>JBBGZY010001835.1:1737500-2052500 GCA_037952925.1 Lithobates clamitans | reverse complement strand
TGATCGCTCTATCCCCCAGACTGGTTGACCAAGCGACCGTGAGCACCGACTGTACACAACAGGATCTGTGCGAGACTGAGAAAAAAAAAAACCCTGTCAACACCTTACTGTGCCCACTATTGCATTAAAAATGCCTAATGACAGGTTCACTTTAAGATAGCATACTTGCTAGTAGAACTTGACATATCTGTAACCAGCCTCTTGCAACTTTCTTACCCCAGAAGCACTCTAATAAAATTTTAGGTCTCGGGAATCCCCCGTTAAAACCAAAATCGCCAAGAGTCAGTGGGAAGAATGCCCCTTACACATTGGTGGTTAGTCAAAAGAATGCCTCCCTTACAGTGGTGGTCAGAATGCTACCTTTAAAAAATGGCTAATCAGATAATTGGTGTCATCCCACTGGCTCTAAACCATGGACTGCTGGGACCCTGAACTATCCTGGCACCATCAGATAGAACAGTGGTTCTCAACCCTGTCCTCAAGTACCCCCAACAGGCCATGTTTGCAGGTTTTCCTTTATCTTGCACAGGTGCTTTAAATCAGAGTCAATGGCTTGGTATTTTGCACAGCTATTTTATCTAAGAGAAATTCCCAAAACATGGCCTGTTGGGGGTACTTGAGGACAGGGTTGAGAACCACTGAGATAGAAGGTCAATCAGCCACATCGCAAGGAACCCCTACCAACCTCTGGAGGAACTGTATATTACGCAGCTTTATAAAATATGCTTAAGTTTGAATTTCCTCGTTTTGTGCCATAAAATGCAAAAACATGGTGTCCAGGTGCTCATTAAACAAGGCAATTTTCTTGTTCAAACCAACCCGTTAACAAAAGTCCTGAGGGTTAATTGAGGCATGTGCCTTTTATTTCCTCTTTGCTTTCGACAGACTAAATGAAGCCATGGTAATATAATAAATAGACATTAAAGCCATGTAGCTGACAATAAGATCAGTGCAATGTGGTGGCAGTTACATGCAACACTGACACAAAAACCCTGTAATATACATACAGATAACAAGCTCATACTACAAGAATAAAAGCTTTCATGTCCCCACAAAAAACTGCTCACTGCTGCAAGACGAACTGCATTAAAATACATCTTTATCATCACCATCATCATCAACTTGTACATTTGCAGAAGGTCTTTAAATAATAGGCTCTAGCTAGGCAGACTGGCAGCTATTTCCCCAAAAATGAAGCATCATGGGACCTTCCAGGTCTTCCAGCTTGTCATCAGAGCGCTGGGACCCACCACAGTCCCTTCACAATTTGCTTGACAGGTGTTAGCAGCGTGTACATTCCTCTTCTCTTTTTTTATTAAAAAGCTAAAGTGCAACTGGCTTCTTCATACGGAAAAGTTAGGAAACGTCTCAATTAGCACTTTCAACTGTCAAAAGTTCTGGTTGTTGTCGTACAATGAGAAGATTGCATTTGATTGCTGCAGCCATTCCCCACTAGACTTTTCACCGAGATTACGTTAAGGCATGCCAGGTCTCCAGATTTATTCTACACAGAAAACACACTTCATTCAGGACATTATCAAGCCAATGCTTTCAGATCCTCACCCTGACAATTTAGTTAAGTGGCACTCCAGCCAAACGGCTAATTACAGATCTGAAATACAGTACACAGCCAAAATATTTATCGTACAGCAACACTGGCTTAACCCAGTAAATTACCTATGAATGAGAATAGCAAACAGTGAAGAGTTCTTCCCCTAATTAAAAGGCGACTTAACTTGTGTGTATATATATATATATATATATATATATATATATATATATATATATATATATATATATATATACACATACATACACTAATAAAATAGAGAATATACAATAGAAGCCATGTTGTAATTTAAGGTTTTAAAAAAAATGACTTTTGCTTTTCAATCTGCTGAAATTTTCTGCGAGGTTCAATGCAATATAGCAACCTGTAGGTGTTCCGGAAACTGGTGGCGTACTTTTCGGCTTGTGTGATTGGCTTTTGCACGGAGATGATTATTATTATTATTATTAAGGAACTGCTCACATAATTTGTGCATAAAAACATATTTCTGAAGCTTCCTTCCAACCACTTTGCATATTATTTTATACATACTGAGATTCTGTACTATATGCAATATGCTGCAGAAATCTTCCTCCACCGAGTCTGGCTGCAACCATTTTAACTGTGGGCAGTTGTAGCTGCCGCCTGTTCAATTCCTGAATTTACACAGACACAGAGGCACACCTCCAGCTCCGCAGCTCTCATTGGCCCTCGTATGACTCACCCCCCCCCCCCTCCATTCCTGGCAAACTCTCAAGAGAGCGAGAGAGAGAGCTGTGTATGATGTCATAAGCCTAGGCTGTGAAATATCATTGCACAGAGCAGGTAGTACTACCTCTTTTTTTTAATTAAGATATATTATATATACTCTGTGTGTATATATCAGGGATATGCAATTAGCGGACCTCCAGCTGTTGCAGAACTGCAAGTCCCATGAGGCATTGCAAGACTCTGACAGCCACAAGCATGACACCCAGAGGCAGAGGCATGATGGGACTTGTAGTTTTGCAACAGCTGGAGGTCCTCTAATTGCATATCCCTGGTATGTATCATTTAGTATCACTTTAAATATAGGACAGCAGGTAAAGCTATTTTTTTTGCATAGAGTAAGGTAGACTAATTTTTTTAGACACGGAGGGAGTTTCTTTCCTGCAACCACAGGTCGCAGGAAAGAAAGTTGCATGGGATTTCCAGTGTTGATGCCGGAATCCCTTCTCCTGGGCCATTGACTTCACGGTGTGGGGAGAAGGGGCACTAGCGATAATCGCAAGAGAATCGAGCAGGCTGGTTGTACCCAAGTTGATTGATCAATTAACTTGGTACATTCAGCCTGCCCATTATTAGTTTCAATCTCGGCCCGTTCCTGCTGAACTGAACGTGTATGGCCGGCCTAACCGCAGTATAGACAGCTATGAAGACCTGACAGTTGATCGAATCCCTCTAACCAACACAAAAAGAAAAGAAAAAGCTTTAAAAGCATTTCAATAGAGGGACTCCCAGCTGTCAGCGATCATATTTTAAAAGCACTGATCAGTGATTTTCTTTGCTAAATGCACCGTAAACTCCCGTGATACGTTCTCGTTTCTAGAAGACTATGGAGACCTGTCATTTGACAGCCAAGTTGCAGCAATGAGTTACACTTCTCTGAAACAAGTCCCATTAGAAGAAGAAGAAGAAAAAAAAAAAAAAAAAAAAAAAAAAAAAAAAAAAGGTGAGAGCGGTCCCAAGCATATACATGTGACAACAGCACTTGGAGCAGAATGTACTGCGATACGTCAACCTAACAAGTATCCGAGATACCAGCACTGCTACTCTGCAAGGAGCTGACCTGATAAAGCCCTCATCACACTTTGGAGAAGCAAGACTGTGCCCCAGTGACCACAGGGAAGGGATTTTAAATCCCCTCTATAATTTGCTGGGCTCTTTCAGTAGACATGTGGAATGAGGTCACTACAAGTGCGGGAAGCAGTCTTCCTGCACTGACCGCAGCCAGCCTGTCTCTGCTTTGTGCAGGTATTGACATGCTGTGGTCTGGAAGCACTTAACCCCTTAGCGGTATTAAAGTAATAGCTTAAACTAACTTCTCAAAAAAAGAAAAAAAAACACACAACACACAAAGAGAAGAAAAAACCAGCAAGCACAATCAATTACTTTTCATTTTAAAAATGGAATTAGATCACATAACCAGTAGGGTTATGTATAGGTGCCTCAAAATGACTCAAGAGGCCCACTTAATTAAAAAACAGCTTGCTTTCTTTTAGAAGAAGGCATTACTAATGGGAAAACCCAATAACTACATGAACCGATCAACTTTTAATCATCAGAACATTGGCATGCAAAATACTTTATTAGCTCCCATTCCTGCACCTTCCTCTCCCAGTCTGATGCTGGTGAATAAAAGGGTCAAGGCAGCAAGTCAAATTATTAAAAAGCAGATTAACTTCAGGTTACAATCACTTAAAGTGGTTGTAACCTGACAAACAAACAAAAAAAAGCAGATTAAAAAAAATAAATAAAATAAAATAGCAGATTAAACACCACACAGTGCTTGTGCGGTGTCATTTGTCCTTCTCTAAACTGTAAAAAAAAATAAAAAAAATAAAATAAAAACCTGGCTGTTCCTGTGTTCCCTTGTGTTTGCTGACCACCGTAATCATGGCTGCTGATTCCCGATTACGGTGTGGTCGGTTTTCATGACTCCATCATCCCACTGCTCTCCTCTCTCTCCCCCTCCCTCCCTGCCTGTCAGCTCCTGTGGGTGCGAGCAGTCTCCGCCCTTCCTCCCTCTTGCCGCTATTAGTAGCTGGCAGTAAAAAGGTAAATAAATATTACTGCCAGCCCTTCTGTTCCATTAATCCATCCTACACTGTCTAATGGTTTTATAAAATGATGCCTGTAAATACCTTATCGTAGATCTTTTATGGCTGGTTACTAGACCTCCGGCTGCTCTCCTCCCCCATCTAAGACTCTGTGCACTGGTCCAAATCATTTGGTGGAGGGGGGATTATAGTGTGGGGTTGTTTTTCAGGGGTTGGGCTTGGCCCCTTAGTTCCAGTGAAGGGAACTCTTAAGGCGTCTGCTCCTAACTTTCTGGAAACAATTTGGGGATGGCCCCTTCCTGTTTCAACATGACTGTGCCTCAGTGCACAAAGCAAAAAGGTCCATAAAAGACATGAATGAGTGAGTTGGGGGTGGAGGAACTTGACTGGCTTGCACAGAGTCCTGACCTCAACCCATAAGAACACCTTTGGGATGAATTAGAGAGGAGACTGCGAGCCAGCCCTTCTGATAGAGATAGATATATATATATATATATATATATATATATATATATATATATATATAAGCACCCCAGCTATATGTATAGCGCACAACAATGCAAATCATTCAAATGCAAATAGAACATAAATTATTCATATTAATAATAATACATTCTTCACAATCACCAACATCAGATCTAATTTATATACTAGAAGTGGGCAGAACATTACATGACACAGATTTAAAGATGTCCTTGCTATTACTAATAGCTTTAGTCAATGACTAATGTCAAAATACAGTACATGAAGTTACAGAATAAATGCCCGAGTTCACCACCATTTCAGTTAAGGGCACATAAATCAAAGTACAGGGCAAAGGTTTTTAAAAGAGTAATTTTCGCTCTGACAAATTTTAAATTATTTTCTATATAAATCACTTGTGTGTTATTATATTAAAACCAGCTCAAGCAAGCTCTGCCTCGAGTAATGATTTAGGTTGGTCTTCAATGCCACACAAACTTTTTCATTAACATGGCCCTTCCATGAAAAATGGAAAAGTTGCTTCCCAGCCCCCACCGCCCAAAATTAGCAGAAAAAAAAAAAAAAAAAAAAAAAGTTTTGCCTTTTGTTATACTTTAAAGTTCTAGACGGAATTCTCTATTGTAGGTTAAAGTGGAGTTCCACCCACTTTTACAACTCTTCAGCATCCCTCACTAAACTGTGCACTGTAAACAAATTGGATATTTTTTTATTTTTTTTCTCAGCACCTACTGTATATCTGCTGTGTTCATTTTTCACTTCCTCCTCCCTGGCCGCGGCCCATCGCATCATTTCCTGTTTGCAATGCCTTCTGGGAAGGGGCGGCAACTTCCTCTAAAACTGCCGTTGCTATGGAAACCTGACCTGAAACCTATTACACTGCTTGTGCTGCACTGAGCATGTGCGAGATCTGCAAGGATGAAATCCAGGAAGAAATACAGTCTGGCTTCAGATGCCCACACTTAAGATGGCCACGGCCTGCTTTAAGTTTATAAAATAACAAACTACTGCTATAAACTAACAAAACAGACCTTAATTTACAGACTAACTTTACTAGAATACATTAGGCTTGTGTATTATAGGGGTATTTTTATTTAAAAAGTATAATTTCGGCCGGAACACCACTTTAAAGTGGTTGTTAAGCTACACTAACCTGTATACACCATCAGCACTGCCTCCTATTGCAGTGCCTCCCTCTGTGTTTGATTTATAAAAATAAATACAGTACATAGAGTACACAGGAGCAGAGAGGAGACAGATAGCAGGCTGTGGATGATGGAGGCACATAAACTGACCACTGTGTCAGGGCTCAGCAGCCATCATACATCATGGTCAGTTTACAATTTACAGAGGGGAGGGGAGAAACTGGCAGGATCAGCCTGGTTTTTTTTTTTTTTTAGATGTAACAGGGGGCCAAATGACACAGGACAAGCACTGTGTCATAGAACATGCTTTAAAAAGGAGCAGAATCCATTTTTTTTTTGGGAGGGGGGGGGGTTTAACAAACACTTTAATGAATCACTGAAATTGTAGCTCGCAGTCTACCCAGGGGCCACATGCAATCAAACATTCAGGGTCCATGCACACTAGAAATTAAAAAAAAAAAAAAAAAAAAAAGCTGGTAATAGCTTTTTGCAGTAGCGTTTTAAGAGCAGCTCCTTAAAAAATAAAAGCTCAAACCACACTATTAGTAGCAGTTCTGCTGGAGAAACTCTACAAAAACTATTTTTTTTTCTGCTCCTAGATGCTGAAGCTCAAAAAGCACTAATAGCCTAAAATAGTGTGCATGGACACACATAGGATAACACTATTTAGCTTCTAGGAGCAGAAAAAACAAAAAGTGCCAATAACCACTTCTAGGAGCCTAAAAAATAAATTAAAAAAAAAAAAAAAAAAAAAAAAAAAAAAAGCTAGTATGCATGGAGCCTGAAAAAAGGTAGGACATGATTTTTATTTTTATTTCTTGCTATTTTTTTGTCAATTTATTTATTTCGGTAGGTATGCTGTGTGAATGGGAATACAAGACATCTGGTGGGGTTTTCTCAAATTTGACTGCAAAAGTGGAAATTCAGTTTAAGTATTTCTAAGAGCCTTGACTGTGTGAAAAGAAGACAGATGTGCAGTGCAGATGTTATAATAGGATTAAGAGTTTGAAGAGTCTCATCAACAACACTTTTAAAGTGCCTCCTGCAATATATTTGGTTAAATGTAAAAGAAAGAAGCCCCCTATTACTAAAACCTACATGCACTTCTGCATCCATAGGTAGAAAGCTTTAACACATAGTGTGGTTACAACTACAATAAAAAAAAAAAAAAAAAAAATTACATTTACCCCCCCCAAAAAAAAAAATAAAAAAAAATTACCCAAACACACACACATTCCTGCAGTCTAGTTCCATGCAAGCCTGAAATAACAAGGAGAAAAAAAAAGGCAGCGTTATTAAAATGTTTTAAGTGGAATAATGGAGCATAATCACCATCAGGAACCACTCGCTTTTATCCTCTGCAAGCATATTTAGCCATGAATTACCAGCATAAAAGCTCTGCCAGTAATGACTTTTGATCAAACCAGGCTTTGTGCTAAAAACCGCTTCTTGTTCTTCCTCATTGCCCTCCACACATACCGTTTTATCTAAGGTTTTCTTAAAACATTTTTTTTATGTTTTCGTTAACCCCCTTTCTTTTAAATATGTCTGGTACCTCAGCTGTCAATTAGAATGCAATAAATTAAGGATTTTAAAGTAGTTATTTTTAAATTGGGAATTAAAAGGAGAAGCACAGCCAAAGCTCGTTTGGCTGTACTTCTCCTGTGGATCACAGGAGTGCAGTTCATTCTGCGCCCCGTGACCCGTTTTCAGCAGACAGCGGGCTGGAGTCACATAGCCGGTCCAGGTTTGTGAAAGATCGTAACGAATATGGTTGGGATCCACCCAGATCCCTGGACCAGTACTTGGCTCAGCCTCTCAGCAAGCAGCTGAGAGCCTGAGCTGGCCGCTCCCGCCCCCCTCCACAGCCCAGCACTCTAGTGAGTGATGGGGGGGGGGGGCAGAGAGCAGAGAGCCGGTGACTAGCAGTCAGCTCTCTGCTTACGGAGCGCTGAGAACTGAGTGAACAGCAGTCTTTGATCGCTTTGTTCTCAGACTTAGACTTGAGGAACTTTTATAAAGCATAAAAACTATAGGCATGCAGATAAATACGTGAAAGAGCATGTGCCATGCATGGGCTTAAAGCTAGTTTATGTCTGGGAGGGGGGGGGGGCAGGAAAAAGGTAGTTTTGCTTGCCCGATCCTCCGCTCCCTGGCAGCTGGTGCTCTCCTCTACTTCCCTACACACCGGACGGTGGACTGGTACTCTGCGTCCTAGCATGCATTCCACATTGTCCTTGCAACCTGCGTCCTTGCAACATGGCTATGGGGTATGCATGGTCCCCAATGAGGACCTGCATCTGACAGAGAACAGGGTAGAAGAGGCTGTGGGGACCGCTCTTGCAGTGCAGCGGGAGGAGCATTGGGTAAGTAAACCTACTTTTGCGGCCCCTTCGAAGCTGGGTGTGTCAAAATATTTGTCAATTTGGCCAGCTTCTCTTAAGTTTAAAGGGGTTGTAAAGGCAGAAGGTTTTTTTATCTTAATGCATTCTATACATTAAGATAAAAAGCTTTCCGTGTGCAGCAGCCCCCCTAATACTTACCTGAGGTTCCTCTGTCCAGCAACGTCCATGAGTGTTTCAGGGGTTCAAGATTATCCCTCCTGATCGGCTAGCTGACTTTGAAAGCAGCCAATCAGGAGAGTGGAGGCGGGACTGGTGTCGGGCGGGGCTCCGTGTCTGAATGGACACATGGAGCTTTTACTCGGCTTGGGTGCCCCCATAGCAAGCTGCTTTCTGTGGGGGCACTGAACCGGAGGGAGGGGCCAGGATCACAAGAGAGGGACCCGAGAAGAGGAGGATCTGGGCTGCTCATTACACGGGGCAGGCAAGTATAACATGTTTTTTTTTTTCCCCCTATAAAAATAACAAGACTTTACAATCACTTTAAGGCCCGTTGCACAGAGACAGAAGAATTTATAGGTGTTTATACTCAGGATCTTGATGACAAAAAGATCTTGAATAAAAGGTTTTTACCTTGTGTAAAGTAGTATAAAAAGACACATAAGCGAATACAAGAGTAAAATTACTCTTCAATACAAGTATTGCAAATTTACACGTGAATTACTACACTCAAGCTCTATTTTTATTTTACAGCTCTTTACTCATTGCTCATCTTTATGCAACTGTGTGTGTGGTTCCATATATTACAACACATCTATATCCAGACTAGTAAAATATGTGCAAGAGGCCCAATTGATCCCTACCAGCCAAGCTATCCAGGACTCTGACTTCACTTTTCAACTCCAGTCAAAGCAATACAGTTTAGACAAGGGCCTGTCTACATTGTGACTGGATAGTGAATGAGTAGCATCTGACCAGGTCACCTATACGCTCGCTCTCCAATCAGCAAGAGAATTGCAGAAGGCCAACAAAGATCGATTGCAAAATTAAAAATTAACTGAATATTTTAATGACGCTAAGCCCCCACTACTGGTTTCCACTTTCATTTTGACTTGCATAGACTTCTGTTGTATGAAGTCTCAAGCCACAATGAAATTGGCAGAAAAAAAAAAAAATAAAATATCACACTGTTGTGTGGCTTTGAAATCTCAATGAAGTAGCGTGATTGCAAAGCTGCACCAGTGTGAATGGAGGCTTAGGGTAGATTTTGTAATAATTATGTAAATTGCCATGCTAAAATGTGATAGTAGACAAGGTGACTCAATTAAAATTAAATAGAACATATAAAACATAGAACACACACATGTGCATATTACAAGTGAAAAAAGTCCAGACTGGGTCTGCCAAAACACCACAGTGACACTTTGCCAAAAGGGAGTGTTCAATTCACTTTGACAATCACTACGTGAGCCTTCACCAACCACAAGCAATGGACTCTTACCAGAACATGGAGGACTCCACTACAGAGTCAAATGAGCATATACAGTATCTCACAAAAGTGAGTACACCCCCCACATATTTGTAAAGATTTTATTATCTTTTCATGTGACAACACTGAAGAAATGACACTTTGCTACAATGTAAAGTAGTGAGTGTACAGCTTGTATAACAGTGTCAATTTGCTGTCCCCTCAAAACAACTCAACACACAGCCATTAATGTCTAAACCTCTGGCAACAAAAGTGAGTACACCCCCTAAGTGAAAATGTCCAAATTGGGCCCAAAGTGTCAACATTTTGTGTGGCCACCATTATTTTCCAGCACTGCCTTAACCCTCTTGGGCATGGGGTTTACCAGAGTTTCACCAGTTTCCCCTGGAGTCCTCTTCCACTCCTTCATGATGACATCACAGAGCTGGTGGATGTTCGAGACCTTGCGCTCCTCCACCATCTGTTTGAGGATGTCCCACAGATAGTCAATAGGGTTTAGGTCTGGAGACATGCTTGGCTAGTCCATCACCTTAACTTCTTTAGTAAGGCAGTAATCATCTTGGAGGTGTGTTTAGGGTCATTATGTTGGAATACTGCCCTGCGGCCCAGTCTCCGAAGGGAGGGGATCATGCTCTGCTTCAGTATGTCACAGTACATGTTGGCATTCATGGTTCCCTCGAACTGTAGCTCCCCAGTGCCGGCAGCACTCATGCAGCCCCAGACCATGACACTCCCACCACCATGCTTGACTGTAGGCAAGACACACTTGTCTTTGTACTCCTCACCTGGTTGCCGCCACACACGCTTGACACTATCTGAACCAAAAAGGTTTATCTTGGTCTCATCAGACCACAGGACATGGTTCCAGTAATCTATGTTCTTAGTCTGCTTGTCTTCAGCAAACTGTTTGCGGGCTTTCTTGTGCATCATCTTTAGAAGAGGCTTCCTTCTGGGATGACAGCCATGCAGACCAATTTGATGCGGTGTGCGGCTTATGGTCTGAGCACTGACAGAGTCCTGTTCTGAGTGGAACCTGTCGTGTTAAACCGCTGTATGGTCTTGGCCACCGTGCTGCAGGTCAGTTTCAGGCTCTTGGCAATCTTCTTATAGCCTAGGCCATCTTCTTATAGCCTAGGCCATCTTTATGTAGAGCAACTTTTTTTTTCAGATCCTCAGTTTTTTGCCATGGGAGGTGCCATGTTGAACTTCCAGTGACCAGTATGAGAGACATCTGAGACCTTGTAACACCAATGAGTCACATGACACCGGGGAGGGAAATGGTTAATTGGGCCCAATTTGGACATTTTCACTTAGGGGTGTACTCACTTTTGTTGCCAGCGATTTAGACATTATTGGCTATGTGTTGAGTTATTTTGAGGGGACAGCAAATTTACACTGTTATACAAGCTGTACACTCACTACTTTACATTGTAGCAAAGTGTCATTTCTTCAGTGTTGTCACATGAAAAGATATAATAAAATCTTTACAAAAATGTGAGGGGTGTACTCACTTTTGTGAGATACTGTATATGACAATCCCATCAAGTAGAAATCTGGTTGATATTTGGCTGGAGTTCATCGTTATATCTCGTGAATCCACTCAATGGTGACATCAATGGCAACCATAAATGCACGAAATTCCACATACAATCAAAAATGGACAAATCCACATAGTGTAAAATGGTCTAAAAGGTTTTATTGCACTTCAAAAGTATGTGTACTACTCACATGAATAAAAACAATATGCGCTTTGTTTGCATAACAATCCCAGGATGCACGATAAGAGGTTCCAAACAATGCTTCACAAAAATTACCAGTCCATGCAAGTGTGGCGTGTCACATATGACGAAACACAATCTGTGTTTGGATCACTTTATAAAAAGAGGATTGACAAGCAGTTAGGAGGCGATGTGACACCTCCTCACCGCCTGTTTTAACCCAAATTTTGCCAACAAACATTCTACAATCATGTGCAGTGGGATTGTTTGCTATGCTTTCCCTTCCAGTTTGCCTGAATGTCACGTTCAGTAGGATTGCCACCCACTGGTTGCCACAGCTACATTTCAGATAGTTTTTGCCACAGGTTGCCTATATTTACCTATAGCTCTACAGTGCAAAATATTTTATGAAAATGAACAATAGCAAGAATATGATTTTATGGAAATAAAATATGGCAAGAGGCTTAACCACAACTGAAATATATGTCAACATATGTTTAGCAACTGTTGATTAAGTTTAAGCAGACTTTAAAACAAAACATAATAGATTATAAAAAGAAGAGTCCATTTTTAGAATGAGCAAACTGGATTATAGTCTTGATCTCCTGCGGGTGAAGGTCTTACTTCCATCTCCCCCACCCCAGAGGCCTAATGGCGGTATTAGTCATCCAATTAGTCAGCCTGTTCTAGGACGTTAACCAAGTATGGGCATGTAGGGCTTAACCCCTTAACACAGGCTTAAGACATAACTTGCATACCTCTATGCCGGAGACAATAAAAGTCACAAACTTCAAAACAATAGCAACTACATATACACTCTAGGGCAAGAAGTGGAGGGAAAAAAAATATATATAAAAATAAAGTACGGACAGTACAAATTGAGAAAGTAGTGTATTGTGAGGTGTCCTTATCCCCTTGTGAGACTCAAGAAGCTGAAAATTAGCACCCCACATATATGCTGCTTTATGTACAGGAAAAGTTATAATTTCGTTGAGGCATCAGGGGACCCAGAGCAGTTTGATATCATCAAGTACTATACAAAGACATCGCAGACAAAATCACGAACCCTTTAAATAATGCTCTGCCCTGCCAATTGCCTTCCGGCAATTGATGTGCAACAATGTTTTAGCTCAAATCACAACTGATCACAAGGGTTGTTGAGGCTTCGCATACAAAAGACAACCCTCTGATATTCCATGAAAAACAGCCGATGCCAGGGGTGCTTTCTTGGTGCAGAAATATGCAAGGACAGCTGAAACCATGGTGCACATTCAAAAAAGATCAGTGCATCCATTATCTGTTTTAAAATGATAAAAAAAAAAATAAAAGAACTTTGTTTTATCGTTTATGGCTGTAAGAATAGCCTGAGAGATTACAAGAATGAAAATGCGATTCATGTGTGTTGTACTACGTTAAGTCCTGATAGGAATGAAGACCATTCCAGCACAATGGTCAAGTTTAGTCCTCTATAGACACATGTATATACAAACTTAATTTTTATCTGAAATGTGATTTCTAATCAAAGAAACAAAAAACTTCAGATTAAAACTTTTTTTCTTCTGAGCATATGTGATCATATTTATTACAAAATGGACCTGAACTATGGAAGTTGAGCCAAAAAGCAAAGCACAAAGGATTAGTCATAAGTATTGCCTGAAGGCTTCCTGTAGCTGACTTAACAAGGCTTGTTCTGAACGGTGTCTCTGTGCGGAGGTGGCGATCTTGGTATAGGAGCAGACTTTGCTTTATCCATGTCAAGGCTGATGACTTGTGATCTAATGACTGGTAGGGGAATATGCAAGAAGCATAAAGATCAATAATACAACTATCAGTCCTTCCTCTCACACCAGGGTGCTAGGTGTAATCCTAGACCTGGACCGGTCCTTTCAGCTTGAAAAATTGTATAAAGTTGGGTATCAACTTGGCTATACCAAGCCTACCAGGTTTTCTTTTGCGATTGTCGCTAGTGGCTGCTATATCCGCTAGCAATAATCTTTATCTTCTCCCGGCGGGGATGGCTTCCCATGCCTTTTCAGGAAGAAAATTTGCAGTGTGTATGGCCTAACAACTGAACTTTTAATTCTTCCATCAGCTTAGCCCTCACAATTCTTACCTCGATAACTGGGGCAGGTGTGCATGAATCCCATAGACTTCTCATTCCTTCAGCACAAGGTCAAGTCTAAATAAACCATATAAAAACCTCTTCTTATTGACTTCCATCTTGTGCGCCCCCCCCTCCCACCCCCCATTACAAACCGGGTTGAACTAGATGGACTTGTGTCTTTTTCCAACCAGACTAACTATGCAACCAGACTATGCAACTATGTAACAAACATCCATGTGTGGCACCAGATTACGTAGAATGTCCATGACCCATCTTCAGTATTCTGGCTGAGGGAAGAAGTTTCTCATCCAAGAATTTACAATACATGGCCTGGTCCATTGGCCCCTCAATGCGGCCAAGTTGGCCTGTACCTGTAGCAGAGAAAAAGCCCCAAAGCATTGGGTTGCCACCTCTGTGCTTGACTGTAGGGTCATAGTCAGCATTTTTCTTCCTCCAAACACAGCCACTCGCCTGTCCCACGATCCAACGATATGCTCACCACAGCCTCCTTTCTCTTGCGGTCCTCCTTACTATGGGCACCTGGCTGTGACAGCTTGGGGGGGATTTCTGCTTCCAATTGCCTAGGCAGTCGGAGCAGAAGTGGGAGCGAGTACCTGTCAAAATCAGGTACCCGCTCCCCTCCTCCTCCCCAATAACTCCATTTCACAAAGTAGAGAAGGCCTTCAAGCATAATTTGGGTGGAGCTGCGCTTTAAGTACATATCTAGTAAAATGTAAAATCTGCATAGTGTCCCAGTCCTGCTGATGATAGCAAATCACAGCCGCTGAAGGTGCGCACAGGGCTGGGAGGAGAGGCAGTCCACCGCCAAGCAGACATCACTCCTGCGCTATACCCAAAGCGGTCCTGGAATTTCTCCAGACCTGTGAGCACCTCCAACGGCCACTATTTTCTGTAATCGGCTGTACTGTGATACTATGCAGATTTTGCATTTGAACACATATTTACTTAATGTGAGCTTTAACATTTTAAATAAACTGTCCACTAGATGGTGCTTCTCTTTCTACACACTAGCGGTGGGAGAAATCGCATTTGATTCAGACAGGAATCGCACCGCATTCCTCTTCAAATTGCATGTGATTCTTTGCAGTGCGATTTGCGGCCCTTTATTTTGGATTGATGCAAATTGCACCCCAAAGTATCAGTACTCAGTATTGGCGAGTACTTGACCGAAAGGATCAGTACTCATACTCGCCGATTAAAAAAAAAAAAAGGTATCGGCGCAACCCTATGGAACACCATTAAAGCTGACCATACAGCCCCACGGACTGAAGGAGAAAAGTCAGTTGATATCCTCAGTCACATTAAACATGGATGGAAGAATATGTAGTATCAGCTATTTTTTTCTGATAGAGTGCCACCCACGGCTGTCTGAATACCCCGAATGCAGACACTGTTCAGGCAACAATTTTCCAATTTTTCCAAGTCAAAGTTTGTCAAGCCAAGTGGTTTCGAAAGGGCCACCTATGGTTCAAATTTAATTTGGTTCAGCAGGAACCAGCTGAAATTCAGCCATTATTTGCTAGGCCTTAGCCTATACACCCAATGTGGACTCTGGCTGAGGGATTAAAGAACATTCCTAAAGTGGTTGTAAAGCCACTGTATCATAATCATACAATCCCCTCTGTTAGATAACATTATGTGTCCCAGTGTCTGTGCTGACATCAGCGGTAGTTCTTGGCCCCTCCCGCTGTAGTTGTCAGCCTGGGATAGGAGAGAGACTAGCAGTCACCTAAGCGCCGGAGTCTCCCGGCGCTCACGTGACTGCTAGTCTCTCTCCTATCCCAGGCTGACAACTACAGCGGGAGGGGCCAAGAACTACCGCTGGTGTCAGCACAGACACTGGGACACATAATGTTATCTAACAGAAGTGATTGTATGATTATGATACAGGCATTATAGCAGCAGGAAGGGAAGGGGAGCAGAGCAGCACTGTCATGAGCTGACAGGCAGGGAGGACAGAGGAGAACTGCGGATGACAGAGCCATATAAACTGACCACAATGTCAGAGCTCAGCAGCCATGATAAACCGTGGTCAGTTTAGAGGGGAGGGCAGAACCAAGCAGGATCAACTAGGTATTTTAGGTTACATGAAGGGCCAAATGACACAGCACAGGCACTGTGCTGTTTAATCTGTTTTAAGGGAACAGGATCAATTTTATTTAGGGTTACAAATACTTTAACATATGCAGGTAATAAGCCTTTAAAGCCCCAATTAGATTTGTGGTTTACAATCATTACCAATCCATTTAGCTCAATTTAACTAGAGTGCAGGAACAAAAAAAACAAAACAAAAAAAGGCTAATTGTAGCAATAACAAAAAGGCAAACCCAAAAACAGACTGCACCTAAACTAGTAATAAAGTACACACAAAGTAGAACAAGCTGCACTTCAATTTTATCACATGTTTTGGAGAGAAAAGGACAAGAAAGAGTAAATATGCTGTGGAGAGCTGCTCTTTGTTAGTTTATTTTCTGCTGTCATGGAGACTACCTGAAAGAAAAAACTACGGAAAAATTCTGGAAGACACAAAAGGTCAGCAATGAACTTGACACACAGCGAGGTTTGAAAGTTCTCTTCTCCAATTAGCACGAGATCAGCAACATTTTCAGAGACTTCCTATTTTATTTTAGGTCTCGACTACAGGCCAAGCGTACGGAGACGCTACAAAAAGAAATTTAGACAAACACAAAAGGAATGAGATACAATAGTAAAACTGGCCACAAGCATGAGATATCACCGTCCAACATTTTTGGCTGGATCAAGAATCTCACATAAGAGTCAGCAGGAGGCACCTCCTAGCCACTTGGGTTGGGAATCAAAAATTCAAAATCCTTTATTCTTTTTCCAGAGATAAACTAGTACTGTGAGGTACCCACCACACTCCTTCCTCCCATCTCCATTCATTTTAACCACTTGCCGACCGGCCCCAGTAAATATACTGTGGCGGGTCAGCTCTATTACGAGAAACTATGTACCTGTATGTCATTTCCTGCAATAGCCAGCAGGGGCGCACACATGCTGATTGGCCAGAGGGGGAGCCAAGCAGCGGGTCCGGTGGACGTGATGTCCGCCGGCCACCCATGATCGCTCCCTAGAGAGACAGGACGGCGGCCTGCTGATGTAAACACTCGCAAGGTATTAAAACCCCTCATGGTACATTTTAGGATGTACCACTCTGTTCTCCTTTCATTGCTCGCTATCCTAATTTCTTGTCCGTCCCCCCCCCCCCATCCCTCTCTCTCTAGCTGTCTTTCTTGCTCTTTGTCTCTCTTCCTTTTTCTTTGTTCCTCCCCCTCTTTTCCTCTCCCTTCCATGTATTCTCTATTTTTATTCTTTCTCTTACTCCTTGGTGGGGGGAGGGGGGTGGGATGAATGGCATGGCAGTGCTGCGTCTCTGGCTCCACTGTCTCCGGCTTTGTGGTGTCAGGGACACCTATGCTGAAATCAGGAGATAGGGTCTCCTCCTGCCCCTCCCACTTCACATTCCTCACCAGTAGTCTCTGCCCCCCAGCCATGCAGTGAACTGAGTGGGTGGCTGTGGGCTCCAGGGACAGCCCTGCAGGGCAGAAAGGTTGGGAGATCGGTGCGGATTTGGTGAGCCCTGGCAAATTGTCAATCGACCCAAGGGGTCCCAACCCCCTGGTTGAGAACCACTGCCCTAGGGACACACTTAACCCTTTGATGTTAACACCCCTGGTGTTAACCCCTTCTCTGCCAGTGTCATTAGTACAGTAACATTGCATATGTTTAGCACTGATTACTGTAATAATGACAATGGTTTCCAAAAAAGTGTCACTGTCCGCCGCAATGTCGCAGTCCTGCAAAAAAAAAAAAAAAAAAAAAAAACGCTGCCAAATCGCTGCCATTACTATTTAAAATAAACTAACAATGCCATAAAAATATCCCATAGTTTGTAGACGTGATAACTTTTGCGCAAACCAATCAATATACGCTTATTGGGATTTTTTTTACCAAAAATATGTAGCAGAATACATATTGGCCTAAATTGATGAAGAAATATTTACATTTTTGTATTGGGTACGTTTCATAGCAGAAAGTAAAAAACATTGTTTTTTTTTCAAAATTGTCGCTTTTTTTGTTCACAGTGCAAAAAATAAAAACCGCAGGAGGTGATCAAATACCACCAAAAGAAAACTCTATTTGTGGGGAAAAAAGGATGTCAATTTTATTTGGGTACAGTGTCGCACGACTGCTCAACTGTCAGTTAAAATAACGCAGTGCCGTATCGCAAAAAATAGCCTGGTCATGGAGAGTAGAACCTTCCGGGGCTGAAATGGTTAAAGTTAAAACCCAAACTAAATTTCTTTAAACAAAGAAATAAATGCAGGAGGCTCAATTTTGTTTTTATGCAGTTAGTGAAGCACAACTTCCCTATACAAACCAAGCATGCAGCTAATAAGCATGGTTTTGGGGCAATCAGATCATGCTCTTCCATCCGGCCACCTATCACCGTTCATTCTCTCTAGACCCGACCTATGCTGGTATCTGCAGCCCTCATTGCTGCAGGTGCGTCTCTGCAGAATCAACCGGTTTCTCTTCAGGCTTATTATATATGTAGCTTCCTCTTCCTCCTTTGAAACAACAGTCAACCTAACAGTTTTACCTGCAGGTCATATTCTATAAAAAATTGAAATTGCCTGAGCAAAGACCTCATTAAATCCGAAGTAAAAATCGCAGTAACTGGAGTCAGAGAACAGAGTCCGTTCTTGTTTCTTACTCCTGTTAAGGACTCTTGCCCCCAACTGTCTCTGCTGCCCACCCTGACCTCCAGGGCCGTCTTCATAGCATTCTGGGTTCCTGGGCAAAGTAATGAACTGGGGCCCCTGCCAGCCTGCCCTGCCCTTCTAGTTGAATTAAACATATATTTAATAGTACTTTCAATAAAATCAATTTTAAACAATAAGAAAACATGCCATAAATCAAAGACTAATCAACACAAAGGACACAGTACAGGGGAGGCAGAAGGGCACAGTACAGGGAGGGTCAGAAGCAGTGGCAGCTTCAGCTCTAATCATGCGCTTCAAAAAAAAAAAAAAAAAAAAAACATGCGTCCGGTGCCCTGCATGTAGATTAGGGGCCGGGTGCATGGATCGGGGGGGCTGCGCCCCTGATGGATGGACCCCCACTGGTCAGAAGGGCACAATACAGTACTGGGATCAGGAGGGCACAGTACAGGTTCTGGGATGCTTCCTGGGGCACGGCCATCTCAGGACAGCTTAGTAAAAAGCGTGCCTGTCCCGGCAGATCCGGTACAGTTGGAAAGTATGATGTAATGCAAGAATATCAAGGGGCCCCCCATGCACCTGGGGCCCCTGGGCAATGCCCAGTGGTGCCCATGCATTAAGACAGCCCTGCTGACCTCTGCTCATATTTTGTAATAATCCCTACCTGCAACCTTTTCTTGCTGTTGACAAGGATTTTACCTTTCAAATCTGTACTTTGTCTTGTTTCTGGCACCAGTCTGGGTATATCCTTAAATCTTAACCAGAAATTGTTTTTCACCAACTTTTCATCAACTTTTGTTGAGTGGCTCGGTGCATATTGGGCTCCTATTAGAGATTCTGTGCCTCAGCCCTTTTTAAAGGTCTGCATTCGTTTGGTGACCCACAGGGTTCTCAACTACCATGGCTTCACCCTTGTAAGTCTATGGCCGTATAACATACCAATAGCAGAACCTGTGAATAAGGATGGGCTTGGGATGTTTGCTAGCAAATAAAAGTATATAAAGTAAATAATTTTTTTTGATGCCCATACCAACTAAACAGCTACCAACTTTACTTTCTACAGTTTATGGTTTGTAAATTAAACATTGGATTGTGACGCTTTAATTTTAGGCAACCAGAAATTTTATTAGCACACTCATTCACTAGTCCTTTACTGTGTTTGGAGTCCACATGGCCCAATATTTACTGTAATCCAGAATGAATTTCTCCTCTTCACCTGCCCATCTCTGCTAGAAGGTCAGGGTCATACAAAAATATATCAAACGGAGTACCTTGCTACACTTCCAATGTAAATGGCCTGCACTTCTCCCCTTTGGCCACTAGACAATGCTGTGCAAACAGTAACTACACGATTAGCAGAATCAGGGGAGGGCAATTCTTGTACCAGGAATGGCGGGGATGCCAGAGTTTATATTACATCCTTTCTGCTCTTCCAGAAGGCTGAGAAAAACCATACAGATACAAATAATTACTGTTGTGGGGTTTGTGTTTCAATACTTTTACTGAAGACATTTTAAATGAATACAACAGAGACTGGTACATGCATGGCCAAGAGGTTTCAGCTTTAAAAAACGCTAACCCAATCACAGTTGTAAGTCCCAAAGGCTGTTGATCCCGATAAAAAGGATAACCGAGAAAAAAAAAAAAAAAAAACCCGCATAATAAATTAGCAAAATGGGAAGTCGACACTTATTTCCTATATTAAAAGAAATAAGACAGAGGTCTACACTGAACAACAAGACCAAAGCTTATTGATCTGTGGCATTAGGGGTTGAAAGCTAATTTCTGCTAATAAATACAGTTCATGGCAACACGAACTTTGAAAAAGAGCTTAGCTAAAATGAGCGATTCTGTACATCCGCTACTGTATTACCAGGAATTGTCCCCGCTCCAATGCCAACTGACCTTGAGTTTTGGGACGGTGGCAATTAATCCGAACAAAGACAATGCGATGAGCTTAAACTGCTGCATATTAATAAACATACTATTTGTAAGTATATAGTGACAGCTTATACATTTCTTTTTTATAAATATTTCTTAAAGCGTTTGTAACACAAAAAAAAATAAATACATAATAATAATAATAATAATAATAATAATAATAATAATAATAATATTATTAAGAGATTCTGCTCCTTTAAAGCATGTTATATGACACAGTGCTTGTCCTGTGTCATTTGGCCCCCTGTAACACCTAAAAAACCTGGCTGATCCTGCCAGTTGCTCCCCACCCCTCTGTAAACTGATTACGGTGTATCATGGCTGCTGAGCCCCGACACCGTGGTCAGTTTACGTGCCTTCGTCATCAGCAACCTGCTATATGCTCTCCTGTGTCGTTCCCCCCCCCTCCCCTCCCCTCTCTGTCTGTCTGTCTGAGAGCCGCCCCTCCCCCCTATTGCTGCTTTCATAACACGAACGTGTATACACCATCAGCACTGCCTATTGCAGTGTCCCCTCTGTGAATGATTTATAAATATAAATGCTGTAAATATCCAATTTAGGAGCCAAGGTTGAGATCACATGACCAGCCAGCTCTCTCCTCCTCCCCTCCAGACTGACATCAGCAGAGGAATCTCAGCCCTGCCCACTGCATCTCTCAGAGGAGGAAAGGAGAAAGCTGGCTGATCATGTGATTGCTATCTCTGCAGTGAAATTAGGTAATTGCAGCATTTATTTTTTTTAAATCACACACAGAGGGGGGGGGGGGGGGAATACTACAATAGGAGGCATTGCTGATGGTGTATACAGGTTAGAGTGACTCAACAACCATTTAAATTTATTGCGGTCAGGCCCAATTCTTTTAACAACTCCTTTTCTCTTTTGGTAAAATAATGAAGAAATGTCGCATATGGCTAAAGGCAGCAGTTTGGCCTTCATGCTACTTTTTAAGTATTCTTAAAGCAGAGCTGCACCCAAAAGGGGAAGTTCCACTCTTCCACACCTCCTCTTTGACTGTCACATTTTTTTGTGGGGAGGGGGAGTGGGTACCTGGTTTTGACCAGTGGCAGTTGGTGGTATATTTTTATTTTGGGGGGGGGAGCAATCTGTCTGCCGAGACAGATTGCTGGAGAATATTCATTCGCTATGGTCACACAAGTGGGTGCTTGGCTCTGTGCACCCGAGCCCACCCTTTTTTTTGAAGCCAATTAGAGCCTCAGTCTCCAATCACGTGCTTCAATTAATAAAAAAACAAAACAAAACAAAAAAACACAACAACAACACACCTCATTGGAATTCAGGTGTCCAACAACTTGCATGTAAATTAGGGGCCAGGCGCATGGATAGTGGGGGCGACGCCCCATATGGACGGGTCACCGCTGGTTTTGACAGGTACCTGCTCCCATTTCTGGTCATAGGATGTTCTCCTGCCTTCCCTCCCAGATAGCTTTAGGACCAGATAGCACAGAGGGCTCGCGCATGTGCAGTGAGCAGCCGGCTGTGAAGCCATAAGCAGTCACAGCCAGCTGCCCACAGATGGTATGCCGGGAACCGAAGGCCGGTAAAGAAACCGGCCGAGTGAGGACAGTGCTTATTAATAGTCAGATACAGTTTTTGTAGCTGCTGACTTTTAATTTTTTAAATTAAAGAACTGCTTTAAGGATACATTATTTTAAGTTTGCTTATCTTTCTCTTTACCAAAAAAAAAAAAAAGTGTGTGTGTGTGTGTGTGTGTGGGGGGGGGAAGGAAAGAAGAGCCCATTCAACCAGCTATTGCACAAAATTCTGACATGTCATTCGTTTTGAATGGTCCCCCAACACATCTAAGCAGTGCTGCACAGTACACACACACTGTAACGCACCAAAATGAACCATTTGTGCTTTGCAAAAAAAAAAAAAAGAAGAAGTCTAGTTTTGCATAGTTTATGGGGCCAGTCAATTAAAAATCACTTACATTAACTTAAAGCATACATTGAATGGTCCTTGACAGCTTCCACTTAAAGTGGAGTTCCACAGTTCCACCAAAAGTTGAACTTCCGCTTTAAGGCCTCCTGCCCGGCTATTGTTTGTGAAACTGAGCTTTTGGGGAGGAGATTAGGTACCTGGACTTGACAGGTACCCGCTCACACTTCCATTCTGATCGCCTAGGCACCTGGAAGCAGAAGCTCTCCCTCCCAAAGTTTTCTGGGACATATGACAGGTCATAGAAGATGTCGGGGCCAGTCACAGACCACAGCGCCACCCATGCATGCGAAGTGGGCACCTGGCTGTGAAGCAGAAAGCTGTCACAGCCGGGTGTCCACAGTAGAGATGCCAGCACCGCCGAGGGAGGACACAGCTGGACAGGCGAGTAGACGTTTATTAAAAAAGTCAGCAGCTACACTTTTTGTAGCTGCTGACTTTTAAACAAATGACTGGAACTCCGCTTTGAAACACAAAAAACCGTGATAATTAATATAGCGCAAAAAAAAAAAAAACATTTAAATTGATAGTAAACCACTGGGTGTTTTCTTGCTAACCTGAAAGGTAATGTCATAATGTACTAGTATGCATGACATACTAGCACATTATGTTAAACTTACCTTAAAACCAAAAAAAAAAAAAATTAAAAAAAAAAAAAAAAAAAATCATCAATTGCAGCCACTGTGCCATCATACGCTGCCAGTACGCCCATCATACGCTGCCAGTGCGCCCATCATACGCTGCCAGTGCGCCCATCATACGCTGCCAGTGCGCCCATCATACGCTGCCAGTGCGCCCATCATACGCTGCCAGTGCGCCCATCATACGCTGCCAGTGCGCCCTTGAATGCCCCCAGTGTGACCCCCCCGTTCGCCGTCTGCCAGGCACTTACCCGGTCTTGGTGGGGCAGCAGGTGACGGTGACGAGCGGGGTCCTTCGTGCGTCCCCTGCCGTCCTCATCGCCAGTCCTCTCCTCCTGATAGGCGTCCAATAGCGGCGTCTGTCGTTTCAGCCAGTCAGGTGACAGGTAACAGACCCAAGCACCTGATTGGCAGAGAGGTGGTTCAATGTTAGGAATGCGAATATTCATTTGTTTTTCTAACACAGCTGAGTGAACTGCGAGCGCCAAGCATGGCGCTCGCTGTTTACCTTTTTTTTAGGGCTATTAGAGCCTATGGCTCTAATCAGGTTCTGTAATTCAGGTGCCCAGTGCCCGAAAAGGGGCCGGGCACCTGAAAAGGGGGTGGCAGCAGCGGCTGCCATAGATACATTCATGCATTGCATGAATCGATCTATTGGTGATAGGGGGGTAGCAGGAGAGAGGGGGCGGCGCCCGTGTGCCCTTATGGACGCACCGCCACTGAGGTTAACCTATAGGCACAAGTCAGAGATGGGAATTTATTATTCCCACTTTAAACAGCCAGCACTCTTTCATATATTGCTATAGCCCATGATAAACCAGGGTTTTAAGATAAGAGAAATGACATTTTTGACAGTTCTGTTTAGTGAATAGATTCAGAGCCTCTACCTGAAAATCATCTGACCATACATGTCAGCAAAATCCAACGTGATGTCTGACATAATAATTATGGTCTCTTTGTGATGCACCTCTGTTAAAACTGTTGTAAACAAAACCATTTTTTCGCATGAACTGCTTAATAATAAATGTCAATGTATGTCCGGGTTATAAAAACGTACTTTGGAAATACAAGCTCTTACACTTTTAGCACTTAATTGCCTCCAGCAGATTTCTTACTATGTGCCCATTTTAGGCCATATCAATATCGAGCCGTATGATTACTCTGCTATGGGAAAACCACAAGTGCTGTGCTTATTTTAGAATATTCTTGGAATTCTGTCAAGCTGAACATGAAAAATAATTTTGTCTAAATCGACAACAAACCATGCACACAATACACCACGGTATGCGAATACGCTATCAAGTATGCTGCTGAAAAACAAACAAACAAAAAACACACTACTAAATGAAATCATAAACCAACCTCCAACATAAAGTGGTTGTAAACCCTCACATATACCCTGTGAAGTGAACAGCCTCAGATGATACACAGAGACAACAAATCCTCCTACATAGGTTGTACTTGTTTATCTGCAGTCTACCCTATATAGCCTTAAAAGGGGCATACAAGTGTTAAAATCCAGGACAGATAGGCTGTAGTTAAAGAGGAACTGCAGTCCTCTCACATAATTTGTAATAAAAACATCTTTGCCATTCTGAAGCTTCCCTCCAAATACTTTGCATATTATTTTATAGACACCGATTCTGTACTTGCCAGAAATGCTGCCGAAATCTCCCTTCACCGAGTCTGGCTGCAGCCATTTTAACTGTGGGCAGCTGAAGCTGCTGCCTGTTCACTTCCTGGATTTACACGGACACACAGAGGCACACCTCCAGCTCTGCAGCTCTCATTGGCCCTCTTTTGGCTCATCCCCTAGTTTCCTAGCAAACTCTCACGGGAGTGAGAGGTAGAGAGCTGTGCACGATTTCATAAGCCTAGGCCAGTGATGGTGAACCTTGGCACCCCAGAAGTTTTGGAACTACATTTCCCATGATGCTCTGGCACTCTGCAGTGTAGTGGAGCATCATGGGAAATGTAATTCCAAAAAACATCTGGGGTGCCAAGGTTCACCATCACTGGCCTAGGCTTTTTACCAGACAAGAAACTGGAAGTGGGCTGTATAAGGTATTTACCGGCAGAAAAAAAAAATGTTTTACTATCCAAAGTAAAAACAACAAGGGCAGAAGATTTAATAAATGGAAAGATGAAAAAAATGACCGAAGTTGCGCTTTAAAAGTACATGAGAGCTAATTGGAGGAAAGGCAATAGACAAGCTCTGTTCTGAGCTCTCCCCCCCCCCCCACCTTCCAACAAAAATTGTATCTCATGTGTCAAGACTCATTTCTCAGAAGCGACTCATTCTGATAACCAAGGAACGGAGCACCAGAGAGAAACAAAACTTGCCCATACACGGTTCCTGCCGAACCGGCCAAGATTCAAACCATCGATCAAGTTTGGTACAACCAGCCTGCTGGATTTGCTTCCGATTATTGCAAGCAGCCGCTATAGCCGCTAGCGATAATCTTCGTCTTCTACCGGCGGGGATGACTACCCCTGCCCGCCCCCATGCTGGGAGACAACAATGGCTGATTCCCGTCAGCACTGCCTGTGTTGATGGGGGAATCGACGGGGGGAAGAAATTTGCACAGTGTATGGCCAGCCTTAGCTTTGGAGAGTAGAGCTGGATAAGTAAACACTACAGAGATATGTGCTTTGCTCAGATTCCATGACTGAGGCTTACAACCACTTTAATTTTTCACACATTTGGTTATCTTTTATTCAAAGATTCACCGATTTTTTTATGGTCCAACTCCGGGAACTTGAAAGCCGCCTCCTTGCAGTGGGTCTGTGCCTACATTGCAAGGGTTAAAGAGGAAGTAAACCCCGGTGGGTTTTAATTCCTCTTTTTTCCCCTGCAAAGTAAAAGCATAATGGGCTAGTATGCATTGCATACTAGTCCATTATGTGCCACTTACTTGCAAAACGAAGCCCACGCTGTCCCCGCATTCATCTTCGCCCCTCTTCCTTCCTTTTCCTTCGATTTTTT
This sequence comes from Lithobates clamitans, assembly GCA_037952925.1. Lineage (NCBI taxonomy): Eukaryota > Metazoa > Chordata > Amphibia > Anura > Ranidae > Lithobates > Lithobates clamitans. Next base: position 2,026,561 of record JBBGZY010001835.1, on the reverse strand, counting down.
TTTGGCTTAAAAATGTCACAACCAATTTCCGATGTGTGCCCATTAACTGGGCGAAAAACGAACTAAGCCCTCGTTCATATTGGAGTGACAGTTCAAATCGCATGACAAGTCGCTCCCTATGGCCAGCAAGGGCACTGTTCAAATCGGTGCGACGCCGATTTTGCGTGAAGCATCGATTTGAAAAAGTCGTTTCTGTACTACTTTCAGCAATTTTTGGTGCAACTTGCATTGACATCTGTGCATGAAGCCGCACAGATGTCTTTCAAGTCACACCTGAAGTCGCAATGACATGCGGCTTCGAAATCGTGCCATTTCAGATGAAGCTGCACAATTTCAAAGCCGCAGTCAATATGAAGGAGGGCAAACTGTCCAAATGACACAATTGGAGATCCTCCACCCTAGATGAAAGAACTGGAGGCGCCTTTGACCAGCAGCATCGTCAGTCGGGGGGGGGGGGGGGGGGGGGAGTGTTAAATGTACTAGCAGATTTAAATACACTAATTGAAACCAAACAAAAACTAACACTTTTAAAACAGTTGCAGCTGCTTGCTGTGGGGGGCTCGATGTGAGGGAGGGGCCAAGAGTGCCGGCAGGGGACCCGAGAAGAGGAGGATCCGGGTTGCTGTGTGCAAAACTAATACACAGAGCAGGTAAGTATGACCTTTTTATTTTTTATTTTTTTATTTAAAAACAACAAACAAGACTTTCATATCACTTTAAGGCTCGGTTCACACTAGTGCGGGCCATGCTTTCCGGTAATCACATTCCTTTTGAATGGCACCCCCACACATTTCGGGTGCGGGAACTACAGGGAAACCACATGGTCAAAGAGACCATGCGGTTTCCCTGTGGCCGCATTTTTAAAAAAGGTGCATGCGCCTTATTTGTGCATTTCATGCGGCATAGCAGCCCATTCAAATGATTATACAAATGTAGGATGCACGGCCCGCACTATTGTGACCCGAGACCTAAGAAAAACTCAAGCAGCCATCACATCTAAAAACTGGTATTGAGAAAAGAAGAAAAGATCGATCACACACTTCAATCCAAAAGATGCTGTAGAGATTTCTTTATTGTCATGAGCCAGACAAAACTGCAATGATGATCAGTTGACGCGTTTCACACGAAAAGAACCAAGCTTGTGAACAAGCACGGTTCTTTTTGTGTGAAACGCGTCAACTGATCACCATTGCAGTTTTGTCTGGCTTATGACAATAAGGAAAACTCTACAGCAGGGGTCTCAAACTGGCGGCCCTCCAGCTGTTGCAAAACTACAATTCCCATGAGGCATTGCAAGGCTGACAGTTACAAGCATGACTCCCACAGGCAGAGGCATGATGGGACTTGTAGTTTCGCAACAGCTGGAGGGCCGCCAGTTTGAGACCCCTGCTCTACAGCATCTTTTGGATTCAAGTGTGCGATCAATCTTTTCTTATTTTCTTGATACTGCCTATGGTGATGAGCCGGGATCAGCACCTTGGACCAGGTGTGTCCATTTTTGCCTGAAGCGGTGTGTGCACCCTTGTTCTGTTTTCTAAAAATTGGTAAGCTATAAATATAATAAGGCTCGATTCACATCTATGCATGTTGCTTTTGAGCGTTTCTGCAGTGCTTTTTGCGGTGCTTGCTGCGTTTTTGAACATGCGTTTTTGCCGCGTTTTTCGTTTTGTTTTTTTTAACAGTGTTTTTTTTATACTGTATACAGTGTAAAAAAAAAAAAAAAAGGAAAAAAAAAAAAAAAAAAAAAAAAAAAAAAAAAAAAAGCAAAAACACAGTACTTGCGTTTTGGATGCGGGTCCATTGAATTCTATTACATGCAAAATGCTGCATTTTGCATGAAAAAAAAGTCCCCGACCCTTTCCAAAAAGGCAGAGGCACAAAAAATGCATTGATGTGAACATGTTCCATAGGAACCCATGTTAAAAAATTTCCATGCATTTCTGCAAAATGCATCAAAAAACACATTAAGCCTAAATACCAATTTAACTGAACAACAAGAACAAGTAGATATACAATATCCTATGAAAGTAGGAAAGCAGATAGAGCAGATCTGGCCAAATTAATATAGCATTCAGAACCCAGACTATCCATTCTAGAAGACATTTTAAAAACTAGATAAAAAAAAGAAGCAAAGAGCACAAGTTTGACATTTCAGGTGTGTTGGTTAATGAGCTTTGAGAATTTTGTCCAGCCTTGCCCTGCAGCTACAAGCACCCCTAGTGAGAATGTACATTACACAACAACTAAGCTATACAGACTGTCCAATATCACACTACAGTACAGCAGGTTTGTCATACCTTGCAGGAGTAATGTTACAATCGGGGCGGTATGCCATTAGAAGTTATATTTTTGTTATGCATGTTAAAAGACATCTGGAATAAAAACATTTTTCTGCAGCATATGGGCAAAAAGCCAAAATGAGGGGTGAAAAATAAAAAACAGCAGGCCTGTTAAGCTATCATTGTGAATCTTGGAGAGAACAGCTAGGAGGTTGGTAAACAATATCACTGGCATACACTTGCTGGCCATAAAATAAATAATATATTGAAAAAGCCAGGCAGAAAACGGTCGAACAAAAATCGATTGCATCCAATCATTCACTGCAGCCCCACCAGCTGCCATAATACAATAGGCACAGCAAGAGATTTGTCTATCTTTGCAGAAAATAAATAAATAAATAAATAGAACAAAAAACAAAATATAATAAAAAACAAAAAAAAACAAACACACACCACACTACATATAAGGGCCCTTTTACACCAGTTTTTCACATTAAAAAAGTGGACAAACACTCTTTAAGCTGTAACAGTTGTCTGATGTTGTTTTGCATCTTTACTGTGTATATTTACTGTTTGCAGAGTGCTGGCTACCTTTTGAGTTTATAAAATAATAACAAAAAAAAAAAATGCATCCCCTTAAATCTTCACACAAGTCAGTTGCGTATCAGTTGTGTTTTTGGCTGCCTTCACACTTCTTCATTGCAAAAACACGGGCATATGCGTTTTGCCCGTCTTTTTGATGCGTTTTCAGTGTGCCTATTATCCAGCATGCACCTGTGAAACCTGCGGGTGCATCTGTGATGTGTTTCCCATTCATTTCAATGGGGAGGTGCATTTTTGGTACAGGTTTTTTTTTTTTTTTTTTAATAACATGCACCAAAAACTGGTGTGAAGAGTTCTAAAGGATTTAAAAAGGGATGCATTTTTTGCACTTTTTTTTTTAACTGAAAATCTGATCACTGTGAAGTCACAAGGCCTGGTTCACACCTATGCAGATTGCAGTTTGCATATTCCAGGTGCATTTTGCAATACGTTTTTTGATCCATTGAAGTTTATGGAACCAGGAAAAAGTCCCTGGCCCTTTCCATAAAATGCACAGATGTGAACATGACCCATAGGAAACCATGTTAAATGGACTGTAGTGAGTCTCTGCAAAACTGAAAAAGCACAAAAAAAACTGCATAGGTGTGAACCAGGCCTTAGGCTCCATTCACACTAGCGCGTTTTTTGATGCATTTTGCAGAAATGCATGGGAATTTTTTAACATGGGTTCCTATGGAACATGTTCACATCAATGCCTTTTTGTATCTCTGCATTTTTGGAAAGGGTCAGGGACTTTTTTCATGCAAAATGCAGCGTTTTGCATGTAATGGAATTCAATGGTCAAGCATCAAAAATGCAAGTGCAGCGTTTTTGATGCGGTTTTGCCGTTTTTTTTTTTTTTTGACTGTAAAAAAAATAAATAAATAAACGCAAAACGCGGCAAAAACGCTACAAAAACGCTGCTCAAAAACGTGGCAAGCATGAAAACAAAAACTCCAAAAACGCTCAAAAGCAACATGCATGGGTGTGAATCGAGCCTAAAAGAGTGTGTACCTATAGAAATAGGGCCACAACAATATGGGATAGTTGCATTTTAAAAGCATGCGTTCCACACCAGCAACTTCTGAAAACACACAATAGGCCTTTATAGAGTTCCTCAAAAAAACTTCCATTACCCCATATGAAAAGGGATCATTCTGGTTACCAACAAGACAGTAGACCTCTCCCATATTTAGGATCGGGTTACCACTAAAAAACACATATTACACAGGTTCTGGGGCCAATTTCATGCAGGTAAGGCACTAAGTGATTTTAATTACTACCTTAATCAGCCACAGAACCTGTGTAATTAATATCTGTTGGGTTTTAAAGGGATGAGATGCCAACCCTGCGACAGGCAAGATTTATCATCATCAACTGCAGGCAAATCAATAAAGCTCATTACATTGACCACTTGATTGAGCATTTCATGCCACTTCTAAACCTATTTTGATGCAACATTCATGACAGATACATTCCAGGACCATTACCTCATTGTCTTCTGACCCGACCAACCTTTATAATAATAGAAAACCGTTATCTCATTGCCTTATGACCTTAATTAAACCGGTCTACAATAACAACAGAAGATGCAAGCAATGCATGCTCATTAGGTGCATCTTTCCCAGTCATGAATTATTGTTGTTTCCCATTACCTTTAGAATATCAAAAATAAACCCAGGAATAAGGAACCGACAAGAAACAAATAACAAATAAAATAAAAAGCAAACCGAGCAGTAGCTCATTTTTCTATTATATGGAGAATTCTTTTTTCCATGAGGCTGCTTTGTCTCCTAGTCATAGGCCTAAATGGCCTTTTTACAGCCGCCCCTGGATGTGAGAAATTTGGGAAGCCTTTTTTTTTTTTTTTTTTTTTTTTTTTTAAGCTTACCAGGTATTGAGCCCCTTTCACAAAGGCCCAAAAGAATAAAAAATTAAATTAACTGTTAAAAACCTCTCCTTCACTCTCCAGTTTAATAAAACAAACACCTGGAAGGTATTCTCCTCTTCTATTAGCCCCCGTTAACCCCAGGCTGATTTGATGTGTCAGGACAAAAACTGGCACACAGGAATAGATGCCAGGCGCCATTGAGGGACCTTTGCAAAGACTTTTGCTTCCTTTAGTTCCACCTTGAAGTGGTTCCAAAGTCAGGTTTTCTATGCATTAAGATAAAGAACCTTCTGTGTGCAGCAGCCCCCTCAAGACCCCATAATACTTATCTAAGTCCAGTCGCGATCCATTGATGTTGCAAGAGAATCTCGGCTGTCCAGGACTCTCCCTCCTCATTGGCTGAGACAGCAGTAAGTTGTCATTGGCTGTCAAAGTCAGTGAGCCAATGAGGAGAGAGACCGGGGTGGGGCTGAGCTGCCGCTCCGTGTCTGAATGAACACAAAGAGCAGCGACTCGGCTCTGGTGCCCCCATAGCAAGCTGCTAGCTCTCTTACAAAGCTACCATTGCCTCTGGTATCCAACACTTCCAGGCAGATCAGATTGCCACTTCATCTGATGTAGTTCCATCCACCCGCTGCTTGGTCACTATTGTGTCCTGTAGTGGAACCACAGCTAACAGTGGGGGGGGGGGGGGGGAGCTGAAAACTGACATGCTCAAATCAGAACAGTAGCAAAGACTGACAGCGCTACCACCCTGTAATCCTGTATCAAATGAGGTTATATACCTTATCGGTGCCCTGCTCAAAGCTTCTGCAAGCCATAGGTCAGTGATGGTGAACCTTGGCACCCCAGATGTTTTGGAACTACATTTCCCATGATGCTCAACTACACTGCAGAGTGCATGAGCATCATGGGAAATCATGTAGCTCCAAAACATCTGGGGTGCCAAGGTTCACCATCACTGCCATAGGTATACGATAGTCAAAAGAACCGGCAACTCGTAAGGTTAAAATCCAATCCTAAAAAAGATGTTGGGGCAAAAATCCAGGAGCAAGACAGTTGACATGTTTCAGCCTACGCATCCACTGTCGTGTGCCCGGATTTTTACCCCAACATTGTTTTCAAGAAAGAAGATTGGATTTTCATTTTTGGAGTTGCCGTCTCCTTTGACTGTGACATGCTCAAATGTGTTGAGTACCAACGGTACCAATTGCTCCGCAAGGGAGAGAAATCTGGAACCACCGCCCGTTGGACAGGTAACTATTATTCATCCAAGTGTGGAACGTTTACTTTCTGGTGACAGCATAGCTCTAAAGAGGATTGATATTTTAAACGAACAAATATGTTTAGTTATTATGGCTTTTTCATTTTTTTTACATGACATTTACATCTTCTAAAGCTTGCGCTTTCATAATTTTGTTAGTGTAAATGAGAGATTTGTAGATTAGCCATCAGAGAGCTTTGCATATGACTCAGCCTTATTCCACCTGCTTAACAACTGTTGAAATAAAATATCAGCCATGTACACAGTGTATTACTTTTAAGTCATTTGGTTAATAAATATGCAGGATCTAGGCAGCCATTGCATAGCACTGCAAATCAGGAAGCAGAGCCAAGAGCAAACGTGGCTACACCAGGTCCATGTACTGTACAATGCCAACATACTAAACAATGTTTTTGATACCATTACACAATAACATACCAATAGGATTTACATCAAGCAAATTCATTTTAAACAGAAAAAAAAAAAACAAACAAACAACCAACCACAAAAAGACTATAGATTATTTTTAAGTAAACAATTCATGGTTATACACCCAGTTGTGTGATCCAGACCCCACTGCCGGACAGCAACTTGACTTCTAATTTCTCCACTGCAGTTTAGTCAATGTCAATGACCCATCCCAACCTACAATTGGGGAATAGGGGAACAGCAGTCTACTAAGGAGGTCATCCCTTGTGTTCTCTCCCTGTAATCACACTGTTTAGCCATCCTGTGAGCTAGTACAGGCACTATAGGCAAATCTTCAACAACTATATCATATATGTTGCCGCCAGTGGCGGCAGCTCCATAAGCGGTGCCGCCCCCCTAATCCATGCGTCCGGCCCCTAATCTACATGCAGGGCGCATGGATTTCTAGGAGTCTTTTTTTTTTTTTGAAAGCACATGATTAGAGCTTGGGGTTTCTATTGAACCAGCCGATGCCGCCTGATATTTGGCCCATGTGTGTGCCCCTTAACCACTTGCCGCCAAATGACGAAGGGACGACGCGGCTCTCGTTCTGGGTGGACGTCATATGACAGCGCACCAAAAACGGCCACTTTTGCGCGCCCACGGGAGCGCCCAGTGCAGGGATCGTGGTATGTTGCTAGGACACGCCACGACCCGATCTCTGTAAAGAGCTGCTGACGCGGCTTTTTAACCATGTGATCGGCTGTATCCAATCATAGCCAGTCACATGTAAAACGCAGAAGTGCTGTAAATGGGCTCTCCTCGCCTCACACTGACAGAGTGTGTGGCGAGGAGAGCCAATCAGCTGCATCTCCTCGCAGGGGAGAACAGGGAAGGTAATCAGGGCACTGATCAGTGCCCTGATTACAGGAAAGCTGCAGCAGTGCCACAAATCAGTGCCCAGTGACACAAATCAATGCCTGCCATTACTAGTGCCAGTCAGTGCTGCCTTTTAGTGCCCATCAGTGCCCAGTGTGGCATAATAGTGCCGCCTCTTTTTTTTTTTTTTTTTTTTTTTTTTTTTTTACAAAAATTTACTGACAGAAACTAAGAAAAAAACTTTTTTTTTTTCCCCCTTCAAGATTTTCGGTCTTTTGTTTCCGATTTTTTTTTCTAAGAAAAAAAAAAGCAGTTATTAAATACCACCAAAAGAAAGTTCTATTTGTGTGAAGAAAATGATTAAAAAAAAAAAAAAAAAAAAAAAAAAAAAAAAAACTCATTTGGGTACAGTGTTGCATGACCGCGCAATTGTCATTCAAAGTGCAACAGCGCTGAAAGCTGAAAAATGGCCTGGGCAGGAGGGGGGGTGAAAGTGCCCTGTACTGGGGTGGTTAAAGTACCATATGGCCAAGCACAATCAGACCTTGGCATCACAAAATACAAACAAAAAAAACAAACAAACACTGTATAGTGCATGGGCCTGCTTACACAAGCCACTTAAATTTGAATCTGCTGCGTAGACCTACGGCACACAGCACTTAGGCCCTTTCACACAGGCAGAATCCAGTTTTTCTCAGCAGGGGATTTGGCCGTTGATCCCCTGCTGAGCAGAGTGGCTGGATGACAGGTCCATGTTCGCTCCACTTATGCATTTCAGAACAAACACGGACACAGCCTGCTCTGCTCTATGGACTGTTTACACCCAAATGTCCTTTGATCTGTCCAGGTGGAGAGGAACAGATCTCCTGTTTTTTTTTTTTTTCCTGAAACAGATCGGAAGTAGCTGAGTGTAACAAGGACACAAGTCTGTTTACATCCGACTGCCTATAGAGGAGAATGTAGGGCCAAATCTGGTCTGCCTTAGAACAGGTGGACCATATCTGTTCTCTCGTGTGAAGGGGGGCCTTAGACAATTTTGGGGGATCTGACAGACTGTATATGGCCTGCTTATATCATGTAGTACAAATGATCCATTTTTTTTCCCTTCAAAGTATAGCCACTTTGCCTAGATATAGTAGAATAGTCAACTTAACTACTTAACCTCCCTGGCGGTTTTCCCGAGTGTGGCTCGGGGTTAAAATTCAGGACCATTAGCGGTAACCCCGAGCCACACTCGGGATTGCATCGCAGGATCCTGGTGCCTTCTTACTTACCTTGTCCCCGGGATCCTGCGATGTCCCCCGCAGTGTCCGCGGGCTGTGTCATGTTCCGAAGCCTCTCCGTGCCAGGCTCCGTTCCCTGCGAGCGTCGCGACGCATGGGGGCGGAGCCTGGCGGCAAATTCAAAAAACTGTAAAAAGCATAACACATACAGTACTGTAATCTTACAGATTACAGTACTGTATGAAATCATTTCACATCCCATTTGTCCCCAGTGCTCTGGCCCATGCCCTGCATGCAGTTTTATATTGCATATACTGTTCTTTCTGCCTGGAAACTGGAGATTGTCCATAGCAACCAAAAAGTGTCCCTTTACGTCAAAAATGGCTTTAGACCAGCTAGAAAACAGCGATAGTAAATTAGAACACTTGCAGAATTGAGCGATAGTGAATCGTGTGGAAATTTATTTTATTACTATTTATTTTTATTTTTTTTAATTATTTTTTTTTTTTTTATTATATTATAATTTATGTTTTTGTGTTTCAAACTTTATCATACCCGGGATATCTACTAGACTCTGGTTTGGACAGATTTAAGTGTGTTATTGTTAAGAATTACAGACCTACAATATAAAACGCCAAATTTCCATGCAAAATAATTGAACCGCTTTCAGCACCTAAAATCAGAAAGAATCATACCGCCAGGGAGGTTAAGGGCCGGGCCTATTTTTCAGACTCTGTGTTTACAAGTTAATCTTTTTTTCCCAAAAAGTTACTTAGAAAAAAAATATAATGTTTGGGGGTTCTAACACCCTAGAGCATAAAATGGTGGCCGTTGCAATACTTTATGTCACACTGTATTTGCACAGTGGTCTTACAAGCACACTTTTTTTGGAAAAAATACACTGACTTAAATAAAAAAAACAGTATAGTTAGCCCAATATCTTTTTATATTGTGAAAGATAATGTTATGCCGAGTGAATTGATACCCAACATGTCACACTTTAAAAATTGTGCCCGTTAGTGGAATGGCGACAAACATTTACCATTAAAAATCTCCATAGGTGATGTTTAAAATTTTCTACAGGTTACATGTTTAGAGTTACAGAGGAGGTCTAGTGCTAGAATTTTTGCTCTCGCTCTCCCGATCGCGCCGATACCTCACATGTGTGGTTTGAACACCACTTTCATATGCGGGCGCGACTTACATATGCGTACGCTTTGCACACGAGCTAGCCAGGACACTTTAAAAAAAATTTTTCTTATTCGTTTTACTTTTTATTTTTTTTATTTTAGGTCACTTTGATTCCTATGTAAACATCCCTTGTAATAGAAAAAAAAAAATGACGGGACCTCTTGAATATGAGATCTGGGGTCAAAAAGACCTTAGATCTCATATTTACACTAAAATGCTTCCGCCCCCCAATGCTATCGAGCTGATCGGGGGCCATCTTTCCCTCACTCGGCATCCAGACAGTTAGGGGAGCAGACGCGATTGTCTCCTCTGCTACCGACGGCTCAGGCAGCGGAGACAACCCAACCGAACCCCCTCTCCCGTCCTCGATAAAAGGGATCTCACGGCGAATCCGCCGCTGAGACCACTTTATCTGAGAGAGGACCGCCGGCCGTTTTTAAAAATACCGGGGTTATGGCAGCTGCCATAACTACGGTATTTAACGCCAAAGTAGCGACGTATAATGACGGCGGGCGGTCCTTAACTTTAGTCAATTTAATTATAGCCAATGAAGTACAGCGTCCATTTATAAAGCTGGTAATGTGGCTTTCACCAAACCCTGGTGGACAGTCTTCCAGGTCCATGTGTTTTAATTGTGATTGATTCCCCAACAGAGAACGTTTGGTGAAAGTTATATTCACTGCTTTATAAATGGATCTATAGGATTTGGAAATTTAAACAAGATAACTTGTACTTCTAATTATTAGTTTCTATGACTGTTCCCAGGCATCTTGCCTGCTACAGGGTTATTGTATACTTGCAGTATTATTTAATCATAGATATCCTGTACAAATATATGTGCTTTCATGTAATACCAATGTATCTGCATATACTCGCATGGAAGTATTTTGAAAAGCTTCTTGAATAAAAGGTTATTTGACGAAAAAAGATAAACTTGTGCTTCGTCAACTCTAAAGATGGCGCAAGAGGAAGTGGCAGACTGCTGTGACCAAAGAACCAACCAATGTTTCTCCACACACCAACAAACTATCTTCATAGTGAAATAACACTGCTCATTCTACTATCTTGCAGCAGTCAGCACAAGTTTATTCAGCAAGGACCAAACAAAGTTCAATCCATGCGTAGTGTCCCCGGTTTGACAGATTGAAGAAAGTTTTCCACCATTGCCAATTAACAGAAGTCCATCGAATAATCAAACAGCGGCTGCATCCACTGATCAGTGTATTCTGACAATGAGACTCTCCACTGAACAGCAGCTGCAGCCTTGGAGACACCCTTGGACAGCAGCAGTCAATCTGGGGAGAGGGCAGTGGTCTGTTCACATTGGGCACAATCATCATAATCTATTTGTTAGTACACAGCTTTTGGGGGCCGGTCACAACAGTTAATGTGAAAATATCAAAAGCAAAAATTTTTCTCGTACAATACCAGAACTACCAATTTTTGTGTAATTAGCATAGTATTTGTACAAAAAGAATTATTTGACCAAGACCACACATATGCTAAAAAAAAAATAAAATTAAAAAAAAAAATGAAGGAATACATTAAACTGTTTAATATGATAAACACTTAGCACTTGGGGGCTAAGAATATGCATGCATCATACATACTAGGGGGGGGGGGGGGGGGGTACAACTGGGGGAATCCATAGTGGGGAAGGATCTGGGAGGTTTGGTAGATCATAAGCTCAATAATAACATGCAATGCCAAGCTGCGGTTTCTAAAGCGAGCAAAGTCCTTTCTTGTATTAAGAGAAGTATGGACTCCAGAGAGACATATCATTTTGCCCCTGTTCAAATCATTGGTAGGGACTCATCTGGAATAGAATGTTCCGTTTTGGGCACCAGTTCATAAAAAGGATATCAGGGAACTGGAGAGAGTGAAGAGAAGGACAACCAAACTAATAAGAAGCATGGAGGAGCTCAGCTATGAGGAAAGATTAAAAGGAACTGAATATATTCTCCCTGGAGAAGAGGAGATTAAGGGGGATGTGATCAACGTGTATAAATACATAAGTGGTCCATATAGTGAACTTGGTGTTGAGGTATTCACTTTAAGGTCATCACAGAGGACAAGAGGGCACTCTTTATATCTGGAGGAAAAGAGATTCCATCTCCAAATACAGAAAGGATTCTTCACAGCTAGCTGTGAAAATGTGGAATAGACTCCCTCCAGAGGTGGTTCTGGCCAGCTCAGTAGATTGCTTTAAAAAAAATGCCTGGATTATTTCCTAAATGTACAGAATATAACTGGATACTATCATTAATAGGTGAGGTGGATTCAGGGGACATCCGATTGCCTCTCAGGGGATCAGGAAGGAATTTTCCCCCCACTGTATCAAATTGGATCATTCTTTGCTGGGGTTTTTTGCCTTCCTCTGGATCAACTGTGGGTATAGGTTTGTGTATATGGGATTGTATATTTTTTTCTCACTTATTGGTTGATCTAGATGGACTTGTGTATTTTTTTTTTTTTATATACAATACAATACTTCCGAAGTTGTTTTCTGTCTTACGAGAATTTTCATAACTTTAGTAACCTATTGGTTTTCGATATCAGACAAGCATGTAAAAAACAAAACAAAACAAAACAAAAAAAGAAAAACCACACAGGATCATTCGTCCAATATTCTAAACGTGTGTACTAGACTTATGGTCTCTATGTAACATGCATTATATGCCCCTACAGATTTAGGTGAACCTACTGCAGGGACGTGAAGTCAAGGGAGGCAGGTGAGGAAGTGAACAAATAAAAAAAAAGACAAGCAAACTTTCAAAGAAAGACAAACAACAAAAGTATGCGGCCAGAGGAAACTAAAGCAGCAATTATAAAGACTGAAGAGTAATTGCAGAAAAACGACCAAATGATCCATGGAGTCTGTCCATTTTTTTTCTCCTTTCAATTTATTTTTTAAGGCGTTTTTTTACTGCCCCCACTGCTCTTCTACTCAAAGCACAGCTAACCTGCGATTTTTGTGCGAGTTAACTCCACTCTCCCATAGACTTCTATAGGAGGTCCTGCGATTTCAGAAAGTGCACCAAAATGCTGCATCTTCAGTGTGCTTTCTGAAACCGTAGGAACGCATAGAAGTCTATGGGAAAGAGTAGCTAACCTTCATGAAACCCACCGGTTAGCTGTGCTTCGCCCAAAGGGCAGCGGGAAGCTGCCCTTATACTCTTTTTTTTCTAAGTATAAAAATTTGAATCCACTTACTGTTGACTTACCCTCTACCTCTGCTGGAACTCTGCTCCAAGCATTAACTACTCTTTAATCAAGAACAAAAATTACAGGTGTCACTCAAAGCTCCATCAGGTTCTCTTTCATGACAAACCACTAGGAGTGGCAACAGGGACAGAGCTCATCCTAGCTCAAAAGATCCAGAAGGAAAAGAAAGCCCTAAAAGTCACATATGACAGCCTAGGCTCCAACCAGGCCAGGTCGCCCCTAGGACTTCTTTTCCATAATACTCTTTTACCAAAATACGTTCCATACTTATATCTGAACGTTCCCTCTACTAGTTGGAGGTCACGTCCCCCGTGTTCTTGATCTCAACTGCATATTGAAAATACTGCCCTTATGTGTGTATTAAAAAGGTTTCAATCACGTCTCCCCTTTCCTGTCTTTCCTCAAGAATGTACAAAAATGAAGCTCCTGATAGGCTTTATCCCCACCGGACACACCATCGGTTTTGTTGGCCGGCTCTGGACTTGTCAGATCTCAATATCTTTTTATAAGTGAGGTCCTCAGATCTGGCCACTAAAGACTCACATAGCTTGCTAGACAGAAGAATAAATAACAAAAACACAGACTAAAAACAAAAACACACAATGTATCTATTTAGCTCTAATAACATAATTTCTTGTATCCTGCTAGATGGGGATTTAAAACTATACACAGAGGCTGAAAACAGATACAATGTATCTATTCCACCTACACATGTTTCTGGAACGAATTATGCTCGCAAACCAAGGTTTTTCTGTAATAACAGTTGAAAATACAGATACAGTGAGGGGGAGATGTACTAGAACTGGACCAGACAGAATTTGTAAGCCAATCAGCTTCTAGCTTCTACTTGTTCAGTTAAGCTTTGAAAACTAAACCTAGAAGGTGATTGGTTCCCATATACAACTGCTCCCAGTCTCATGGCGGCCATACAGGCTTTGATAAAGTATCAATTTCTTTTTGGATCAAGCTCTTCTAATAGGAATAGTCTAATCATTTAATCGCTATGCCACACACAGGGAAGTGGATTTTGATCAATAAAATACAATTGTAATACCATAATCTGAACAATTGAAATATGATTGTATGTGTGAAAAAAAATAAATAAATAAAAAAAGTTTCTCAGTGTTGGCAATTAATGTGAACTGATTAATAATTTCCCACCCTGACTGATCAACTGGGGGGGGGGGGGGGGGGGTACTAAAACTGGAGCAGAGAATGTGGAAAAAAATGTTCATAGTAACCAATCAGCCTCCAGCGTTAGCTAGTTTGGTTATGCTTTGAAAATGAAAACTAGAAGATGATTGGTTACCATATACAACTGTTCTCAGTCTTAAGCTTACCATACATGGATAGAAAAATTGTTCGAAAAAGTGTTCAATGAGTCTGATTGTTTAGAAACGTCGGTGGGCACATTTCGAATTATCGAAACGCAAAGTTTTATACCAAAAGAAAGATTCGCCCTGACGCAATTTTGTTGTGCAATCGAACGATTTTATAAACATTAGCAGGGAAATTGACTGCAACTCGTAAAATAAATAAAATAATAATTAAAACTTAAACAAAGTGCATGTGCATTGATCGACAAAAATTGTACTATTTATGTCATTAGCGATCAATAATAGGTTGACAAGCGTGGAAAACAATTAGATACAATGATGGCATAAACAAAGTCGTTGGACAGATCTTTAATCGACAATTAAAGTTTTTTTGAACGATTTTCTACCCATGTAGTCTCTTCATTGCTGAGAATACTGATACAATGTATACATAAAAAATAGCGAACTCTGATCACAACAGTTGATTGTTAATTCTGCATACAATGTATCTTTCTACTCCTAATGACATCAATTGAGAATACAGATACAATGTATAAAAACGAACTGATAACAACATTTGATTGTCCTACATACAATGGATCGATCTAAGCCCGAAAACAACAGTTGATAATATGGATACAATGTATCCAACTCTGATCACAACAGTTGATTGTATATACAATGATCGATCTAACTCTGATCACAACAGTTTATTGTTGGTTGTACATACAATGTATCTCTCCAGCTCTGATGACAGCAGTCAATCACACAGATACAATGTATCGATCAGTAGGTGATCAGTCCATGTACTAAGGAATCTAAAGCCAATACATTCCCAGACTGACACATTGAATATTTCCCAATCTGATGATCGCACCTCTCCCAGGTACATACGATGAGATCGCTGCGTTTAGGACACCATATAGAAGAGAACACAGCAGTGCAGTGATCGATAGAGAGACATGTGATCGATAGTGATCCGATTTAGGCAGATCAATGAATATTGTACACAAGGTGAGCTCCAGCCCCCTCTTCGGAGAAGTCAGCACACTAATGCTCTTTGCCCCCCGATCATACCGACTCACCGTGTGTGGGGGGGGTAGGTGTCCGTGTGTCGGGTGTCCCCCTGTTCAGTGCTGGGTCCCGGTCAGACGTGTCCGGTGTACCGGCCGAGGATCGGCATTATAATGAAGTCTCCGCACCAGAACTTTTCTCTCCTCCTGCCAGTTCCAGACTGTCCGCCTCCCCCCGTCCTCCCTCCTCCGATCTTCTTTATGTGGGACGCCCGGGGCAGCGTCATCTCCCGTCAAACCTCGTCCAATCCCCCGCCCCCTCCACACACCCGGCCGGGGGAGGAGAGGAAGGACTGACAATTACAGATCACCGATCACTCCCCCGGCGGCGGCTCCGAGACGGCAGAGATCCCCTCCGGTCACCCCCAATCCCTCCCTCCCCCCCGGCACACGCCCGCCGCCCGCTGGCAGTAATAAAGGGGCCGCCGATCCGGTAACAGAGAGGAGGAAAAGAGCTGAAGATCCGGATGCCGCGTCACCGCCAGAGCAGCAATGAGCGGAGGAGAGGGGGGACCCCGGAGCTCTCCTTCCTCCCAATCCTCCTCCTCTTCCAGGCGGCGCACACACACCCAGGCCTCCCCCGACCGCTCACTGCCCTCCGTCACCGGAGATCTACCGCTCCGTGTCCGCTCAATGCCCTCCGGGGATCTACCGCTCCGTGTCCGCTCACTGCCCTCCGGGGATCTACCGCTCCGTGTCCGCTCACTGCCCTCCGGAGATCTACCGCTCCGTGTCCGCTCACTGCCCTCCGGAGATCTAGCGCTCCGTGTCCGCTCACTGCCCTCCGTCACCGGGGATCTAGCGCTCCGTGTCCGCTCACTTCCCTCCGGGGATCTACCACTCAGTGTCCGCTCACTGCCCTCCGTCACCGAAGATCTACCGCTCTGTGTCCGCTCACTGCCCTCCGGGGATCTACCGCTCCGTGTCCGCTCACTGCCCTCTGTCACCGGGGATCTACCGCTCCGTGTCCGCTCACTGCCCTCCGTCACCGGGGATCTACCACTCAGTGTCCGCTCACTGCCCTCCGGGGATCTACCGCTCCGTGTCCGCTCACTGCCCTCCGTCACCGGAGATCTACCGCTCCGTGCCCGCTCACTGCCCTCCGGGGATCTACCGCTCCGTGTCCGCTCACTGCCCTCCGGGGATCTACCGCTCCGTGTCCGCTCACTGCCCTCCGGAGATCTACCGCTCCGTGTCCGCTCACTGCCCTCCGGGGATCTACCGCTCCGTGTCCGCTCACTGCCCTCCGGGGATCTACCGCTCCGTGTCCGCTCACTGCCCTCCGGAGATCTACCGCTCCGTGTCCGCTCACTGCCCTCCGGAGATCTACCGCTCCGTGTCCGCTCACTGCCCTCCGGAGATCTACCGCTCCGTGTCCGCTCACTGCCCTCCGTCACCGGAGATCTACCGCTCCATGTCTGCTCACTGCCCTCCGGGGATCTACCGCTCCGTGTCCGCTCACTGCCCTCCGGAGATCTACCGCTCCGTGTCCGCTCACTGCCCTCCGTCACCGGAGATCTACCGCTCCGTGTCCGCTCACTGCCCTCCGGAGATCTACCGCTCCGTGTCCGCTCACTGCCCTCCGGGGATGTAACGCTCCATGTCCGCTCACTGCCCTCCGTCACCGGAGATCTACCGCTCCGTGTCCGCTCACTGCCCTCCGGGGATCTACCGCTCCGTGTCCGCTCACTGCCCTCCAGGGATCTACCGCTCCGTGTCCGCTCACTGCCCTCAGGGGTTCTACCGCTCCGTGTCCGCTCACTGCCCTCCGTCACCAGGGATCTACTGATCCGTGCTGCTCACTGCCCCCTGGGGATCTACCCCTCAATTGCCCGATCACTGCCCTCAGGGGATCTACTGCTCCATTGCCCACTCACTGCCCTCCATCTCTGGGGATCTACCTCTCCGTTGCCCGCTCACTGCCCTCCGGGGATCTTCCTCCCCGTTGCCTGCTCACTGCCCTCTGGGAATCTACTGCTCCGTTGCCCACTCACTGCCCTCTGTCTCCGGGGATCTACCGCTCCGTTGCCTGCCTACTGCCCTCCAGGGATCTACCGCTCCGTTTCCCGCTCACTGCCCTCCATCTCCAGGGATCTACCGTTCCGTTGCCTGCTCACTGCCCTCTGGGGATCTACCGTTCTGTTGCCTGCTCACAGCCCTCTGGGGATCTACCGTTCCATTGCCTGCTCACTGCCCTCTGGGGATCTACCTTTCCGTTGCCTGCTCACTGCCCTCTGGGGATCTACCGTTCCGTTGCCTGCTCACTGCCCTCTGGGGATCTACCGTTCCGTTGCCTGCTCACTGCCCTCTGGGGATCTACCGTTCCGTTGTCCGCTCACTGCCCTCTGGGGATCTACCGTTCCGTTGCCTGCTCACTGCCCTCTGGGGATCTACCGTTCCGTTGCCTGCTCACTGCCCTCCGGGGATCTACCACTCCATTGCCCGCACACTGCCCTCCATCTCCGGGGATCTACCGTTCCGTTGCCTGCTCACTGCCCTCCGGGGATCTACCGTTCCGTTGCCTGCTCACTGCCCTCCGGGGATCTACCATACCGTTGCCTGCTCACTGCCCTCCGGGGATCTACCGCTCCATTGCCTGCTCACTGCCCTCCGGGGATCTACCGCTCCATTGCCTGCTCACTGCCCTCCGGGGATCTACCGATCCGCTGCCCGCTCACTGCCCTCCATCTCCGGGGATCTACCGCTCCGTTGCCCGCTCACTGCCCTCTGGGGATCTACTGCTCAGTTGCCCACTCACTGTCCTCCGTCTCCGGGGATCTACTGCTTTGCTAAAGGCACGTACCAGTGCTGCTGGACTGTGCTTCTACCTAGACATGCCATCACTGAGCCCTTCTGTCCACCAGGACCTGGCGTCGCATACCGACACTGGAGGACTGTGCTCATACCTAGACATGCCAGCAGTGATCCCTACTGTTCATAAGGACCTGGGATCACATACTGACACTGGTGAACAGTGCTTCCACCTAGACATGCCAGCAGTGATCCTTACTGTCCACCAGGACCTGGAGTCACATACCAACTCTGGTGGACTGTGCTTCTACCTAGACAGGACCGTTGCCACCCCAACTGCCGCAAGGAGAATTCCCAATTTTGCACAAAATAATAATAAATGCAGCAAAACAGTGCATTTATTTATTTGTTTTTTGCATTGGACTCTGACCTTAGGTGCAAGGCCAGCTGCTTATAAGTAGCTGTGATCACCTACTGGCATGGCTGGACTGTGCTCCTACCTAGACAGGTCCACAGTGATTCCAACTGTCCACCAGGACCTGGAGTCACATACCAGCGCTGCTGGACTGTGCTGCCACTTAGACATGCCAGCAATGATGGTAGAGGCACATCAATAGCAGTGGTCGCATACTGGCACTGCTGGACCTCCCAATGATCAGGAATGGCAAGAACCGCAAGGATAATTCCCAAATTTGCACAAAATAATAATAAATGCAAACAAAAGTGCAATTATATTATTTATTAGTTTTTGCATTGGACCATGACCTCAGCTGCTCATCAGTAGCTGTGATCATATTGCTGAACTGTGCTTCTACATAGACAGGCCTGAGGTGATCTCAACTCTTCCCCAGGACCTGTGATCACATTCAGACACTGGTTGGCTGTGCTTCTACCTAGACATGCCAGCAGTGATCTCTACTGTCCACCAGGACCTGGAGTCACATACCGACACTGGTGGACTGTGCTACTATCTAGACAGGCCTGCTGTCACCCCAACTGTTCACCTGGACCTGCACATCAATAGCAGTGGTTACATACCAGCATTGCTGGACCTCCTAATTATCAGGAATGGCTAGAACCACAAAGAGGATTTTCAATCTTTCAAACTTATAAATAAATTCACTCGTATTGGAAAAAACAAACACGTGCATTTATTATTATTATGTATTTCTTTATTTACATTGGAACATGACCTCCAGGTGCAAGGCCAGTAGTGATCTTAGCTGCTTATCAATAGCTCAATATCAATAACATAATGGCATTGCTGGACTGTTCTTCTGTCTAAAGAGGCCAGCAATGATGGTAGCTGCTATTTTTACTTACAATTTATATATATATATACCGTATTTATCGGCGTATAACACGCACAGGCATATAACACGCACATTCATTTTAATAGGGAAGTTTCAGGAAAAAAACTTAAATTTTATAAGGAACTTTGAAGCAAAATAAGGGTCAGTGCCCATCTGCAGCCTCACCATTGCCATCAATGCAGCCTGATCAATGCCCATCTGCAGCCTCACAAGTGCCATCAATGCAGCCTCATCAGTCCACATCAATGCAGCCTCACTGTTGCCATCAGTGCAGCCTGTTCGATGCCCATCTGCAGCCTAGAGTGGACAGGGAGGGGGACGGGACAAGCGCCGACAGATTACAGTGAGAATCTCCTATGATAGACAGAACAGTGGTCCAATGGCAGCCCAGGAGATGGGACTTCCTATTACAGAGGCCACCAAGTAAACAGGAGTTTCTCACTGTATGTAATCTGATGGCGCTTGTTCCGCCTCCTTCCCTGTCCCCTCCGAGGCAGCTAAAATTGAAGTATTGGCGTATAACACACACACGCTATTTGCACCCAATATTCATGGTGAAAAAGTGAGTGTTATACACCAATAAATAAAATGTATATATAATATAATTTTTTACACATGTTTTGTTTGTATCTTTCTCCCCTGGGAGGGAGAGAAAGATATAAGTTATCTTGTGGAGAGTGTCAAAGACTGGGGACATGTTACATGAAATTGCTGTTATTAAGGCCCCCTTATAAATCAATGGTCCCACTACTGACTGCTGGGGTCTGAGGACCACACTTCATCCACCAAATGGCCACAGGTTCCTCATTCTCACACTAAAAATACGTAGTGGTTCCATGTGCATCAGTAGATCTGTAAATTGTCTGAGACTGACAAGCTGTTTTTTTTTGCGACTTTAGGTCCAATGTCTGATTTACTGTATAAAGGGGCAATTGTTCTGGGCCCCCTCTATACAAACGTATAATGTACAGACATGACCAGGACAGTGAGACTTGCGGCACTAGGTGTAGAGAAACACCAGAGGCTGTGGCGATCTAATCATAGTAAGACTTCTTTCAGAATTTTAGTACTGTTGCCAGGATCTGAAAAGCATTCCATGGTGGATCACTTTTCAGAGGATGATATAGCAGCGGCAGATAGACATTCAGGAAGTGCTAATGTCGCCTCCTGAACACCGTTTTATTTGTGTCTTTAAATTGCCAAACAACATTTTTACTTTGGCGGGACTGTGCCGCAACTGTGAGCCAAGTGTTGACTCAATGGGTGAGTTTGACAAGCGGTGTAGGGTGAGTGCTTCGAATTGTGTATGGGACCAATTAGAAGAGGGCATGGTTCACTTCTGGTTAGGTATGGTTTGCTTTAGTGTGAGCACAGACCATGCCTAATGACGGAGTCTGAATAGATCACTGAGCACAGAGACCGGGATCACTGGGTCTGTGTGGCAGAGGGGATGATGTAAGCATGCCCTTACATGCTTCCTATAAAGCAAAGTGTGAGAGTGCAGACCAGTGGGGGAGACACTTGAACTTGAGCAGGGTTCCATTCAATCGTGTCCAGTGTGTATACACCCTTAAAGCGAAGTTCCACCCAAAAGTGGAAGCTCCACTTTTCAGCCTCCCCCCCCCCTTCGGGTGTCACATTTGGGGGTGCAGCAAGATCATTCAGAGGTTTGGCCCCCCTCCTCCTTCCCCCGCCGCCGGTCCATTCAGAAACTGCAGCGTGCAGTAGGGAACTGGCTGTCAAGCCGAAAGGCTTCACTGCCGGGTTCCCTTACCACAAATGGTGGTGGCAGCACCCGAGAGCCGATGGAAACATCAGCTTGGGTGCCAACATTGCTGGTTTTCAGGACAGGTAAGTGTCCTAAAATTTCAAGTCAGCAGCTACAGTTAAAAAATTAACGGGCTGGACAAAATTATCGAAACAAATATGGTAAAAGAACAAAATTGTTACCTAATATGGTGCTAGACCGCCTTTGGCTTCCAAGACGTCTTGAATTCTACTAGGAATTGACAATTGTAAGTCTTAGATGATGGATAATGGAATCTGATACTACTCTACATGTTTTCCCACTTCTTCCCATTCCCAGCTGGTGAGAAGACTGCTCCGGTACTGGCTCCAGCTCCCTCACAGTGGTCTCCAAAAACGAGGTGGATGGTCCCTTAGTGGCGACAGCTTTCCCCTCTACCTCCGACCACAACTGGTTCCCCATCCGGCTGAACCGTTACTCTCGGTTGGACTCCAATCCTGCAGTCCCAACCCTGTACTGCTCCTGCTTCTGGATAAGCCTCAGACAGTCTAGCAGTCAGATGTCCCTGGGATAGGCCTCAGGATTCTGGCCTAGCAGCCTGGGGCAGCATAACACACGTCCACCCAGACAGCCATCCAGGTGGCACAGAACCACCATCACCTGACTTCACCCAAATAAATAGGCTCTCCTAGGAGGCCAAGGGACTAAAGAAACCCCCGCCAATTGGCTAAGACACTCCATTCATTCAGAACCTGATCTTGCTAAGCCCTTGTCTATCTAATGTCGCCAGTATAATGCCACCTAGCGACAGATAAGAGAAGGTGCAGCAAGTCAAGAACTAGAGAGGAATCAGTGGATCTACTAACAATTAGGGCAACTACTGCCTGGCAAACTAAATTCACTTAGCAACCATGCCTAAACACCAGGGTGCTACACAAGTAAGTGCACTCCTGTGACCCACAAGGGAAGTATGGCCAAATAAGCCTTGGCCATACTTCTGTTTTAATAACAGTTTAATGACAAGAGTGAGTCAAAGGGTCTGTGCCAATGGGCAAATGCAGCATGTCTTCACATCAACTTCAGACGCTTATGAGGCCATTTAGAATTGATTGCTCAGATATAGCCTGGGAGAACAGATTATAGGCTCAAAAGAATGGGCTTTTGACCCTACAGATCTTGGGGCCCCATAGCAAGGTTCTGATTGGGCCCCTCTGCATCCTTTCTCTGTGGCATCCAGCAATCCCAAATGTGCAGATACTGTCACTAGTCCTAAAGTGACACTTAATGATATGCCTATTCTCCAAAATATATTCTAGACCTGTAAGTCCAGCTGGGGTTATTTGGAACTTTAAATCTGAACGTGAGACTAAACCAGCCTTTTATAAGCAGGGTGCCTCCATGGTTCTTCAGGGGTGCCTCGGCAAATGCCTAAAAATTGCTCAAGAAATTTATACAAGCCAGGACGTGGGCCAGGCCTGCTTTTTGGTTACATAATGCCGCAGGTTTTCATTGAGCACCATTACAGCCTTCTAGTTACCGGCGTCCTAACAACCAATGACATTCGTTGATAAGGAGGACATTGGGCACCTGCACGGTATCCTTGTTTGTACCTCTCTTGTCCCTCTCTGTTACCACTGGGGTCATATCAGCTGAATGAGGAAGAGAAACTGAGGGAGGAGAGAAACATTGGAAATACTAGTCATCGCCAGTATGTAAAGGTGTATTTGCTTTGAAAGCATTAGCCCCGGTTCACACTGGGACGACTTAGTAGCGTCCTGTTCAGTACAATGGAACCGTTCTAAGGGGAGCGACGCAAGTCGCTCCGACTTAGAAAAAGGTTCCTGTACGACTTCGGGGGCGACTTGCATAGACTTCTATACAGAAGTCATTTTGCAAGTCGCCCCGGCAGTTGTGTGCAGGTCGCCTCGGTGAGGCGACCTGCAAGTCGTGCCGCCTCTGGTGTGAACCGAGGCTAAATCAACACCAACGTTAGATATCTTTATGTTGCTACATTATGTAAAACTATTCGTTTAGTTTTATATATTTTAGAATGGGGTCCTTTAAGATTGTGCAGAATTATAAAGGATTCCTTGACTGGAAAAAGGTTGAGAAACACTGCACTAAACAATATCCTTATTCAATCTATTTTTCATTACATTGTTTTTCTGGCTCCTCGTAATCTTTCTTTTTCCACCTCACTTCCCTTTGTTGGGAACAAACAGTGCATGTTAGCTGTGGTCATGTGCACTGCTCTATGCACACTACAAATCCCATAGGCCAGGGGTAGGCAACACTTGAGAGGTGGAGATCTACCTAGACAACATGGAGAAGATCAAAGATCACCAGGGTGCGGCGTCCTTTATTTGAAGAAGTTGACTAGCCAGGCCCCAATAAAAAGTAAGAATGGCATGGAGAAAACTTAGAAAAATCTAATAAAATGAATGTCACTGTAAAATGATAAACTTAGCCTATCTTAAAAGTTCACTTCAGTGATAAAACTCGCAATTCGCTTACATTCACAATTTGTTTCATGGCTGGAAAGTAATTGGTCACCTCAAGGCTGATTGAGGAGTCCATCAGGAATGCAGAAGATCTAGTACCACAGGCTGACTTGCTCAACTAGTTTCTGGCCAGTGTAAGTAGTACATAGGGTAGTGTACAGAGGTCAGTAGAATGTAGGGTAGTGTACTGTGATCAGCAAAATGCAGTGGTGGGACAAGAACATCTAGTGCCCAGGGCAAAGATACCAAATTGCACCTCCTCAGGTTATGGGGTAGGGTGTGAGGTTAGGTTATTAGCGATGCACACAGCATGCTGCACCAGGTGTTGTATGTTACATATGAGTTTGAAAGCATAAACATTTTATCCCACAGTGAAATGTTGGGCTAATAATGATGTAGAAAGAATTGCACCAGCAACAGTGAGAGGAAAAAAATGCCAATATTGATGGTGTCACTAAAAGGAAGAAATGCCCCTGAATCAGTGGTGTCATTAAAAAGAATAGATATCCCTAGGCTGATGTCATTGGAAGGAAAAATTTACTTGTGTTAGTGGTGTCACTGGAAGGGAAAATGTCCCTGTGTTAGTGGTGTCACTGGAAGGAGAAATGCCTCTGCATCTGTGGTGTCACTGAAATTAGGAAAAAAGGCCCTACGTCAGTGGTGCCACATGAAAGAAAAAATGTCCCTGTGTAGGAGGTGTCAGGAGGGTTAATTTGACAGTGGTATGAAGGGGGAAGGGGTGGGGCTGCATGGGGTACATTTAACTAAGGGGTCCTGTGTGGCTCTGAGATTTATTTTACACTAGTGTTATCCCTCTGATGAGCAATCCAATGGGGGTTGCTTTTCACAGGGCGTTTGACAGGTGGTGAGCAGGCAATATGTCACCTGCTCATCGTTTGTTTTAATAATATCGGTTGGTAGTATCTGGGCAGTGTACAGGAGTTATTAGTATGTTGAGCTGTGTATCGGGGTCAGTAGAATGTAGGGCAGTGTACAGAGATCAGTAGAATGTAGGGCAGTGTACTGAGATCAGTAGGATGTAGGGCAGTGTACAGAGGTCAGTAGGATGTAGGGCAGTGTACAGAGGTCAGTAGTACGTAGGGCAGTGTACAGAGGTCAGTAGTACGTAGGGCAGTGTACAGAGGTCAGTAGGATGTAGGGCAGTGTACAGAGGTCAGTAGTACGTAGGGCAGTGTACAGAGGTCAGTAGGATGTAGGGCAGTGTACAGAGGTCAGTAGGATGTAGGGCAGTGTACAGAGGTCATTAGTAGGTAGGGCAGTGTACAGAGGTCAGTAGGATGTAGGGCAGTGTACAGAGGTCAGTAGTATGTAGGGCAGTATACAGAGGTCAGTAGGATGTAGGGCAGTGTACAGAGGTCAGTAGTACGTAGGGCAGTGTACAGAGGTCAGTAGTACGTAGGGCAGTGTACAGAGGTCAGTAGGATGTAGGGCAGTGTACAGAGGTCAGTAGTACGTAGGGCAGTGTACAGAGGTCAGTAGTACGTAGGGCAGTGTACAGAGGTCAGTAGTACATAGGGCAGTGTACAGAGGTCAGTAGTACGTAGGGCAGTGTACAGAGGTCAGTAGGATGTAGGCAGTGTACACAGGTCAGTAGTACGTAGGGCAGTGTACAGAGGTCAGTAGTACGTAGGGCAGTGTACAGAGGTCAGTAGGATATAGGGCAGTGTACAGAGGTCAGTAGGATGTAGGGCAGTGTACAGAGGTCAGTAGGAAATAGGGCAGTGTACAGAGATCAGTAGGATGTAGGTCAGTGTACAGAGATCAGTAGGATGTAGGGCAGTGTACAGAGGTCAGTAGGATGTAGGGTGGTGTACAGAGGTCAGTAGGATGTAGGGCAGTGTACAGAGGTTAGTAGGAAGTAGGGCAGTGTACAGAGATCAGTAGGATGTAGGGCAGTGTACAGAGATCAGTATGATGTAGGGCGGTGTACAGAGGTCAGTAGGATGTAGGGCAGTGTACAGAGGTCAGTAGGATATAGGGCGGTGTACAGAGGTCAGTAGGATGTAGGGCAGTATACAGAGATCAGTAGAATGTAGGGCAGTATACAGAGATCAGTAGGATGTAGGGCAGTGTACAGAGGTCAGTAGGATGTAGGGCGGTGTACAGAGGTCAGTAGGATATAGGGCGGTGTACAGAGGTCAGTAGTACGTAGGGCAGTGTACAGAGGTCATTAGTACGTAGGGCAGTGTACAGAGGTCAGTAGGATGTAGGGCAGTGTACAGAGGTCAGTAGGATGTAGGGCAGTGTACAGAGGTCAGTAGTATGTAGGGCAGTGTACAGAGGTCAGTAGGATGTAGAGCAGTGTACAGAGGTCAGTAGGATGTAGGGCAGTGTACAGAGGTTATTAGTATATAGAGCAGTGTACAGAGGTCAGTTGTATGTAGAGCCGTGTACAGGGGTCAGTAGGATGTGGGGCAATGTACAGAGGACAGCACGATGTATGGCAGTTTACAGAGGTCAGTAGTTTGTAGGGCCGTGGACAGGGGTCATTAATATGTAGAGCTGTGTACAGAGGCCAGAAGTATGCAGAGCAGTGTAGAGGGGTCAGCAGTTTTTAGGGCCGAGTACAGAGATCATAAGTATGTAGGCCAGTGTACAGGGGTCATTTGTATGTAGAGCAATGTACAGGGGTCTGTAGTATGTAGGACAGAGTACAGAGGTCATTATTATTATTATACAGGATTTATATAGCACCAACAGTTTACGCAGCGCTTTACGAAATTAGGACAGACAGTACAAGTATAATACAATTCAATACAGGGGGAATCAGAGAGCCCTGCTCGTTAGAGCTTACAATCTAGGAGGGAGGGTCAAGTTATACAAAAGGGTAATAGCTGTGTGGGATTAGCTAATGGAGAAAATAGTGCAGTTGTTAGATGGAGGCAGGATAGGCTTCTCTGAAGAGGAAAGTTTTCAGGCATCGCCTAAAAGTGGATAAATGTGGAGACAGCCTGACAGATTGGGGTAGGGAATTCCAGAGGATGGGCGAGGCTCGGGAGAAGTCCTGGAGGCGGATATGGGAGGAGGTGATGAGGGAGCTAGAGAGCAGGAGGTCTTGGGAGGAACGGAGAGGGCGATTAGGTTGGTATTTTGAGACTAGGCTAGTGATGTAGCTGGGGGCAGAGTTGTGGATGGCTTTGTAACTTATTGTTAGTATTTTGAATTTAATTTGTTGGGCAAGTGGCAGCCAATGGAGGGGTTGGCAGAGAGGGGTAGCAGACGCTGTGTGGTTTGTAAGGTGGATGAGTCTGGCAGTAGCATTCATGATGGACTGAAGGGGGATAGTCTATTTAAAGGTAAGCCAATGAGGAGGGAGTTGCAGTAGTCGAGGCGAGCGATAACCAGGGAGTGAATCAGGAGCTTTGTGGTTTCATTGGTTAGAAAGGGACGTAGTTTAGAGATGTTGCGGAGGTTAAGGGCGGCAAGCTTTGGAAAGTGATTGGATGTGGGGCCGAAAGGAGAGTTCAGAATCCAGGATAACACCTAGCACCCTGACATATGGGGACGGGTGGATGGTTGTGCCATTGCTCTTGACAGACAAGTCAGGGGAAGAGGCACATGGGGGAGGAAATATTATAAGCTCGGTTTTGGACAAGTTAAGTTTGAGGTCATGAGTATGTAGGGCAGTGTACAGGGGTCATTTGTATGTAGAGCAATGTACAGGGGTCTGTAGTATGTAGGACAGAGTACAGAGGTCATGAGTATGTAGGACAGTGTACAGGAGTTGGTAATTTGTAGGGCAGAGGACAATGGTCAGCCTGACAGAGGTCAGCGGGGCAATGTACAGGGCTACACCTATTCCTCCCAGGCACACTTCACCTACAGTAAGGGGCCTGTAATGTCAAGATTTTAGAAACAGTAACCAAAACAGTGAACTGCACATGTACTGTATTTTAAATATATGAACATATCTAGATTGTCTCGTAAAATACAGTTCACTTGGCAAATATGCAAGAAAAAGGGCCGTGTCAGGTCTCTGGTGAATTAAAGTGATCAATGGAGATTTTTACATTATGCAGGGTGGAGAGGATAAAAAAATGGGGTGACTCCCTAGAATTTAGGGTGAGTTGACATGGCTGCATGCTTCCACAGCTTTTGTATTCCCATAGACTTGTTTGGGGAGAGAAGCATTTTTAAAGCTCACAATAGCCCATTGACACATCTGCATGCGCCATGTTACAAATGGTAAACGCAACATTATTTTGGAAAATTTAAATAGCATTGTTTTTCTCAGAAATCTCTGGTTGATGGATCGACTTCAGTATAACCAGCCTGCTTATAGATGGACCAGTCCCTGACTGATTTTCTAGTAATCTTCATCTAATATGATCTGTGAGAATGACAGACTTTCCCTGTGTTTTTATTAAAGTACATCACCTTAATCACTGTTCAAATAAAGATCCAATGTCCTTGGGGTGTACTTACTTTTTCATATGACTGTATAATAGTGTCATTACGTAGCCTAAAGCAAGCCTGTAAACATAGTCGTAGTGTTTGGACTTGGTTTCTATACTTATTGAGACTTTAAATTGGGAAAAGCTTGCAGGACAGCCAACACCAAATAGAGAATAGTGCCAGCGATCAGAGGTCTCCCAATAGCTTGGATTGTGTCCTGTGGACAACATGCAGGAAAGTAACATGAAACTGGCCTGGATTGTTTTTCCTGTTTGGTTTTGGCTGTTTTCTTCTACCCCTATCAGCTCCTTATCCCCTTGAGCATCCAAATGGAGAAGAAAAATTGCAACCAAATACTGGATCTCTTTACATTAAAACATTTCCACCCCGCAGGTTGTAGATCCAAAATGCCACTTACCACTGAACAACAGTCCTTGTCTCCATTCTAGTTTTTTCTTGACAACCTGTTCCTACAATGATGGCCTCTCCTCATCTTTACTTAGTTTTATGTTAGTTTTAGACCAAATTTTATGTTAGTTTTAGACCACATCTTATATTAGTTTTAGACCACATTTTAAAGGAAAAGTTTAAAGCTGTGCTCCAAAAGGAACAACAGGTAAGCTCTCCAGAGAAAAAAAACTAGACACACTACCAATATCCTGGACCAAAAATGCATGGTAAAGTTCCAGGTCTAAATTCTCTCTACGTAGATCAAGGCTCAGATATCCAACTTAGGGCTAGGGGTAAAGCATACCTGAGCCTTTAGGATGCTACATATAGGAACTGCTGTGGAACACCAAAGACAAAGATCTCAACTGCTTAAGCATTATTTGTAAAATTGTATCCCCCACCCCTCGCATTGAGTTGTCTTTTGAGTTTGGCAGAATAGACCAGAACCTGGGCTCTAAACAGCTAAATGTTTTCTGTGGCTATAATCATTAAAGTGTTACTAAAGCCAGGACCCTGCATCCACTATATCTGGTCCCCAAAGTACACAGAACATGGAAATGCAATTATTTATCTTTTTCTTACCAAGGTCTGTTTAAAGCTTGTAGGAGGAGTTTTCATTCTACTCTGTCCTATGAGGCTGCATGACCCCTGACCCTCTGTCTGGAGAGTGCTGATTGGCTCTGTGCTGATCACATGCACCCTCTTGAGAAAAAAACCCTCTTTAGCAATACACACCAAACTGAGCATGTGGAGAGTGACTCTGTACTATCAGGAGATAGATTGGTGACACTGGAAGAAGGGAAGGATCAGAAAAGACAAGATCAAACAGCTTTTTTTACACAATGTGGAGGATTAACCCAGTGGATTCCACAGTGCATATAACAAGCATGCTTTACTGCAAATACAGACTGATTTTACTGTTGTGGGTTTAGTAACACTTTAAATTCACATTCTACGGAACTTCACCGAAGGAAAAAGGAAGTGTCTGAATTCACATGCATGTTTTAGCCAAACTGCTGAGTCGAGAGTTTGACGCAATCCTTACAATGTATATAATTGGCAGAGAGAAGATTATCCTCTCCACAGCAAAAACAGTTGTCCTCGCTCTGAAATGCTTTTCATTCTGGCTTTTGAGAAACTGGCTATGTACAATGCTACCCAAACTTTTAAAGTAAACCATGCCATTGCTCTTGTATTCCTTCTAGCAGTGCTTGTGCATAGAGACCCCTGTAAGGTCCTTGCTGCCTCCCTTTCTATCTCCAAGATAGCAGATGCAAAACTCTGTGCAAAAATGAACTTTGCTTCAGAAATCTGATCTGCACTGTCTGTGTACAGCAAGTCAGTCTGAATACAATGGCATCATCCCTTCTTTACTAATGGACTGAAATTATTGTCCCTATATTAACTGAGGTCAACCAATTGAAGAAATACTAGAACAGATTTGCTTTATTTGTTTATTGTATGCTGTGATGTAAACAATGTCACCATTATCTCTAGTGTAGCTAAAGGATGCCAAAGACATCATAAGGTAGTCAGATGTAATGGCATGATGCTACTGTCCTCAGCTGCATCTATTGACAAGGTACCAAATATAAAAGGTTACATTAAGACACTTTTTATATTCAGTCCAGTGCAGGTTTCTCAAACAATCTTGAAGGGTTAGTTTGCCTTTACCGAAAAAAACTGCCATTGAAGGTAAGGGGTGCTTATAGATTAAAATAAATTGTTCAGCTTTGACTAAAGTTAAATAATGCCCTTGCCCATACCTCTCGAAGGCTGGTAGAAAAATCCCAGATTTATTGCTAGAACGTTGCTAAGACACTCTCAGCTGATTTAAACCCACTTAGAATACTCTCTCTCTCTCTCTCTCTCTCTCTCTCTCTATTATTAGCGCTGCTTTTCCGTCGTTTTTGCAGCGGTATTCGGCCGCTAGCGGTGCGGTTTTAACCCCTGCTGGCGGCCGAAAAAGGGTTAAAACCGCTTGCATAGCGCGGCTGTAGCCGCGGTATAGCCGTGCTGCCCCATTGATTTCAATGGACAGGAGCGGTTTAGGAGCGGTGAATACACCGCTCCTTCACTGCTCCAAAGATGCGGTTTGCAGGAGTTTTTTTGCCAGCGCATCGCTTCATCGATTCAGTGTGAAAGCCCACACTGAAGAAACAGTAGAGGCAGTTTTAGGTCGGTTTGCAGGCGCTATTTTTAGCGCAATAACGCCTGCAAACCGCCCCAGTGTGAAAGGGCTATAACAGTTGGGAGTGTCTTAGCAACATCCTAGCAACAAGGCAGGATGGGATGATACCATCTCAATGAGTTTTTTGACCAGGTATGTAAATGATCTACACTTATAGCAAGAGGATTATCCAACCTTAGTCAAAGCTGCACAAAGTTTTGTTTTTTTTTCTACAGGCGTCCCTTATCTGCATAAAAAGTTTTTTGTGTAAAGGTTAACTGCTTGCCGACCGGCTCACGCCGATATACCGTATTTATCGGCATATAACACGCACTTTTTTCCCCCTAAAATCAGGGGGAAATCGTGGGTGCATGTTCTACGCCGATCCCCACTCTCTGTGTGCCAAAAAACAGCAAGCGCTCTAAAAAAAACCGAGCGCCGACGGAAAAAAAACGAGCGCCGCCGAAAAAGATTGAGCCGAGTGCTCGGCTCAACTCGCAGTCACGCCGTCACGCCGTCACGCCGTCACGCCGCCCCACCTCCATGCTGGGGATGAGAAGCGAGCGCTTCAGAATAAGACTGAGCCGAGTATACTGTGTACTCAGCTCGGCTCCGCTCGCAGTCCTGCCCAGCTCCTTTGATGGACATAACACTCCGTCCAATGGCAGGACTGGGCGGGACTGCGAGCCGAGCCGAGCCGAGTACACAGTATACTCGGCTCGGTCTTTTTCGGAAGCGCTCGCTTCTCATCCTCAGCAGGGAGGCGGGGCGGCGTGACGATCGGCAGATTTAAATGGTGCAAACGGCACACGGCATTGGGCAAGGCTGCACTGGGCAAGACTGCACTGGGCAAGGCTGCATTGGGCAAGACTGCACTGGGCAAGGCTGCATTGGGCAAGGCTGCATTGGGCAAGGCTGCACTGGGCAAGACTGCACTGGGCAAGGCTGCATTGGGCAAGGCTGCACTGGGCAAGGCTGCACTGGGCAAGACTGCACTGGGCAAGACTGCACTGGGCAAGGCTGCATATGACTAAGGGCAAGGCTGAACATGGCACTTAGCAAGGCTGCAAACGGCACTGGGCAAGCTGCAAATGGACACTGATCATTCTGCAATGATGGACAAGGCTACAGATGAACACTGATGAGGCTGAATTGATGGGCATTTAACTGTAAGTTTTTTTTCCTTAAACTTCCCTCCTAAAAGTTTTTTTCCTTAAATTCCCTCCTAAAGTTGGGGTGCGTGTTATACGCGGATAAATACGGTACATCGACAGAAGGGCACGTACAGGCAGATTAACGTACCTGTACTTTGCCCTTTAGGAAGAGGTTTGCGGGCGTGCGCGCACCGCTGCGACCTCCATGAGTGTGATCGCGGGTCCCGTGGAAGCAAAGTTCTGAAGCAAAGTTCATTTTTGCACAGAGTTTCGCATCTGCTATCTTGGAGATAGAAAGGGAGGCAGCAAGGACCTTAGAGGGGTCTCTATGCACAAGCACTGCTAGAAGGAATACAAGAGCAATGGCATGGTTTACTTTAAAAGTTTGGGTGACACGCTGATCATGCAGACAGACAGCGGTGACTCGAGTATAAGTCGAGGGGGGCACTTTCAGCCCAAAAAAAAGGGCTGAAAAATTCGACTTATACTCGAGTATATATGGTATGTTCTTTTGGAGTGCACTGCCAGCACCATTTAAAATAAATGAGTTGCCCTAACTCAGCATACCCCCCACGCATGAAACTGAATACATTATTGCAACGCATAGTGCGAATGGGCCCTAAGGATAACACCAGTTTTTCTCATCACATATGTGCAGCACACAAACCTATTTCAATACAACACAGAAACGAAGATTAATGGATTGCTGTAGGTAGGCTTAGAGAAGCTAAAGCACGAATGGAAGCTTATCAGCAATTTAACAAATAAAATACAGATTAAATTATTTGTAAATGTTTGTGAAAGTAACCAACATTATTAACAGTTAAAGCAGTGGCGATGCATCCATAAGGGCGCACGGGCGTCGCCCCCTCTCTCCTGCCACCCCCTCTAGCACCAATAGATAGATTCATGCATTGCATGAATCTATCTATATCCGCAGCTGCCACCCCCTATTCAAGCGCCCGGCCCCTTTTCGGGTGCAGGGCGCCTGAATTACAGCGGCAGGGGGGTGTTTTTGAAGTACCTGATTGGAGCCATAGGCTCTAATAGGCGTCAAAAAAGGTGACCTGTGAGCACCATGCTTGGCGCTCGCAGGTCACTCAGCTGTGTTAGAAAAGTGAATGAATATTCGCTTTCCTATTACTGAACTGCCTCTACACCAATCAGGTGCTCGGATCTGTTACCCGTCACCTGATTGGCTGAAACGATAGGCGCTGTGATTGGATGCCAGGAGCATACACACGGTCAGATTTTCCGCCAAGAGCTTGTCATCACACATTTCCCCTCGGAAAATCCGATCAGATGCTCTGTTTGGGCTTCTGCGCCTGTGTGAATGAGTCCTAAATTATACAAATTCTTTTTAAAAGCTACAGAATCTGCGGGCAATAGGTACAATTCACTAAGATATCTGCACATGAGGAAAGCTGGCCATAGATGGATAGAATATCAAACAAAAATTCCTAGGAAAAGTCTTAGGAAAATTTGTAAGAAAAACCGTTTTGTCGTTCGAATGATTTAGTTTGTTTTTTTACATTTGATTTTGGAATGAATGGACTTTACTGAATGAATACCACATACACTGCTAGAAATTTGTTTGTTCGAGAAAAAATTTCTGTCCTGCTTCTTCAAATTTTCTTGTCACTGTGGCCGAAAACAAACATCAATTTCACCCCACTAATGATTAGAAACTTTCTTAGAACCTTCTTTCCCCAAGAATATTTATTCAATATTTGACCCTTCTATGGCCAGCGTAATGTTAAAGGCTAAGTTAACCTTTATGAGAAAAAAAAAATAAATACACATATTTTTGCAGGGGAAAAAAAAAATGTACATTTAATATTTATTCCATAGGAGCCTGCAAAGCATTGCACCCATGATCAGTGGATCGCGGTTGTATGGTGAGGCTCCTGCAGACTCTTCCTCCATCTCTCTGCCTGTACCTCTGTATAGGATTTCAGTTGGAGAGTTGGAGGAAGTGTCAATGAACTATGACTACACTGATTACCGCACTTGTGTTCCATTGAGAACTACAAGTCCATTTGCTGTGGTGGCAGATAAGACTTGCAGACTCCACTGTCATGGAGTAGGGGAGTTCGGGGGGTGGTAGATGGTTGCTTAGCTACTTCTTACATATTACTAGACATGTGGGGCTCGTTCTGTTCCGAATTAAAATTCGGATGAATTTTCATTTTTTGGAAGTTCGGATGTATTCGAATTTCCGAAATACAATAGTACCGAACTTAAACAAATCCAAAATAACTAAAACATTTTTAGACAAAATTAGAATGGTTTTCCAATCGTATTCGAATACTTTTCTAATTCGAATAGTTTTCAAATTCAAATTCAAAAAGTTTTCAAAATCAAATAGTTTTCGAATTCAAGTTCTAATCGTTTTCGAATTTGAATAGTTTTCCAATTTCCAAAGAGAATAAAATAGAATAGAAAATAAAGGAAAAGAATAGGAAAAAATAGAATAGAAAAGAATATAACAGAAAATAAAAGAATAGAATATAATAGCGTAAAACAGAACAAAAAAGAATAGAAAATAAAAGAACAGAATAGACTAGAATATAATAGAAACAAATAGAATAGAATAACATAGAAAGAATAAATTGAATAGAAAAGAATAGAATAGGAAAAACAAGAATAGAATAGACTATACAGTGGAACCTCGGATTACGAGCATAATCCGTTCCAGGAGAATTCTCGTAATCCAAAGTACTCATATATCAAAGTGAGTTTCCCCATTAAGGTCAATGGAAATGAAAATAATTTGTTCCGCATTGACTTCAATGGCATGCAATACCGCATGTGGCCAAAGGCAGGAGGGCGCCGGAGAGCCTCGGAAATAGCCGGAAAGGCCCGAGGACAGCTCGGCTGACCTCGGCAAACCTCGGAAAGGCTCAGGAACTTAGTATTTCTGAGTCTTTCCGAGCATTTCTAAATGGCACAGATTGGCTACGATCGGCACCTTTCGGCTCCCCTCGGCTCCGGCGCCCCACCACCTCAGGCCAATTGCGGTATTGCACACCCCTTTGACCTGAATCCTGCTCGTTTTTTGAAACAACACTTGCAAACCGAGTTAGGATTTTTCAAAATACAGTGCTCGTATTGCAAAACGCTCGTTAACCGCGTTACTCGCCATCCGAGGTTCCACTGTAATAGAATAGAAAAGAATAGAATAAAAAACCAATAGAATAGAAAGAATATAACCATTTCCCAAAATTCAAATAGAGTCAATTTGAATTTTATTGGAATAGAAAGAATGGATTAGAATAGAATAGAAAATAACAGAATAGTATAGAAAAAACAACAGAATAGAATAGAATAGATTAGAAAGAATATAACCATCTTCCAAAATTCGAATTTTAAATAGACTACATTTGAATCTGAATAGAAAGAATAGAATATAAAATAAAATAATAGAATAGAATAAACAAATAGAAAAAGAATATGATAAAAAAAAAAAAACAATAGAATAGAATAGAAAGAATATAACCATTTCCCAAAATTCAAATAGAATCAATTCAAATTTGAATAGAATAGAAAAGAATAGATTAGAATAGGAAGATGGCTATATACATTCTATTCTATTGTTTTTTTTTTCTATACTATTTTGTTCGTTTCTATTCTATTCTCCTCTATTCTTTTCTATTCTATTCAAATTCGAATTGATTCTTTTTGAATTTTGGAAAATGGTTATATTTTTTCTATTCTATTGTTTTTTTTAATTCTATTATTTTCCATTCTATTTCGAATTTCAGAAGATGGTTATAATCTATTAAATTCTATTTTTTTTTTTATTCTATTCTTTTCCTTTCTTTTCTATTCTGTTCCATTCTATTTTGTGCTTTTATTTCCTATCCTATTTTGTTCTGCTTTACTTATATTATATTCTATTCTTTTATTTTCTGTTATATTCTTTTCTATTTCTATTCTATTTTATTCTCTTTGGCAATTGGAAAACTATTCAAATCCAAAAACTAATCAAATTTGAAAACTTTTCCAATTTGATTAGAAAATGTTTTGAATCGTTCCGAAATCGAAAATTTTAATCAATTCGAATAAACAAAACTAATTCCAAAAACAAATCAAATGGATTAAACTAATTTAACGAAGCGAATGTATGTAAATAACCAATTGAAACCAAAACAAAACAAATCATTTTGTTGTGCACATGTCTAAATATTATACTCTAAATACGGGTGTAACATGCTCCCAAAGAACTTGGCATTTGACTCTATTATTCTTTCTTATTTTAATTACTAAAAAAATGTTTACAGACAAATATTTAAAAATAATTTTTTTCTCATGAAATGACCAATCACTGTTGAATGCCTTTTTGTCTAATAAATGATTGTTTTACCTCAGTATACATCCTTTGCTGCTCTCCCCAATAGACACTTCATTGAAACTCACAGTTACTGCCACCTTAAAAGGTATGTTCACCTTTACAAAAAAACCGTCTTTGCAGGTAAGAGATGTTTGAAGATTAAAACAAACTGTGCAGCTCTGACTAAAGATGAATAATACCCTTGTTATAGGTGTAGGCCATTTACATACCTTATGAAGCCTGACTTGAATACTCCCAGGACATTGCTAAGTGAGGCCTAGTCATCACTGCTCACCTCCACCATCACAGATGTGAGCTCTCAGATGTGAATAAGGATATTACTGCGCTAACTCTAAAACAAAATGAAAAAACTGCTACATATACAATGTGGCAAGAATGTTAGAAAATGAATGGAATAAATTGTAGAGCTAAAGAATAAACACATATACATATGTTTGTGAAAAATAAAAAAAATTTAAATCAAACAAAATTCATGGAAATGTGAAGAAGTTCAATGCCTGTGAAGGTCCTAAAAGGACCAATATGAGTCCGCCACAGAATAGTGGCTAATCAAAGGTGTAATACACTGGCACTGTCCGGCAGTGAGGTCATCAAAGGCGGTGCATCTTCAACCAAAAAACATGGGAAGTATATCTACTCTTACCCGAACAGGTGGACTCGAATGTCAGCGACTACGAGTCATAAAGGCAAGGATGCCGAGGATCGGCAGATCAACAAGATTACAGGGAACCAAGGACCTCCAAACACGACTCCAAAAGGTGTTGTAGACAGCCGCCAAAGGGCTTGGCTTTCTGCTTCTCACATTGCCCCCCATTTTTACTCTGTGATCACAGTTTTTATTCCTATTTATGTTCGCTGGTTTTTAGAAATAAAAAACCCATTTTTTTGACCTACACCATATAGAGGCATATTTTCTTTGCATAAACTCCCGAACGAGAGTTCATTTGTGGTCCAGTTCTACGTCCTGTGCCTAAGCTCCAGGTCTGGTGTTTTCAACATCCGGGGTCCAGTTTGGCAGCAGTCTACAACACCTTTTGGAGTCGTGTTTGGAGGTCCTTGGTTTCCTGGAGTCTCCTTGAGACTGCTGGAGCATCCTTGCCATTATGACTCGTTGTCGCTGACATTTGAGTCCACCTGTTCCAGTAAGAGTAGATGTACTTCCCCTGTTTTTTGGTTGAAGATGCACCACCTTTGATGCCCTCACTGCTGGACAGTGCCAGTGTATTACATCTTTCATTAGCCACTACTCGATGGCAGACTCATATTGGTCCTTTTAGGGCCTTCACAGGCATTGGACTTCTTCACATTTCCATTATTTTTGTTTGATTTAAATTTCGTGAGGTCTCAAATGATGAGCTCAGAGCTACTGCATCAGGAGAGAGAAAGAGAATGTGAGGGGGTTTGAATCAGAGAAAGAGCTCCCTCCTGTGATGGTGGAGGTGAGCAGTGATGATTTGATTAAAACAAACTTTGCAGCTCTGACTAAAGATGAATAATACCCTTGCTATAGATGTAGGCCACTTACATACCTTATAAAGCCTGACTGGAATACTCCCAGAACGTTGCTAAGTACTCCCAGGATGTTGCTAAGTGAGGCCTAGTCACCTCCACCATCACAGGAGTGAGCTCTTTCTCTGATTCAAACCCCCTCACATACTCTATCTCCCTCCTGATGAAGTAGCTCTGAGCTCAGCATTTGAGAGCTCGCTCCTGTGATGGTGGAGGTGAGCAGTGACGACTAGGCCTCACTTAGCAATATCCTGGGAGTATTCCAGTCAGGTTTCGTAAAGTTTGTAAATTGCCTACACCTATAGCAAGGCATCCCTTATCTGCATAGCCAGTTTTGTGGTAAAGGTGAAGTATCCCATTAATGATCCACTCCAGGCAAAAACTACTTTTTGAATCATTCCTCCCTTCCACCCCCCTCTATTCCATCCCACTAGGCATTTTTTCCTCCTTACCTTGTGAAGTCAGATATACTTACCTAAGTCTCTACTACAGGCCCTATCCAGCACTGTGATGCCCCCCCCCCCCCCAAAATCACAGGTCTCCCGTGGTGACATCATCCTCTTCTGGATCCTGAGAGGACCCCACCACTGGAAGTGCCAATGTCATGCAGGCACTGATGTAGACGCCTGAAGAAGGACCCTTCCAGGAAGTAAAAAGAAGAGGAGACTCAGGGCTTCACGTGACTCTAAGTCGAGGTTCACACTGAATGCGGCTTTGAAATCATGCGACTTCACTTGAAATCGCACAATTTCACTGCTGCATGTCAGTCCAACTTCAGGTGCGACTTGGCTGACATCTGCGCGACTTCATGCACAGATGTCTATGCAAGTCGCACCTGAAATTGCCCAAAAGTAGTGCAGGAACTGCTTTTTCTAACCGGTGCGGCACCGCAAAGTCGGCGTCACACCGATTTGAACAATTCCATTGCTGACAATAGGGTGCGACTTGGCGTGCGATTTGACCTGTCAAATTGTATGACAAGTCACACCGGTGTGAACGGGGGGGGGGGCTTAATGTATACAAAAAAGGGCATTAAAAGGGATTTTTTTAATTTCTGCCCTGTTTACCATTATCAAGTGAAAGGAAATACTAAAGTTTGGGTTGTCACCAGAGCAGTAATAGATGAGTATTCTTCTAATGGGGACACTAGTTTTGGTGACAATTTCACTTTGGAAGAATTTCTTCTCACTTCCTGTTATGGATATTGGACAGTAAGCGAAGAGAAATCTCCCCAATGGGACACAGACGGAAAAAAAAAAACTTACAGGGGTTATAACAAGCGTTTAGTAATGAAAATGGTATCATTAGCAGTAATCAGCATGGATTCATGAAGAATCAATCTTTCCAAACCAATCTATTAACCTTCTATGAGGAGGTGAGTTGCCATCTAGATAAAGGAAGGCCCGTAGACGTGGTGTATCTGGAAGCATTTGACACAGTTCCCCATAAACCTTTACTGTACAAAATAAGGTCCGTTGGCATGGACCATAGAGTGAGTACATGGATTGAAAACTGGCTACAAGGGCGAGTTCAGAGGGTGGTGATAAATGGGGAGTACTCGGACTGGTCAGAGGTGGGTTGTGGGGTCCCCCAGGGTTCTGTCCTGGGAATGACCTGGAGGATGGTGTAAACAGTTCAATCTCTGTATTTGCGGACGATACTAAGCTAAGCAGGGCAATCATTTCTCCGCAGGATGTGGAAACCTTGCAAGAAGATCTGAACAAATTAATGGGGTGGGCAACTACATGGCAAAATAGATGATAGGCTCAGCAATGGCATGCCAAGCTGCTGCTAACAAAGCAAACAGAACAGTGGCATGCATTAAAAGGGGGATCAACTCCACAGATAAAACAATAATTCTCCCACTCTACAAGACTCTGGTCCGGGCGCACCTGGAGTATGCTGTCCAGTTCTGGGGGCACCAGTCCTCAGGAAGAATGTACTGGAAATGGAGCGAGTACAAAGAAGGGCAACAAAGCTAATAAAGGGAGGATATTAGTTTTTATGAGGAAAGGTTGCGAGCACTGAACTTATTCTCTATGGAGAAGAAACGCTTGAGAGGGGATATGTTTTCAATTTACAAATACCGTACTGGTGACCCCACAATAGGGATAAAATGTTTTCACAGAAGTGAGTTTAATAAGACACGTGGTCACTCATTAAAATGAGAAGAAAAGAGGTTTAACCTTAAACTACGTAGAGGGTTCTTTACTGTATGAACGGCAAGGATGTGGAATTCCCCTCTGCAGGTGGTGGTCTCAGCGGGGAGCATCGATAGTTTAAAAAACTATTAGATAAGCGCCTGAACGACCACAACATACAGGGATATACAATGTAATACTGACATATAGTCGCACACATATAGGTTGGACTTGATGGACTTGTGTCTTTTTTCAACCTCACCTACTATGTAACTATGTAACCCTCCCTTACTCTATCCAAAATGAAAATAAAAGTTTTGCCTATAGTTCTACTTTAAGTGGAGTTGGGTTTTAACATGGACTCCAAAATAATACTAATGTGGGTGGTTTAATGTAAAATTCCAAGTGAACAGCTAAATACATCAAATGGATATAGGTTGTTTTACCTGCAAAATAATTTGTAATTCAGGTCTGTCATTCTTGTGATTTATACCCATTTATCTTCTACAGTATCTGGTTGATCCTGCCTGGTCCTGTCTTCCCCTCTGTGAGCTGACCACGTTTATCATGGCTGCTGAAACGTGGTCAGCTTATGTTCCTCTGTCATTTCAGCTCTCTCCTGTGCGTCTCTGCATCTCCCCCTCTCCCCTCCCTGTCGGTTCCGTAGTGTGCAGTCTACCTGACCCTCCCCTCTCCTCCCACCCACAACATTTTATTAATCAATCAAAATATAGTTTTAAAAACATATATATATATGTAATGTAACATTAAAAACATATATAGGCCATTTTGCTTCATTATGATTTAATTTAGATTTTTTTAAACAAGTGATCGGCACTGTTTCAATCGGCGCTGTGCGGTCACATGGTCAGAGAGCACAGATTCCTCTTTTGACGTATCCTCCATATGTCAAAAGGGAATCTCAGCCCCTCCCACTTGGCTCCCTTAGATCAGGATAAAGAGCAGAGGGAGGACAAATAAAAGCAAGGATTAGAATGAACAAAAAAAACACACTGCACTGTTAAAGCAGCAAAACCATAGAGGAAATCAATTTAGGGCATGTGACTTTACAACCCATTTAAAGGGGTTGTAAAGCTTTGATTTTTTTTTTCAATAAAAATAACAAGCATGCTTATACTTACCTGCTCTGTGCAATTGTTTTGCACAGAGCAACCCCGATCCTCTTCTTCTGGGGTCCCCCGTCTGCGCTCTAAACTCCTCCTTTTCATGGGGTGCCCCCACAGAAAGCTGCTTTCCATGGGGGCACCCATGCAGGCTCGCTCCCGAGTCCCGCTGTTGCGTTCATTGACAAAGACAGCAGGATACGGCCCTACCCCCCTGCTCCCGTGTCACAGATTTTGATTGACAGCAGCGGGGGCCAATGGCTCTTGCTGCTATCAATCCATCCAATGAGGAGAGCGATAGCGGCTGGAGCCGCTTGTGCACATCGCTGGATCGGATCGGGCTCAGGTAAGAAAAGGGGGGGGGTCTGGGGGACAGCTGAAGCACAGAAGGTTTTTCCCCCTTAATGCATTAAGGGGAAAAACCTTGAGACTTTACAAACACTTTAAGTAACACTTATTTTCATTCCCCTTGTATGGTACAATCTGCGCTGAAACGAACAGATCTGGCTCCAGCGGGTCTCTTGCTCTGCAATATCAATTCCAAAAATGTCTTGAATTCTTTTCAATGAATGGAAGGCGTTCTGTGATTGGAGGAGGTATGGATGCGCATCACATACTCTCCTCCTCCAATCACAGAATGTCTTGCATTAATTAAAAAGAATACAAGACACTTCCTTAATGGCAGAGGTGCAGAATCAGTGAACCGCTGTGATCTGTGTACTCTAATCATTGTTATGGTACATAACTTTATTGCAAAAGTGCATAAAGCCATTTTTTCTTTTTTAGAGTAGACCAGCCTTTCTCAGCCAGGGTTCTCTGGAGCAATAGAATTCCTCTAGAGCAGTGGTGGCTGGTGCTCAAAATTGTTTTGGGGGGCGCAAACAACCTGAAAAAAAAGAAAACATCAATTTCAGCCACTGTGCCCATCAAAACGCAGCCACTGTGCCCATCAAACGCAGCCACTGTGCCCATCAAATGCCGCTACTGTGCCCCATCAAATGCTGCCAGTTGCCCATTAATTGCCGCTACTGTGCTCCATCAAATGCTGCCAGTGTGCCCATCAATTGCAGCTACAGTGCCCCATCAAATGCTGCCAGTGTGCATCGCCCGGCACTTACCTGTCTTGCAGCAGGTCAGCGGCGGTGTCTTGCACGCTCCTCGATGTCTTCTTCTGTCCGCTTTCTCAGGCGTCCAATCACAGCGCCTGACATTTCAGTCAATCAGGTGACAGGTAACAGACCCGAGCACCTGATTGGCTGAGGCGGTTCAGTGTTAGCAAAGCCAAATCCTTCGCTTTGCCAACACACAGCTGAGTGAACAGCGTACGCACAGTGTTGCGCCCACTGTTCACCTTTTTGGGTGCCTGTTAGAGCCTACGGCTGTAATCAGGTGCTTCCAAAATACACCCCCTCACCGCTGTAACTCAGGTGCCCGGCGCTTGAAAAAGGGCCGAACACCTGAATAGGGGGTGTCAGCAGCAACCGTAGATAGATTCATGCAATGCATGAATCTATCTATGGTGATAGAGCGGTGCCAGGAGAGAGGGGGCGGCCCTTCTGCGCCCTTTATGGACGCACCACCACTGCTCCAGAGGTTGCTAGGGGTTCCTTGAGCAATAAGCAATGTTTGCCTCTTAGATGAGTAACCACTGGCAACAAGGATCTTTGTAGTTATCTGCAGGGGGAATTCTTCCCAATGACCTCAAATGTAAAAAAAGCCTTCTTCCCACTGACTATCACACTAATGTACTGTGAACTTTAGATAAAGATCTATTAGTAGGGGTTCCTAAAACCCAGAAATCCAGAAAACGTCAAGAGTGCCTCCATGTCGAGAAAGACTGGAGTAGAGAACGGTTGAAATCCATGTCATTTGTCACCAGGACAAACTGAGAGAGTAAATCTCTCCAGAGGGTATAAAGACCGCAGTAAAAACATGACAGTTTCTAATCCCTCACGACTCTATTCAAAACTACGAAAAAGTGCTAAAAAGTCTGCAAACAAGTAAATGACTAATTTTATCAATGGTACTAATTTAAACACTCACATGAAAAATGAACATATGTATCACTTTAAACCCACACGCTGTACTTTTCCCACAATTATAGAGTGCTAGACACTGCTGCTTTATAAATAAACATTATTAATGTCCTCTTGGGGAAAAATAAGTGTAAGTAATATTTAAAAGTCACAATTCATTGCTCTTCTCCCCAAGAGGCTAGATGCGGCTTATTATATCTGTAAGTATTCATTTGTCATATTAATACATTGACTAAGTAAACTACATGACTCAAGAAACGTGTTTAAATGTTGGATTTCTGTTTATTAGGGCTTAAAAAAGCAAGTATATATACCGTATATTTCTATGCTCATTTTCATATTGGTCTGGCAGTACAAGTAAATTATTGTTGTATTAAAGTAGACCTATACTTAAATGCAAACAGTTCTTCTAAGATGAGTGAACAAACAGTGATAAAACAGCTTTTCCTGGAGAAAATGCTTCTCTAAATTCATGCACACCTACGCGTTTCAACACGTGAATGCATATGTGCAGGTTTACCATTTCTTTTATTGGCACTAGTTCGTATTGGTCAAGTGTATTGGCTGAAAAAGTTCATTTCTGTTTTCTGGTCTTTCAACGTGAATTATTTGGGCTTTTGCATGGGAATAGCATTGCACCAACCTACTCAACGCAATAAAACAAAAGAAAGTAAATGGAGGCGCATAGGTTTATCTAGTCTTGTGACCTCTAGTGCATTGGGAAGTGGTGACCTGAGTTTAGATTGGCTTCCTCCATTTTAGCAGAAATCAGGTACCCAAATGTCTAGGCCTTGGTCACATGCAGGCCAATCAAGTCCAAAGCAGTGGCATATCCTTCATGTGTAGAATGTGTGCAGTGCATACGGGCTCCAAGGGGGAAGGGGCGCCCTGTGTTCTCGCCTCACTTACAGTACAACATTAAGATCACTTCAAGTCAGTTTGCAGCCACCATCAGTCCACCAGTAATGTACCGTGTTGTGTATGCTGCCACTGCAACTGCACTTTCCATGATATGCTGATCGCGAGAGGCAAGGACATCACATCTAGTCTTGCAATGAACAGCTCAACTTCAATGCTACCTGGGTGAGTTTCTGGGCTGCCCTGCACCTGCTGGATGGCATGCACCTGTCTGGCAGGGAATCGAAAGAATATTGTAAAAGGGCATGCTTTTGACTCACGATGTAAAAATGTACCTTCATAAGGCATAGGCTGAGAAATCTGTTATATGTATCATAAATCAATATACAGCAAAATATAAATGCTGGTGCGATTTTATTGCTTTAAAGGCAGTGCTACTATTATTCAATCTGCT
The DNA here is from genome assembly GCA_037952925.1 of Lithobates clamitans. NCBI lineage: Eukaryota > Metazoa > Chordata > Amphibia > Anura > Ranidae > Lithobates > Lithobates clamitans. The sequence goes on along the minus strand of JBBGZY010001835.1, from coordinate 1,982,252 downwards.
ATCTCACCAGCAAGCATGCAATAAATATTATTTTTATGAGCCACTCAATAGCCATATTTATATAGCTAGTCAGCGATAAACATTTTTTTGTGTATGTATATAATGTACAGTATCTCACAAAAGTGAGTACACCTCTCACATTTTTGTAAATATTTTATTATATTGTTTCATGTGACAACACTGAAGAAATGACACTTTGCTACAATGTAAAGTAGTGAGTGTGCAGCTTGTATAACAGTGTAAATCTGCTGTCCCCTCAAAATAACTCAACACACAGCCATTAATGTCTAAACCGCTGGCAACAAAAGTGTGTACACCCCTAAGTGAAAATCCAAAGTCCAAATTGGGCCCAATTAGCCAATTTCCCTCTCCGGTGTCATGTGACTCGTTAGTGTTACAAGGTCTCAGGTGTGAATGGGGAGCAGGTGTGTTAAATTTGGTGTTATTGCTCTCACTCTCTCATACTGATCACTGGAAGTTCAACATGGCACCTCATGAGAAAGAACTCTTTGAGGATCTGAAAAAAAATTGTTGCTCTACATAAAGATGGCCTAGGCTATAAGAAGATTGCCAAGACCCTGAAACTGAGCTGCAGCACGGTGGCCAAGACCATACAGGCATTTAACAGGACAGGTTCCACTCAGATCAGACCCCGCCGTGGTCGACCAAAGAAGTTGCGTGCACATACTCAGCATCATATCCAGAGGTTGTCTTTGGGAAATAGATGTATGAGTGCTGCCAGAATTACTGCAGAGGTTGAAGGGGTGGGGGGTCAGCCTGTCAGTGCTCAGACCATACACCGCACACTGCATAAAATTGGTCTGCATGGTTGTCATCCCAAAAGGAAGCCTCTTCTAAAGATGATGCACAAGAAAGCCCACAAACAGTTTGCTGAAGACAAGCAGACTAAGGACATGGATTACTGGAACCATGTCCTGTGCTCTGATGAGATAAACTTATTTGGTTCAGATGGTGTCAAGCGTGTGTGGCGGCAATCAGGTGAGGAGTACAAAGACAAGTGTGTCTTGCCTACAGTCAAGCATGTTGGTGGGAGTGTCATGGTCTTGGGCTGCATGAGTGCTGCTGGCACTGGGGAGCTACAGTTCATTGAGGGAACCATGAATGCCAACATGTACTGTGACATACTGAAGCCAAGCATGATCCCCTCCCTTCAGAGACTGGGCCGCAGGGCAGTATTCTAACATGATAATGACCCCAAACACACCTCCAAGACGACCACTGCCTTGCTAAAGAAGCTGAGGTTATAGATGATGGACTGGTCAAGCATGTCTCCAGAGCTAAACTCTATTAAGCATGTGTGGGACATCCTCAAATGGAAGGTGGAGGAGGGCAAGGTCTCTAACATCTACCAGCTCAGTGATGTCGTCATGGAGGAGTGGAAGAGAACTCCAGTGGCAACCTGTGAAGCTCTGGTGAACTCCATGTCCAACAGGGTTAAGGCAGTGCTGGAAAATAATGGTGGCTACACAAAATATTGACATTTCGCGCCCAATTTGGAAATTTTCACCTAGGGGTGTATTCACTTTTGTTGCCAGCGGTTTAGACATTTATGGCTGTGTGTTGAGTTATTTTGACGGGACAGAAAATTTACACTGTTATACAAGCTGTACACTCACTACTTTACATTGTAGCAAAGTGTCATTTCTTCAGTGTTGTCACATGGAAAGGTATAATAAAGTATTTACAAAAATGTGAGGGGTGTACTCACTTTTGTGAGATACTGTATGTGTGTGTGTACAGTGTACAGTATGTATGTGTGTGTATACAGTGTACACATTTGTGTGTGTCGGGAATGCACGCAAAATCCCTTTCCTGACACCAAAGAAACATCCTGCCCTTTAGCAAATACACAGCAGTTCTATTAATTGTTAATGACACCCTCACACATCTGCTGAGATGTGTGTATTCACATGCACAAAAATTCCCAGTGCTGTGGCACCATGAAAAGGAGTCCCTCTCCAATTTGCTTACCTTTGCAGAACAGGCTAATGTTAGGCTTAATTACCACAGTTGTAGGCAGGACTTTTGGGCATGCCCCTTTACCTCCCCAGTGGGCAGCATTCAGCAGAAGTGATGGTGGCTATGACCTCAGGGGGGTATAATATACATATGAATGCCACCTCTATTTACATATCAATGATGCCGGTCTGTGGCTATTTGCATATTAATGCTGTCGCTATTTACATTTCAATGCCGATTATTTACATGTAAACACAGGGTATGCAGGTGAGTCATCTGTACAAGGCAGTAAGGCAGAGCTGGGCAGCATTAGTAACAGAACTTCATACTGAGATATCGGGACACAGCACAGGACTAAAACTTCAAGGGACAAGGGAATTTAAACTGGGATAGTTGGCCATTATGAGGCAGCTGGTTTGGGTCCCACAACAATGATGGGGCCCAGGGCAGCTTCCCCTTTTGCCCTGCCTTAAAGACAGTCCTGCTTCACCTATAGCAGCCCCTTTTCCCATAAGGCAAGCAGGCCTACCGAGCTTGGTTGCCCCCAGGTCTTATTTACAATGCTATATTGCCTGCCCACCACACTGGGGCAGGCGCAAACTGAGCTAAGTAAATGGATACTTGCGGTGGGCAGACAGGCAGAGTGGTCCAAGGACAGTCCAGGTACAACGCAAGCAAGGTTCAGAATAGTCGGGGTCAATCCATAGTCAAATGGCAGGCAGAGTTCAGGGAATAGTCGATATCTGATCTGAGGTCATAAATAAGGGAATCCAAACAGCAAAGCAGGACAGGCAGACGGAGAGCTTGCACGTATTACACACGCTATCACCAGCATGAGACTGCCGGCTTGACTGGCTTAAAGGGGAACCTGTAGTTGCAGAAAAGAAGTTCTCACTGTCAATGGCCAGCCTTAGGTGATCTGTTGCTCATCTGTGGTAAACTTGTCAAACAATGGAGTTCCATCTATACCACTGTAGCACCCTCCTAGTATAGGTGCTAGGATGTAAATAGTTAGGTTAGTGTAATTTGCTCTTCCGCCTAATGGTGGGGCTAGAGGCAAATCTTTCTTCAGCAGGTCTGCCCAACAGAATGCTGCAATTTATTACTTAGGGCCGCTCATGTGTTCTGGTGCTGTTGAGTTTGCTTGGACTCTTCCCGACTTCTAGAAACTAGTAGAGCTTTCTGGAGCATGGGAGGGAGTTAGGCAAATGGTCAGCATGAGTATGTAGCAGTCTCAGCCAATTACAGGGGAGGTGCCCCTGAGCATGCTGGGTTTGGCCTATATATTCAGGGAACATATGATCTTTGTGTTCCTTCCCGAATGGTGGAGTGCACCAGTCAGGGGTGAGGCAGGCTTGTTCCCCTGGTACTTGCTGCCATGTGGCCTAGTTGGGCGACCTGAGGGCCTGAAACTAAAGTAGAGGTGTGATCCTGGTGCTTCTGAAGAGCTGACTGAAAGGGAGCCATGCCTGGGAGGATCTGTTTGCGACTCCAGTGAGTTTTTTGGCTACACCATTGTGCTACTACAGTCAGCCAAGGGTCGAACTAAAGGAATCACTGGCTAGTGATCCAAAGAACTTTGTCTACCTGTCATTCATTACAAGAGACTTTGCTCATGCTCTTTATTTCTGCACTGCTACACAGGAGAAGTCTGCTATCTGCTCTCTTCCAGGGACTTCACCTGTTGCTCAAAGCTAGAGTCTTCAGTCTATGCATAGTTTTGTTCTGGAGTATCCTACTACAAATCCCCTACCCTATCCAAGTTCCTCCAAAATAAAACTATAAAACAACACCCCTAGCCTGGTCTTTGACTACATTGAGCTAAAGTGTATGTGTGTACCTGGTTGCAGAAAATACTTTGTGCCTGGCTGCCAGTGGAGACGTAAGTACCATCTCGGTAATACTTAAGCGACTCCTACGGGGGTAGAGCTACACAACATTGTATCAGTTCTGCATAGGGGTTCACTCTCGGCAGTAACTAGTCATTACACTGGCAGTGGTGGGCACGAGAATCTCTACATACTTTGTACACAGTGCAGAGATCTCCCTCTATATTTTCTCTTCTGCTCGAAAGTATTTGGCCTATAATATTAGGCTATTTTCTCTGTCACTCTAGTAGCACCCTCTACCATAGGTAGGTGCTAAAGGTATAGTGTTATAGGTTCTGTCAGTACAGGTAAATTTGAGCAGGCCTATGCTGGTTAGTGTAGCAGTGGGTGTGACTATCTGTACTTTAGTTCTGAGGCGCCTCCCCTGCTTCCAGGGAGAATGTTCTGGAAGAAGGCAGGGCCTAAAACTGGAGTAGTAGGCAGCTCATGTGAGGAGCTCTGACCAATCCCTAACTGGAATTGGCAAGGGTCAGGCCTCCCATATAGGCTGCGGTAACAGGCCACTAGGAGGAGTTGTCGGCTGGGAGAAGTGGAGAATGGAGTATTAGACAGCAGCAGGAGGGCACCCCCATCTGGGGGGGGTGCGCCAATCGCGGGAGGAGGCCCGGGAGAGCTGTGAGGGAGCTTCACCCTTACACGGTCATGGGTGAAGTCCTCATCTTTACACGGTCATTGATGAGGAGTTCCTGGAGCAGAGGGGCAGGAGAAGCTGTTGGAATGTACGGTCCAGCTAAGTTCTCCATCATGGACTCGTGGCAGAGAAAGGTCGGTGAGTGTACCACAATGGAGTGCTGGATGTGGAGACATGCCAGGAAGTCTGGGAGGGAACCACGGTTATGGATGAGCTCCTCATCTTTACACGGTCATTGATGAGGAGTCCTGGAACAGAAGAGAGACTGTGGGGAATAGTGTCAAATCGATGCAGCCCGAGGGCACAGGATTTGCAAGTTTGACTAGCTGGGAACGGTAGTCCACCGTTCAGCACGTTACTAAACTACTATGCCTCCCGGGAGAGGTACTGCAGACTTCTGGCCTAGTAGCAGCAACCAATCAGAATCAGCATTAGAGACTATTCAGAGTGGGTTCTTTTGCATATAGAAGAGGATGTGACAAGAAACATAATGTGCTACAGTATAAGATTGTGCAGGAGGGAAGGTTACCTGGGAGCAATAGTCTGCAGGAGTTACGCAGAGGAGGAGCAATAATCTTCATGCTGATGCACTGTTCTAATTTATAAACATGATAGCAAAGTAATTTGATCTATGGGCATCCCATACCCCAACCAAGTTCAATTCCCTAAATAAAACAACGAAACAAAGCAAAAGACTTCTCATTGTCTACCAGTGTGATGTATGAATGTCTGGCAGCAGGGTGAATTTGCGTGGATGTTAGTAACTAGTGGCAACACACCGCTACACTCAAATGTTCTTCAACTATTCTGAACAAATGTTCTTATTGTGTATCATTTTACTAGGTAGGTTCTAGGCTGTCAGGTAAATTTGGTTCTTTTTGAGCTCTTCTGTAATCAGTGGAGCTTTGTGTGATTGTTTTGGGCTGTTTTTGGTTTCACTGGCTGCAGGTTTAATTGCTTCCCTGTGCTTTCTGGAGGATTCTAGTATGTAGTGGGCTGGATAAAGCAAATCAGTAGCTGAATATGTATGTTGCCTCAGCCAATCTCTGGAGGAGGGTGCCCAGATGGTGGCTGGGGGTGAGCATAAATAGTGAGAAGGCTGGCGATATACAAACAACCAATGTGCCACGCTACTAATTATCTCTAATCCAGCATGTATATTCCAATCAGATACAAAGTAACATAACAATCCTAAAACTATTTGGAACATTGCATGTGCCAATTTACAATGTGTGTCCATTTGAGAGGTATAATTATACATGCAGACTTTATAGGGGTTCAAGATCAAAAAAGTAAAAGAAAGTCCAATAATTGATAGCCGTGATCACCACTACTACTCTGCATGCTTCTCAAAGTGTTCAATATTTCCTGAATGGTGATAACACCCTACTCATGCTCCCCTTCGGGGTGTATCCCCACCTGTATACCAGTGACCTCACTGTTAAGTTCAGTTAAAGGATCACTAAAGCAATTTTTTACCAAACATGTTATACTTACCTCCACTGTGCAGCTCGTTTTGCAAAGAGTGGCCCTGAACCTGGTCTTCTGGAGTCCCTCGGCGGCTGTCTCGGCTCCCCCCGGCAAGGAATCAACACCTTCATGCGAGCTCCCTCGCATGGTGTTGAGTGCTTGCGGGTGCGCTCCCGTGATACAGCCGGCGGCCATAGCCGCTCACTGTATCACTCGGCCCCGCCCCCGGCGCGCCGCGACATTGGATGTGATAGACAGCAGCGCGAGCCAATGGCTGCGCTGCTTTCAATCCATCCACTCTAGCCAATCAACGACCAGGCTGAGCGGCGAAGAGGATGTTGGGGGTGAGCGCCAGACTTTCGAGGTGTCAGGAAAGTAAAACGGGGGGGCTGGGGGGGCGGTATTGTCAGATGTTTTTTCACCTTAATGCATAGAATGCATTAAGGTGAAAAAATGTTTACCTTTACAACCCCTTTAATAGCACCTTCTAGTCCCATCTAGACTATAATGAAGGTGTCCAGGCCTCCTTATACTTCCTCCTTGTTAGTGCTGTTTTATATCCTGTGATCTCCCGCACACTCATGTGTGTATATATATGTAAAAAATAAAATACCCATTAGTGCTTATAACTTAAAAACTGGGTGATGTTTATTGTAGTACAGCCAAATGATTACTCACATTTGCTGGGTGCTTTGAGTGTACCACATTGACATGGCTTAAAAATCCACCAGTATGTTTTTTCCTTGACACAGCACTCGCCTACAGAGTGAAAGTTCTAACTCCAGGAACAGCCGCCGTGCCGTCCCCTCCTACGCGTTACGCCCAGTTTTTAAGTTATAAGCACTACTAAGTATTTTATTTTTAATGCATTGTATGCATTAAGATAAAAAGCCTTCTGTGTGCAGCAGCCCTCCTCAGCCCCCCTAATACTTACCTGAAGTTCCCTCTCTGTCCAGAGATGTCCATAGTGTTTTGTCAACCGTCCGATTTTCCCCCTCCTGATTGGCTGAGACACAGCAGTGGCGCCATCGGCTGCCACTGCTGTCAATCAAAGTCAGCTAGCCAATCAGGGGAGAGAGGGGGCGGGGCCAGGTCAGGACTCTGTGTCTGAAAAGAAACAGGGAGCTGTGACTCGGCTTGGGTGCCCCCATAGCAAGCTGCTTGCTGTGGGGGCACTTGATGGGAGGGAGGGGCCAGGAGCAACGATGAGGGACCCGAGAAGAGGAGGATCTGGGCTGCTCTGTGCAAATCCACTGCAACATAGCAGGTAAGTGTAACATGTTTGTTATTTTTATAGAAAAAAAAAAAAACAAGACTTTACAATCACTTTAAGGCTTGCCTAGCAAGGAGCATTGCTTATGCTGTTCCAGTTGTGTCCATTCCCTGTACTATTGTTAAGGGGACTGTTCTAAGAAGTAGACGCAGGGTGAAGAGTGTCTTGCTGTTACTGTTCAGCATTCTGCAGTATCCCACAGCTTTTGCCCTATCCAAAGTATTTACAAATAAATACTGAAAAAGGAAACCCCTAGGCTTTTCATTGAGCCAGAGGAGTGAATGCTGCTCTGTGCCTGGCTGTCCTTGCACTGAGAGAGGAACCTGGGAGAAAATAAACAGCTCCTGCTGGAGTAGCGCTACAAATGCTTGCTTTTGGGTTTAATACTGCTTCAAAGAATATGTTACCCCAACATTTCTTTGTCTGTTTTACCATGTACTTGTTTTAAAAAGTATCCTGTTGTATTTGCATTGCTTTCTTTGTGTGAAATACTTGGTGATCCTACCAGTCCCCCTGCTTTCTTATTTTAGTCTGACCACATTAAACATGAGAGCACATCCATCCCAGTGTGGTCAGTTTTCTGGCTGTGCTGCGAGAACAGCCTTCCTGTCTTCTAGTGGTCAGACTTCTGCTGACATGACCGCCCCCCCTCACAGCCATTCACTGGGAAGATCAGTGTATTGCTATTTCTCTACCCCCATCTCTCCAAGCCCCATATTCAGCTGATTACAGAGGTCATGAGATCAGTTATAAAAAAAGGTTTTTATATTTTTTTATATGTTGTTCGTAATAGGGTAGGGCAAGTGGTACAAAAGGTTATAACTGGGGGGGATGAGCTGATGGAAGTGATAAAAGTTCAGTTAGTTGGAAGTGTGACAGGTTTCCCTGAAGAGATGAGTTCTCAGGAATCACCTAAAGGCAGCCAGAGTAGGAGATAGCCGGACAGATTGAGGTAAAGAGTTCAAGAGGATGGGAGAGGCTCTGGAGAAGTCCCGGAGACAAGCATGGGAAGAGGAGACAAAGAAACTTGAGAGCAGGAGGTCATGGGAGGAGCAGAGAGGGCAGTTTGGGTGATATTTGGAAACAAGATTGGTGATATAGCCTGAGGCAGAGTTCTGAATGACTATCATTGTCATTATTATTACATATTTATCACATATCACGTTTCATGATGTTCATGTATGATTTTTTATTTTTCATGTTTAATCTATTTTAATTTTATGTTTCATTGTCACAAATTTGTGGAATAAGTTCACCATTTCTCTCAATCTTTCAGCACTCATACATCTGTTTCCCAAAGACAACCTCTAGATATGGCGCTGAACACGTGCACTCAACTTCTTTGGTCGACCATGGCGAGGCCTGTTTTGAGTGGAGCCTGACTTGTTAAATCACTGTATGGTCTCGGCCACCGTGCTGCAGCTCAGTTTCAGGATCTTGGCAATCTTCTTATAGCCTAGGCCATCCTTATGTCGAGCAACAATTCTTTTTTCAGATCCTCAGGGAGTTCTTTGCCATGAGGTGCCATGTTGAACTTCCAGTGATCAGTATGTGAGAGTGCGGGCGATAAGACCAAATTTAACACACCTGCTCCCCATTCACACCTTAGACCTTGAAACAATAATGAGTCACATGACACCGGGGAGGGAAAATGGATAATTGGGCCCAATTTGGACATTTTCACTTAGGGATGTACTCACTTTTGTCACCAGCAGTTTAGACATTAATGGTGTGTGTTGAGTTATTTTGAGGGGACAACAAATTTACACTATTATACAAGCTGTACACTCACTACTTTACATTGTAGCAAAGTGTCATTTCTTCAGTGTTGTCACATGAAAAGATATAATAAAATATTTACAAAAATGTGAGGGGTGTACTCACTTTTGTGAGATACTGTATATGTACGTATATATACACAGTGCTTCGTATGTACGTATATTCTCCGCGCTTCGCTTTTTCCACATTTTGTTATGTTATAGCCTTATTCCAAATAGAATAAATTAATTATTTTTCTCAAAATTCTACAAACAATACCCTATAATGACAACGTGAAAGAAGTTTGTTTGAAATCTTTGAAAATTTCTTAGAAATAAAAACCGAAAAAAATCACATGTACATAACTATTCACAGACAGGTGAGCTGTCATGTGCCTTTTACTGAGGAGTGGCTTCTGTCTGGACACTCTACCATACAGGCCTGATTGTTGGAGTGCTGGAGAGATGGTTGTTCTTCTAGGAGATTCTCATCTCCTCTCTCCACAGAGCTCTGTCAGAGTGACCATCGGGTTCTTAGTCATCTCCCTGACTAAGGCTCTTCACTCCCGATCGCTCAGTTTGGCCAAGCGGCCCGTTTTAGGAAGAGTCTTGGTGGTTCCAAACTTCTACAATTTATGGATGATGGAGGCCACTGTGCTCATTGGGACCTTCAATGCTGCAGAAAATTTTAGGTACCCTTCCCCAGATCTGTACTGCAGTCAAGGAGATGCAAGAATATTCAGAGAGTCCGCGTTGGGGAAATCTTTGGATTCTCCCAAGCAGGCCTCTCCCAAAAACAACAACAGAGCCCAGTCTGCCACTTGCCATCATGGTCCATGAGGCTTTCAAACTAGCTGAGAACTTAAAGTGTCCCTGCAGTGGGTATGAACTTAGCCACAAGCAAAAGATATTAAATTATCGACTGAGCCGGGCCTGTCGAGTTGCCAAGTGTCCTTTTGGCCTCTGTTCTGCGAAGTGACAGGTACTGCTTTCATCCATGCAGTTGGATGTTGAAAATGCAATCAAAGTAGTGGTGACCTGCTGTGTACTCCATAATTTTCTACATGATAATTACATAATTGATTGATGATTTCTACAGCTATTACACTATAATAGTGTAAAACAAACTATAACAAATATAGGAGCCACAATGGCACCAACCAATGGGCTTGTACATCTATCGTAAGATCATCAAGCAAATATATTGGGATCTGCTATGAGCAATTTTAGGTCTTAGACCTCCTGGATTGAATTTACTTCTACTGAATGTAAAACCTCTGTTTAATTCATGTTATAGTCCATGCTCTCTTGGTGGATTTGAAATACCTATGTGCAAGACTCTGGGTATTGGATTGTGTATATGGAGGTTTTCTATTAGTTTGTTTTTTTCTTTTTTTATTGGCTGAACTAGACAGACTTTTTTTCAACCTGGCTACTTATATAAGTATGTAGGGCAACAGAACAGGTGGTTTCTTAATGTTCATTTTCAATATTCTTTCTCTTTCTTTTCTTTCTTTTCTTTCCTATTGATATATACTCCTCATTGTTATACGGATTCCATAAGGGCAAGTTATGTGTTATCGCTCTGACCTGTACATTTCTATATTGTATCTGAAGTAGTACTCAACTGCTATTGTAATTCCTATAAAGTTGATCTGATTCATCAACCTCTGTATTTCTTGTTACACTGCTTAATGCAATACAGTTTTTTAAATAAAAAACAAGTTCAAGCTGAGTGTATGTAAAGTATAATGCCCCGTACACACGGTCGGACTTTGTTCGGACATTCCGACAACAAAATCCTAGGATTTTTTCCGACAGATGTTGGCTCAAACTTGTCTTGCATACACACGGTCACACAAAGTTGTCGGAAAATCCGATCATTCTAAACGCGGTGACGTAAAACACGTACGTCGGGACTATAAACGGGGCAGTGGCCAATAGCTTTCATCTCTTCATTTATTCTGAGCATGCGTGGCACTTTGTCCGTCGGATTTGTGTACACACGATCGGAATTTCCGACAACGGATATTGTTGTCCGAAAATTTTATATCCTGCTCTTAAACTTTGTGTGTCGGAAAATCCGATGGAAAATGTGTGATGGAGCCTACACACGGTCGGAATTTCCGCCAACAAGGTCCTATCACACATTTTCCGTCGGAAAATCCGACCGTGTGTACGGGGCATAACAGTAAATTTCTCTTATTTGCTCTGTTTTTGTCTGTTAAATATACCATTGAAAGCATTTTTAGTATATCTGGTTAACAAGTGTAAAAAACATATAGCTGTTCATCCAGCCAGAAATTGTGTGAGCTGATAACAGTCTAGAATCAGAGCATACGGGAAGTTATCAGTTACCATTGTTCCCTGATATCCCCGTGGACTACAAAACATATCTGCCTGTTATTGAGCAGAGAGGGAGATGTTATGTCGTCCTAACACAGTGAAATGTAGTCTTAACACACTCACTGTCCTAGGGTAACAATGCTTTTCAGTACAGTTGTCACCCTAGGATAGGAAGTTCGTTAATGGCAGGATTACCAGGTTAAAAAGAAGAAAATTAAGTGTGAAAAAAATACAACCAATACAGCCACCTCTTTTTCAGGTGTTGTTCTTGTTCAGTCATTTAGTCGTGTCCAACTCTTCGTGACCTAATGGACCATAGCGTCCCAGGCTTTTCTGTCCTCCACTGCCTCCCGGAGCTTGCTTATTTTCATGTTCATTGTTTCGATGATGCTATCTATCCATCTTGTTTTCTGTTGTCCTCTTCTCCTTTTTCCTTCCAAGTTTCCCAGCTTTAGGGTCTTTTCTACTCCTCCCGTCGCATTAGGTGGCTAAAGTATTCGAGTTTCAGCTTCAGAATCTGTCAAGTGAATATTCAGGGTTGATCCCCTTCAGGATTGACTGGTTTGATCTTCCTGCCATCCAAGGGACTTTAAAGAGTCTTCTCCAACACCATAGTTCAAAAGCATCAATTCTTCGGCATTCAGCCTTGCTTATGGTCCAACTTTCAAAGCGATAGGTTAATACTGGGAATACCATAGCTTTGACTATATGGCACTTTGTCGGTAGGGTGATGTCTCTGCTTTTTATAATGTTATCTAGGTTTGCCACTGCTTTCCTCCCAAGAAGTAAGCATCTCTTAATTTCATGGCTACAGTCACCGTCTGTCGTGTTCTTGGAGCCTTAGAAAGATAAAATCTGTCACTGTTTTCATTTCTTCTCCTCCTATGTGCCAAGGAGTGATGGGACTGGTTGCCATGATCTTAGTTTTCTTAATGTTCAATTTCAGGCCAGCTTTTGCGCTCTCCTCTTTCACCTTTATTAAGAGACTCTTTAGTTCTTCTTCACTTTCTGCCATTAGTGTGGTATCATCTGCATATCTCAGGTTGTTGATATTTCCCCCTGCGATCATAATTTCGGCTTGTGGTTCATCGATCTTGGCATTTTGCATGATGTACTCTGAGTATAAGTTTAATAAGTAGGGAGACAATATATATCCTTGCTGCACTGCTTTCTCAATTTTGAACCAGTGAGTTGTTCCATGTCCTGTTCTAACTATTGCTTCTTGACTTGAATACAGGTTTTTCAGAAGACATGTGAGGTGGTCCGGTATTCCCATTTCTTTGACTATTTGCCACATCTTGTTGTGATCCACACAATCGAAGATTTTACTGTAGTCAATAAAGCAAAAGTAGACATTCTTCTGGAAATCCCTTTCTTTCTCCATGATCCAGAGAATGTTAGCAATTTGATCTCCAGTTCCTCTGCCTCTATGAAATTCAGCTTACACTTGTGGTAGCTCTCGGTTCACATGTTGCTGAAGCCTAGCTTGTAGAATTTCCAGCATAACCTTGCTAGCGTGTGAGATGAGTGCGATTGTACGGTAGTTTGAGCATTCTTTGGCACTGCCTTTCTTTGGTATCGGAATATAAACTGACCTCTTCCAGTCCTGTGGCCGTTGTTGAGTTTTCCAAACTTGTTGCCATATTGAGTGCAGCACTTTAACAGCATCATCTTTTAGGATTATAAATAACTCAGCTGGGATACCATCACTTCTGCTAGCTTTGTTATTAGCAATGCTTTCTAAGGCCCATTTGACTTCGCTCGCCAGGATATTTTCGGTTCAAGGTCAGTGATTGCATCATGGTGGTTATATGGGACATTCAGATCATTGTTGTGTAGTTCTTCTGTGTGTTCTTGCCATCTCTTCTTTATCTCTTCTGCTTCTGACAGGTCCTTGCCATTTTTGTCTATTATCGTGGCCATTTTTCTTGAAAAGCTTTCTAGTCTTTCCCGTTCTGTTGTTTTCCTACAATTCTTTGCATTGATTGTTTAAGAAGGTATTTTTGTCTCTTCTTGCTACCCTTTGGAAGTCTGCATTCAGTTGGGTATATTTTCCCTTTTCTCCATTGCCTTTTGCCTTCCTTCTTTGTTCAGCTATTTGTATGGCCTCATCAGATAGCCACGTTGCTTTCTTGCATTTCTTCTTCTTTGGGATAGTTTTCATTGCTGTGTCTTGTACGATATTACACACTTCCTTCCATATTTCCTTAGGCACTCTGTCTATCAGATCTAATCCTTTAAAACTGTTCATCACCTCCACTGAGTATTTACAAGGGATCCGATTTAGATCATATCTGATCTAGTGTTTCCCACTTTCTTCAATTTAAGCCTGAATTTTGCCATATGAAGCTCATGGTCTGAGTCACGGCCAGTCAAAACAAGACCTGGAGCTGTCTGTGGCTCAGACCATGAGTTTCTCCATCTTTGGCTGCAGAGAATATAATCGATCTGATTTCTGTATTGACCATCCAGTGATGTCCATGTATAGAGTCGCCTCTTTGGTTGTTGGAAAAGAGGGTTTGTTATTACCAGTGTGTTCTCTTGAAAAAACTCAATTAGCCTTGGCCTGCCTCATTTTGTACTCCAATGCCATATTTTCCTGTTAATTCGGATATGCTTTGACTTCCTACTTTAGCATTCCAATCTCCTATTATAAGAAGGATATCTTTTTTTGGAGTTAGTTCTAAAAGGTGTTGAAGATCTTCATAAAACGGTCAACGTCAGTGTCTTCATCATCAGAGGTTGGTGCATAAACTTGAATTATTGTGATGTTGAGTATTTTGCCTAGGATATGGACTGAGGCTTGTACCCCAGTACTGCTTTCCTCACTCTTTTGTTGACTATGAGGGCTACACTATTTATTCTGAGAGATTCTTTTGACAGTAGTAGTTATAGTAGTCATCTAAGTTGAATTTGCCCATTCCTGTCCATTTTAGTTCACTAATTCCCAAGATATCGATGTTCAATCTTGCCATCTCCAGTTTGACCACATCCAGCTTGTTCTGTTTCATTGATCTTACATTCCAGATTCCTATGCAGTTTTCTTCTATACAGAATCTTAAGGTGTAACATGGTGTAAATAGCCCCCCTCCCCTCAAACACCCCATCTCATGTGACCGCATGCTGTGCGATGCGGGTGGAGAGAATTGGTGATTAATAAACGACAAGCCTCGTCTGCCACAATGGCAGACAAACTTGTAGTTCTCAATAGAACATAAGTTCAGTGGACATTGTACTAGTAGTCCATTGGCACTTCCTCCAGCTCTCTAAGGCCCCTTTCACATGGGCGCTTCCGTGTTGCGGATTTTGCTTCCTCAGCGGGGGATCACTCACCTTGCAGAGCAGACACGGAAACAGTCCTGCTTTCCTCTATAAAGAAACCAGATGGAAATTGACCGCCTGTCCATTTCCATTCGATCCTATCCGATCTGCTAGACAGGTGGAAAATAGGACCACCATCTGTCTGCTTTTTGCACGCAGGATCGAATTGGATAGCAGCAGGTGTCTGACATCCGCCGCTCCATAGAGGAGACTGCAAGGTCCAATCAGGTCCGTCTGAAACACTGACAGGCGGACCTGATTGGACAGCTGTGCGAAAGGGCCCTAACTGAATCCCGTACCTTAGTATGGGCAGTCTGCATGATCCTGACATTCACTGATCGCAGGTGCAATGTTTTCCGCCGTAACTGTATGTCGGTACTTTGATGTTAAATACTGTTGTTTTGGCAGCAGCTAGCTGCCATAACCCCGGTATTTTCAGAAACAGCGGGCGGTCCTCTTTAGGATAGAAGTGGTCCCTGCAGCGGATTCGCCACTAGATCACTTTTATCGGGGATCAGAGAGGCCCCCCCAAATGTCACTTTCGCCCAATGGTCTTAAAGGGAATTTTTTTTTTTTTAAGACATTTAGTTAAATTTTATTTTTTTATTGCATTCAAGTGTAAATGTGAGATCTGAGGTCTTTTTGACCCCAGATCTCACATTTAAGAGGTCCTGTCATGGTTTTTTCTATTAAAAGGGATGTTTACATTCTTTGTAATAAGAAAAAAAGTGACCCAGCATTTTTTTAAAAAAAAAAGGACTGTGTAAAAACAAAAAACAAAAAGTTAAATAAATAAGAAAAAAAAAAAGAAAAAATTGAAAGTGCCCCATCCCGCCGAGCTTGCGTGCAGAAGTGAACGTATACGTAAGTCGCGTATAAGAATAAGAAGTCTTATTCTTTGTAATAAGAAAAAAAGTGACCCAGCATTTTTTTAAAAAAAAAAGGACTGTGTAAAAACAAAAAACAAAAAGTTAAATAAATAAGAAAAAAAAAAAGAAAAAATTGAAAGTGCCCCATCCCGCCGAGCTTGCGTGCAGAAGTGAACGTATACGTAAGTCGCGCCCGCATATGAAAGCGATTTTCAAACCACACATGTGAGGTATCACTGCAATTGATAGAGCGAGAGCAATAATTCTAGCAAAAAACCTTCTCTGTAACTCAAAACTGGTAACCTGTAGAAATGTTTAAACATTGCTTATGGAGATTTTTAAGGGTCAAAGTTGGTCGCCATTCCACGAGCGGGCGCAATTTTGAAGCACTGCATGTTGGGTATCAATTTACTCAGCGTAACATTATCTTTCACAATATAAAAAAAAATTTGGGCTAACTTTACTATTGTCTTATTTTTTAAGTCAAAAAATTTTTTTTTCCAAAAAAAATGGCGCTTGTAAGACCGCTGCGCAAATACGGCGTGACATAAAGTATCCCAATAACCACCATTTTATTCTCTAGGGTGTCTGAAAAAAAGTATATAATGTTTGGGGGTTCTAAGTAATTTTCTAGCAAAAAAAAAGATTTTAACTTGTAAACAACAAGCGTCAAAAAGAGGCTCGGTCCTTAAGTGGTTAATGCTAGTAATGGTGGTGATCAGCAACTTATAATGGGACTGCGATAGTGCGGCAGGTAATCTGACACTAACTGACAGTGGGTGGGAGGTAGACTAATTGACATCACCAGTGACACTAATGCAGTAATCAGTGATAATACTATGCACTGTCACTGCACTAATGACACTGACTGGGAAGGGGTTAACAACACAGGCTAATTAAGGGATTAAGTGTGTGCCTATCAAGTGTTAAATGTGTGTATTATGTTCTGCTTTTTACTAAAAAAAACTCTTCTTTGTTCCTTCTCCTTGCTATGTAGGGAGACGAAACAAAGAGATTGTTCCCTCTGTACAGAGCCCTATGTTGCTTGTCAACACGGGGCTCTGGGCTGTGATTGGACACAGCTGATCAGCAGGTCACAGTGGGAGTCGGCAGGTGGGGGGGGGGGCTTGGGGGGACCGCACGCACACCCTGTACCCGGAAGATGCCAGCGATGTACAAGTACATTGCTGTGCCTGTCCACAGTACCATGTGGGCAAGCGGTCCTGAAGAGGTTAAAAGGGAATTCCACTTTTTGCAAAAAATTATTAAGTAAATAAATAACCCCATGTTGCAAAAAGCAAAAATGTGCATGTAATTTTTTTTTTCCTTGGAGCCTGCAAAGCATTGCAACCACTATTAGTGGATCACGAGTGCAATGCTCTGGCTTCTGTAGAATATTCCTCTAACCTAGGTACAGACCTTCAGTTGTAGAGAGGGAGGAAGTATCAATAGACTACAAGTGTGGTGATGTCACCACAGATGTGCTATAATGAGAACCTCTGTTATGATATAGAATAGGATTCGTCGTTTTTCTTCCAGAGATCTTTGTGAATGGATGATATGGCTGTGCGGGTAGAGCCATGCACAGCGGTGTGCAATTCAAATATGACAGGAGCCAGCGAGGAAAAGAACCCCCAGTTCCTGTAAATGGGGAGGAGGTGTTGAGGGAGGGGGCTGTGGACTCTTGTTACACCCTAAATAATAGTGTGGCATGAAACATGGTCATAAAGATGTATTTCGTTTTTAGGCAAAACCTTCCAAGACGAGACACAGAGAAGGATTCCTCACCCCAGTTTAAATTGCAGACTTTGCAGATGTGGCTTAATCTGCATGTGTTTGTTTCAAAGGTTAAAAAATCCTTCTCTACTAGCTAAAAAAGCCTCATTTTTGGTAACAGAACAAGACGACATCAACTCCCATTTCAATAACAATAAGCCAAGATTAACACCATCCAAAAATGGATAGAATTCAAGTTAAAACAGCTCAGGTTGTATTGCCTAGATATGTTACATGGCGTGACAGCAGAGAACCGTCATTATAATCATGCCCTCTAACTGTCATAACCAAACACCTCCAATCTTGTCAGAATCCAAAATCAGATCTTTAATTGGTAATAAAATAGACGTTGTCACCTTAGATATACTTTGTTCTCACATTCAGGCATGTATAGTTCTAAGCCTGCATAGGATGTGTCATGTCATTAGCTCTTACTGTCTCTGCACTGTTTCAGATTGGAAAGCCTATTTGTATAAACTCACAGTATAACTCTAATTCAATATTATTGACTTATTATATGCTTTGCAAAATACCTTTTTGCTGATTTTCTTTCATATTCTGTATTCACTCTTTCTTTGGTCATTTTTACTTGTTTTGGACCCTAACTGTTTAACTATTGTACAAAAATAACTTCAGTGTGATGAATTAGTGTTTTTTTGTAGTGTACACTCTGTACTTCTTGATTCCTATTTGTGCTCTTGTACTTTATTCTATTGTAAAGCTGAATAAAAAGATTGAAATATAAAAATAGTTTGTGTTGAATGAGAGAATTAAGTTCTACTTCGTAAAAATTCTGTATATGTAAAAGCGAACTGACTCATTTGTGTTTAATGTCTGTAATGGTACCCATAGATGCAAAGCGTCTGCTTGATTACATAGATTGCACAAAAATAAGTGTGACGGGAGTCACCTTGGGGGGCCGGGGATGGGGGGGGGGGGGGAGGCTATGGAACACAGAATCCCTTGGAGAGGTTGAGAAACCCTTGTTTCAGCTCCCCATGTACCTCCTATGTCTAAGTCACCCTGTGTCTATTAGGGGCAAAGGGGGACTGAGAAAAATGATGGACAGCTGTTTAATGTACAATGAAAAGGTGGTTAGTTAAATGTAACAGTAATATTTATCCACAATATCTCCCAGGATATACCGTATTTATCGCCGTATAACGCGCACCCCAAGTTTAGGAGGGAATTTTAAGGAAAAAAACCTTTAGGAGGGAAGTTTAAGGAAGAAAAACTTACATTAAAATGCCCATCAATGCAGCCTTATCAGTGTCCATCTGCAGCCTTGTCAGTGTCAGTGCAGCCTTGCTCCAGTGTCTATTGCAGCCTTGTCAGTGCAGCTTTGCCCAGTGCAGAATTGTCAGTGCAGCATTGCCTCAGTGCAGAATTGTCAGTGCAGCCTTGCCCCAGTGTCCATTGCAGCCTTGTCAGTGCAGCTTTGCCCCAGTGCAGCCATGTCAGTGCAGCCTTGTCAGTGCAGCTTTGCTCCAGTGCAGCCATGTCAGTGCAGCCTTGTCAGTGCAGCCTTGTCAGTGCAGCCATGTCAGTGCAGCCTTGTCAGTGCAGCCATGCCAGTGCAGCCTTGCCCCAGTGCAGCCTTGTCCCAGTGCAGCTTTGCCCCAGTGCAGCTTTGCCCCAGTGCAGCCTTGTGTGATCGCCGCTATCCCTGCCGACATACACAGCCGTGTGTAAATTCAAATATGGCGCCGAGACTGCAGGGACTCGGCGGAGCCGAGATACACATGCCCGAGAGCTCGGCTTTTCTCGGCGCCGCTTATAGTCCCGCCCAGTCCCGCCCTATGACGGACATCACACAGGTCCAATGGCGGGACTGGGCGGGACTGTAAGCGGCGCTGAGAAAAGCCGAGGACTCTCGGGTGTGTGTATCTCGGCTCCGCCGAGTCCCTGCAGTCTCGGCGCCATATTTGAATTTACACACGGCTGTGTATGTCGGTGTGTCGTCCGATCACACAAAATTGGCGGGGATCGGCCTATAACACGCACCCATGATTTTCCCCTGATTTTCAGGGGAAAAAAGTGCGTGTTATATGCCGATAAATACGGTATATAAAGACTATTCCTGGTTTGTTTGATTCTGAACTCAGCATGTTATTTGGAAGAGCTGATCACAGGCCTCTAGAACTGTGTAGGAGCCGAACAGTCTACTCCTACTATAGTCTGTTGCCTACTAGGCTGAGGAGGGATGAGATCACTGTTTGTATTGTCAATTGTAATCAGCTTATGCTATTGTGTAAAGGTGTCCTGTGTTTATATTGATGATAATGTTAATTTTGTCTTCTGAGCTAAAAGACGGCAAGTCGGTCCCGAAAGGTCATGCCTCTGAGTCACCTAGGCTGTTTAAATGATTAGTTAATTAGCTATGTTAATTCTGTTTCTGGTTACAGTTTGCTAGGGTAATATGATCAAAAGGGGGGGGGAGGCGGGGAAATGTCCTCCTGGTGTATATATTTGTGTGAGTTTGTCCAATAAAGAGTTCCATGTTCAAGCTGTGTAACTGAGCTAGTCTCTCTTGGTTCTTACAATATCTGATATCTGAAGTTCTAGACTGGAGGAAGCAGTGTACTGCGGAAAGCACTCAAGCGAAGTGCGACGGGGGTCAGCTACAATACGTTTTTGCCTTTTTTTTTTACACTTTTTGAGACCTTAGCAGACATAAAATATCAAAAACCAGAGTATAAAAAAACTGGGGCATCAGAATGCACTTTATTATAAGTAATCAATGGATTACATGTATTGCTCTATGGGTCTTTGTGGAGTCAAAGAGAGCAGACGCCCTTACTCAATTCATCTTTGGTAAAAAGGCTGCTTGCCAGTTTAGACATTGGCATGCATGTCTGATAAAAGAATTACTTGGCAGTCAGATCCATGCCCTGTCTGCATTTTATGGGCTGCTCAAAGTGTTGTTGAACATATTGAAGAAACAGGTATAAAAAGCAATAATCATTTTCCTAATAGAACTGATAGGTAGGAATACTCTAAAACAAATAATAGGAGATGTTCTAGATGATGCTACCTTGTCTGTTATGAATATTTCTTTTTTCACTTTTTGCATTAAATTATACACAGTGAAATCTAATATTCTGGTTTTACAGCTCCATTAGAAATATAAAAGTATACTGTCTTGGAAAAACGCAATGTAGTGACAAGGTATTATGTACATCAACATACTGTAAATGGCTTTTATCTGTCGAGGTTAGTAATAACTGTGATTTTACCATTTCCAGGCATTTTCCATATGGTATATTGTATATGCCAATCTTTCCTGATCTGCCTGGAGAACTAGTTCACTCATCTATGGACTAAACTAATACAAGAGGCCTTCAGATGACTTATGCCGTGTACATACGACCGGACTTTTCGACCAAACAGGAACAAATCCGTCGGACAATTCGATCGCATGTGGGCTTCATCGGACCTTTTCTGTTGAAAAATCTGTCGGACTTTAGAATTAGAACATGTTTCAAATCTTTCCGACGGACTCGAGTGCGATCGAAAAATCCGTTCGTCTGTATGCTAGTCTGACGGACAAAAAAGGACGCAAGGGCAGCTATTGGCTACTGGCTATGAACTTCCTTATTCTAGTGCGGTCGTACGTCATCACGTTCGAAACGATCGGACTTTGGTGTGATCGTGTGTTGGCAAGTCCGTTTTGTTGGAACTCCGTCGGAACTCCGTCGAAAAGTCCTTCGGTGGTTCAGTCCGACATAAGGTCCGGTCGTGTGTACATGGCATTAGTCACTTATAATGGGCAAGCAGGTGGGACCACACCCTTCTGTGTCCCCCTTTTGGTTTAAGAATATGGAACCCAAGAGGACCCCTTCGGTTCTAAATAGAGGAAATTATAAGGCAAGATTTCCATGAAGTCATACATAATTACATCACTTTCTCACTTAGAAGTGTTATAATGCCCCTTTGGACAATCATGGTGCCCAGTCTCCAAGACTCGCACCCAATGTATCATAACCACTCTTCTAAATTGTGCCTATCACTACCGGTCAGAACCCTGTTTATGTAATATAAGGGATAGATGTGGAGTGAATAAATGATCTTTTAATCCACAGAGAAGCTGACTTTCTGGTTGTCATTCCCTGAAAGCGTTCTTTCATTATATGAACCACATTATTGTTGTATGTTGTGACAGTAGCCATTGCTGTGTGTGAATACATATTTTTGTATTACCTTCTTCTTATGAATAGCCACAGTTGATTATTTTCTGCTCCTGCACATGCATATGTATGAATGCTAATGCAATGGGTATGTATTTTTAGAACACAATAACCTATACTGCTAACAAAGCAGAGCGTAGTTGACAAATGCAGGTGCTGTACGAGGCCATTTAAAATCCAAAGCTCTCTTTCACAGAGCAATGCTGTGTATTTTTCATCTGTCATGAAGTATCAGTTTGTCACTTACTTGTATTAAAGTTTCAAAGATTCATAGACTTTGTATTTGGAAAGCAATTTTTTTTTCCTCTTTTGATATGAAACTTTTTATGTGAGACAGGAGATCCGCTGACTTAATAGTCTCAAAATCAATACAAAAATATGCTTCAGTCTGTAAAGTGCTGTATTTAAACTCTCACTGTCAACAGTTTTAAAATGTGTTTATATCTTCAAGTCCATTTTTTACTTTCATTTCCCTGGAAGACATTTTTCAAGATCCCATCTTATTACAATTATTCTACTTTTAAAAGATTAAAATGCCTGCACCTTGTATAAGGGATACCTGTGTTTTTTTTTTTTAAATAAAACCTAAACAACTCCCACCCACTTCATTTATTTTTTTAAATCTAATTATGGATCTCAGATGCAGAAATGGGGCTCATTCACATGGCACAGCAGTTTTCTATGCATGATCCTGCAGGCAGAAGCAAGATCCTGCGTATATATGTGCTCTGTACATTGTACTTACTGTATGTAGTGTTTGAGTAAAGTTTACACGCATACAGTCTTAAGCCTGGTACACACTATACGTTTTTTCATTCAACCCCCAAAAAAACGGACAGAACGCTGTACTAACAAAAGTGATGTTAGTACAGTGCTCTCTCCTGCTGTGCTATCGTGTTCTGACAAGAGGACTGCTTGCCCAACAGAACACTCTGGTCAGCACTGGCAGCCATTGGCTGCCATCGCTGATTGGATGCCAATCGGATGCTGGTGTTCCAGCATGCCCATTTGACAGAAGCCAGTAGTGAGACTGGCTTCTGTCAGACAGGGAGCTGTACACACACATGACAAAAGTTGCCTGTTCCTGCCTAAACTACCGTTTTCTGATTTTTCTGATCTTCGGCCCATGTGTACCCAGCTTTAAGCTGGCTATAGATGGATGGGATTCCTTTTTATCAGACAGCCAGATGATAAAAAAATAAAGAATGGATTCCCCATCCACAAATTTGAGGTGTACCACGTATATGAAAACTGCGCTTAGGATAGGTCTATATGACACGAAACCACAGGTTGCTGCCACCCTAACACAGAGTACCCACGTTGGGTGCTCTGTAAATCATAAATCAAATCTCAAATAGTGGGTGTAGTTGGCGCTACCTTAATAACCCAAATAATAGATATGTGCAGGAATAGCCTTATAGGATGAAGGTATCATTGCATTCTGGTAATTTACATAACATTACATATCATGGAATCCCTTCCCCATAAATTTTTTTGGTGTAGGGATGTGATAAGTGATATAGATGTATCCACACTGATATACTAAATCTATTTATGTGCAATATTAGGATCAGTACGAATATATAGCACTAGCACTATATTAGAAGGTTATAACCTTTAGCTCCCCTAGTGGCTGCTTGTTTATATCCTTCTAATATAGTGCTAGTGCTATATATTCGTACTGATCCTAATATTGCACATAATAGATTTTCTAAGTCCTTGTGAATAAGCCCTTAGGGTCCTTTCACACGGGACGGATCCGTGATGATCCGCCCCGTGAACATCCGCTTGCTCAGCGGGGACCGATCCGTGGATCCCCGCTGAGCGGGCAGATGACAGGTCCGTCGCTGCACACTGTGCAGCGACGGACCTGTCAGAGTGCCGCTCTCCCCCATGGGGGATCGGATGACGACGGACCGTAGAGTCCGTGGTCACCTGATCCGATCCGAAAACTGATGGAAAAGTAGGCTTTTCCTCCGTTACACTTTTCGGATTGGAGCGGGTCGGATGTCAGCGGAGGTCTATGGAGGGTCTGTTCAGGTCCGCCTAAAAAACTGACAGGCAGACCTGAACGGATCGGCCGTGTAAAAGAGGTCTTAATCTTCCTCCTGGTAAAATGTCTACCTGCAGCAGCGTTGCTGATGTCTTACAAAAGGGAAGGCTGTCCACAAGGTTTAGGAGTGTGTCTATGAGAATGTTTGACCATTCTTCCAGAAGTGCATTTGTGAGGTCAGGCACTGATGTTGGACAAGAAGGCCTGGCTCGCAGTCTCCACTCTAATTCATCCCAAAGGTGTTCTATCGGGTTGAGGCCAGGACTCTGTGCAGGCCAGTGAAGTTCCTCCACCCCAAACTCGCTTATCTATGTCTTTATGGACCTTGGTTTGTGCACTGGTCCAAATCATTTGGTGGAGGGGGGATTATGGTGTGGGGTTGTTCTTCAGGGGTTGGGCTTGGCCCCTTAGTTCCAGTGAAGGGAACTCTTAAGGCGTCAGCATGCCAAGACATTTTGGACAATTTCATGTTCTCAACTTTGTGGGAACATTTTGGGGATGGCCCCTTCCTGTTCCAACATGACTTTGCACCAGTGCACAAAGCAAGGCCCATGAAGACATGGATGAGCGAGTTTGGGTTGGAGGAACTTGACTGGCCCACACAGAGTCCTGACCGCAACCCGATAGAACACCTTTGGGATGAATTTGAGTGGAGACTGCGAGCCAGGCCTTCTCGTCCAACATCAGTGCCTAACCTCACAAATGCGCTTCTGGAAGAATGATCTAACATTCCCATAGACACACTCCTAAACCAGTTTTTCCAGAAGAGTTGAAGCTGCAAAGGGTGGGCCAACTCAATATTGAACCCTACAGACTAATGCCCCGTACACATGGTCGGATTTTCCAATGGAAAATGTCCGATCGGAGCGTGTTGTCGGAAATTCCGACCGTGTGTGGGCTCCATCGGACATTTTCCATCGGATTTTCCGACACACAAAGTTGGAGAGCAGGAGATAAAATTTTCCGACAACAAAATCCGTTGTCGGAAATTCCGATCGTGTGTACACAAATCCGACGCACAAAGTGCCACGCATGCTCAGAATAAATAAAGAGATGAAAGCTATTGGCCACTGCCCCGTTTATAGTCCCGACGTACGTGTTTTACGTCACCGCGTTCAGAACGATCGGATTTTCCGACAACTTTGTGTGATTGTGTGTATGCAAGACAAGTTTGAGCCAACATCCGTCGGAAAAAATCCATGGATTTTGTTGTCGGAATGTCCGATCAATGTCCGACCGTGTGTACGGGGCATAAGACTGGGATGCCATTAAAGTTCATGTGCGTGTAAAGGCTGGTGTCCCAATACTTTTGACAATATAATGTATTTTATTAAACCAAAAATATTGCTTACATAAAAAAGTGCATTACAGACTTATTTTTTTCATATCAAAGCATTTGTTATAGCAATAACTTTGTTTATTTCTGGTTTACATGTCTAAAATATATTTTGGAGCTTAAAGTGATTGTAAAGTCTCATTTTTTTTGTTTGTTTGTTTAAATAACAAACATGGTATACTTACCTCCTATGTGCAGTTGATTTTGCACAGGGCAGCCTGGATTCTCATCTTCTGAGGTCTTTGCTTCTCCTGGCCCCTCCCTCCTGTCAAGTGCCCCCTCAGCAAGCAGCTTGCTATGGGGGCACCCGAGCCGAGTCACATTTCCCTGTATCCAGTCAGACACGGAGCTGTCGTTCGGCCCCGCCCCCTCACTCTCCTGATTGGTTAGCCGACTTTAATGGACAGCCGCGGGAGCCAATGGCGCCGCTGCTGTGTCCCTGCCAATCAGCAGGAAGAATCCTGGACAGCTGAGGGAATCATGGACATCGCTGGACAGAGATGGGGCTCAGTTAAGTATTAGGGGGTGTTGGGGTGGCTGCTACACACAGAAGGTTTTTTATCTTAAAGCCTAGAATACATTAAGATACAAAACCTTCTGCCTTTACAACTCCTTTAAACAGGCTGAAGTTTTCCAATGACCCTCTAAGAGAGATAAAAAGCTTAACAAACATAACATTTTGGAGTTTCTGGAGCAGGAAGTTGCTTTTTAGCCTTTTTCTTTATTACACTGACTTTGCTGAACCAGAAAAGTTATTTGCATTTCGTTTTGAGCATCAGGTCCATTCTGATAAGGCCCAATTCACTGAAGCAATACAATTTATAGGTTGGAGTAGCAGTTCAGCAAAGTCTATGTGATACTTTAAAAATCCTTTGAGACACATAGTCACTTAAAGGCCTGTCATGTAAAAATCTCATTAACCCTGAAGGACTTTCTCTGCTTTGGAGAGGGATATTCGCACGTAGGTCTCAGAAATCCGTGCTACTTGAACTAGGTACTCCAGTGAAGGGCCATGTGCTGACCAGAATCAACAGCCTAGTACTTGTAAGGTTTAGAATCCAGTGTGGTATTTTGGTTCAGCAATAGCTGGGTAATACTTTAAAGTGGTACTAAACTTTTTCCAGTAGTAAAACACCGGGCTCTAGTATCGCCCAAACTACTGCAGGTTTTCGCTGATTGCAAAGAGCGAATGTCCTTACCCCCCTCTATGTATCAGGCACGTATTCCTAAACATGGCAAAGATAAATCTCAGCGTGCCTCTTATAGGCCAATCTCTTTACTTAATTATGATCTCAAAATTCTGACCAAACTCTTGGCAATCAGGTTGCAGGCGATTTTCCCTTCTCTAGTCAATATCGACCAGACTGGTTTCTTACCAGGAAAGGCGACGAATATTAACCTACGCAGGGTCTTTACCCATTTACAGTTACCCCCTTCTGAGACCTCCACTAGGGTCCTGGTAATGTTAGACATTGAAAGGGCATTTGATTTGGTGACCTGGCCTTACATGTCCGCAGTCTTACAAGTTCTAGGTTTTGGAGTCGAATTCCACAGGTGGATTGAAATTTTATATAAATGTCCGACAGCACAGATTAAATTGGGCGGTGCTCTCTCTCGCCCCCCTTTTCAGTTGGGAGAGGTAAGAGGCAGGGCTTCCCACTATCGCCGAATCTTTTTGCCTAGTTGACGGAGCTGCTTGCCTCGGCCCTCAGACAGGCTTACCGGGTTAAGGGCATCCAAGTTGGTACCATCCATGAGAAACTTGCCTTGTATGCGGGTGACCTTGTTCTGTTTTTACATTATCCTGGTCCCTCTCTCCGGGAGGCCCTGCGGGTTCTCAGTGGTTTCACTGACTGCTCCGGTCTAATGCCCCGTACACACGGTCGGATTTTCCGATGGAAAATGTCCGATCGGAGCGTGTTGTCAGAAATTCCGACCGTGTGTGGGCTCCATCAGACATTTTCCATCGGATTTTCCGACACACAAAGTTGGACAGCAGGAGATAAAATTTTCCGACAACAAAATCCGTTGTCGGAAATTCCGATCGTGTGTACACAAATCCGACGGACAAAGTGCCACGCATGCTCAGAATAAATAAAGAGATGAAAGCTATTGGCCACTGCCCCGTTTATAGTCCCGACGTACGTGTTTTACGTCACCGCGTTTAGAACGATCGGATTTTCCGACAACTTTGTGTGACCGTGTGTATGCAAGACAAGTTTGAGCCAACATTCGACGGAAAAAATCCTAGGATTTTGTTGTCGGAATGTCCGAACAAAGTCCGACCGTGTGTACGGGGCATTAAAGTTAACTGGGACAAATCTCAGATACTGCCAGTTGACACTGTGGCTACAACCCTGGCCGACCCCAATCTCAAAATATTATGAAATAAAAAATGAAATAACCTGGCATTTATATTTCCCACTTCTCCCTCGATTAATGTGCATTGAATCTAGCCCCACTGATACAAGTCATGAGGTCTAGATCGAAGGCTTGGGCTCATTTCCCTCTATCTCTGATTTGGCAAATCAATTTATTGAAGATTAAACTTTTACCTGTATTCCTGTATGTTCTTAGACATTCCCCTGTGTGGATACCCAAAAAAATGTTTCGCCTAATAAATACTATATTGAGCTCCTTTTTTTGGGGGGCCCAGGTCAGCCAACATTTAAATTGACGGTACTACAAAGACCCTGGGGGGAAGGAGGTCTGGCATGTCATTATCTTCATAAATATTTCCTAGCTGCCTTATTGTCACATGGACACAATTGGCTAATCTCAGATGAATCCAACGCAACTGTGGTTCTGGAGGTGGCCTGCTTGGGCTCCTCTGAAGCCTTAAAAAGCCTACCGTATATACTCGAGTATAAGTCGTTCCGAGTATAAGTCGAGGCCCTAATTTACCACAAAAAAATGGGAAAAACTTATTGACCCGAGTATAAGACGAGGGTTAGAAATGCGCAGCTACTGTAAGTGGAAAAGAGGGTCAACAATGCCCATTTGCAGCATCACTGTGCCCATTTGCATGCCTCACTGTGCCCATTTGCAGCCATAGGTCCCCTGAACTTCAAACTCGGTAGTTAAGGGTTCCTAGATGCCCCCTAGCTGCAGCCAAAATTTGGGGTCTCTGAACCCAAAGGGTCCCGAAATGACATTGCTGCAGATAGACACAGTTGACCGAATTTGGAGCCCCGTATCTCGGGGCCACCTAGTGCTAAGAACCCCAAATTTGGTGTGCAAACCCAGTGGAACTAGCACCATAAAATTTCCAAAGCTGGGGTTTCTAGCACCAAGTGGCCCTGAGATACAGGGCCCCAAAAATCAGTTCAGAAAATGTCAAGCACTTTTCTGCAGCAGAGAATGACATTTTACGAACCAGTTTTGGGGCCCCGTATCTCAGGGCCACTTGGTGCTAGCAGCTTTGGATATGTTGTGATACTAGATCCACTGGGTTAGCATACCAAATTTGGGGTTTCTAGCACCAAGTGGCCCTGAGATGCGGGGCCCCAAATTCGGTTCGGAAAATGACATTTTTTGCTGCAGAAAAGTGCTTGACTCCAGTATAAGTCGAGGGGGCACTTTCAGCACAAAAAAATGTGCTGAAAAACATAATCCTCTTTGGTACAATCTGAGACTATTGGAATTTATGTCAATACCTGATCCCAGTGTGTTAAATATGTGGATCAAATATGTACTGGGGGCCAACTACAAACTTTTGAAGAGCTAAAACAAAAATATGACCTCACTAATTCACATTTGTTTAGATTTCTGCAACTTGGACACGCCTTCAATACCCAATTTGAGAATTCCCAGGTGGCCTTTTATACTTCAAATTTGGGGGATTTGCTCATGGATGACTCTCTGCCCTTGTCCAGCATATATAAAGTGTTATTACCCAATGTACACATAGGCCTAGATGCTCTAAAAGCCAGGTGGTTGACAAACTTCCCCACACTAGACTCTGAGGAGTGGGAGGAAATGTGGGGGTGCTCCTTCTCCCAGTTGGTTTTGGCCAGGGACAGACTAGTCCAGTTCAATAATAATAATAATTATTATTATTACTAGCTACTTCCCACAATATAGGGTATTTATAGTACACCCAATATATATATTTTAAACATGAAGCCCACATACCACTACCTGGATTTCTGCCTTTCGTTTTTCCTGGGGATGATGTTTTCTGCACCCGGTCCCTCTCCTGCGGGCTCCTTACACAGCTCCCAGGACAGACAATTTGGACAACCTCTGATTCCTCGTCCCCCATTTTCCAGACTTATCATGATGTAAGTACTCAGAGGGATGAGTAACTCTCTCCCTTTTCTCTTGTACACGTCCTCCACGTGGAGAGGTATAATGTTTGATCATACTGGTCTACTCATGTTTTGTTGTTTTTTTATAGAGCTGCATGCATCTGCCCCTGAAGAGTGGTATTATCCACGAAACACATTGGCCTTTTAGGATGCATTCTCATGCCTACTGATAGGAACCTACTTAGACTCATTATCTACAACCAAATGATCATACTGTGTTTTTTACCATTAATTACACTGCATAGTGCCATTTAGATGACGTGTACATATATGAATCTGCAATAATTCATTTTATCTATATTAAATCACTTGTCAATTTTATATGCCGCCCCTTTGATATGTATATGTAATGTATTTACATATTATATGTAAAGTATATGTATAATGTATATACATATTAAACCTTTTTTACTATGTGCATCATTGTTATGTATTGTCAGACTCAACATGCCAATTAAATATACTTTTTAATTATCTCATCCCCACAAATCAAAAGCCTCATTGAAAGTCCCACCTTCCCTTTTCTCATACCTGAACCAGAGATAGAGGTACACATCGTGTGCTTCATTTAAAGTCCTCAACTCCCCCCTATTATTCTATAGTCGGGCAGTTAGAACCCTTTTAGGGATACTACATGTGTCCCTATATGTTGAATTCATTACAAACATCCTGATCGCTTGATAATAAGTGTATATTTGCAAATATCTAATAATGTGATAAAAGATTGGGCACAAAACACGCGTATAAAAATCACCCAAACCTGTGTGGGTGCAACAATTATAACAGCAAATATACCATGAATATAGTGTTAAACTAGTCCAACATAAATATACATATGAATGAAACTATGTGTTGGTTCAATTCTTCTGTGTAAATTCTATCTCCAACACCGTGCCTTCCTAAAGTGCAGTGTGCTTGAATCTTGAAAAGAACAAAAAGTGCTTCATCCAAAGTGTCATATAAATCTGCTCACCAGATATCTCTGGCCACTAAGTGACCGCCAGGCATATAGTAGAGGGAAACCTT
This sequence comes from Lithobates clamitans, assembly GCA_037952925.1. Classification (NCBI taxonomy): domain Eukaryota; kingdom Metazoa; phylum Chordata; class Amphibia; order Anura; family Ranidae; genus Lithobates; species Lithobates clamitans. The sequence continues at coordinate 1,952,028 of JBBGZY010001835.1, read as the reverse complement.
CCTCAATTAGTTGTGATCTTCCAAGCCACATGTAGCTCCAATCAACTGTTTTCAGTATCGATCAAACTTCATTCAATTATAGATGGTGAGTGGTAATTCTTTAAAGTGTTACACTCTGAAGTGTCAATCCAATGCTCCTTGTCATTAAATCTGTGAAAATTGGCTTGATCGATACTGGAAACAGTTGTTGGAAGATTGGTTTGATCGATACTGGAAACAGTTGTTTGGAGCTACATGTGGCTTGGAAGATCACAGCTAATTGAGGAAGGTTTCCCTCTACTATCTGCCTGGCGGTCACTTAGTGGCCAGAGATATCTGGTGAGCAGATTTATATGATACTTCGGGTGAAGCACTTTTTGTTCTTTGCAAGATTCAAGCACACTGCACTTTAGGAAGACACGGTGTTGGAGATTTACACAGAAGAATTGAACCAACACATAGTTTCATTCATATGTATATTTATGTTGGACTGGTTTGACACTATATTTATGGTATATTTGCTGTTATAATTGTTGCACCTACAGAGGTTTGGGTGATTTTTATACATGTGTTTTGCGCCCAATCTTTCATCACTTTATGCTTTATTAGTTTTCACAAATTTTTTGGTGCGGCATTACTATATTGTTTGCATTTTATTTCTGGTGCAGGTTCTCATTTCATATATTCACTAAATATCTAATAATGTTCTTTTCTTGTTCAATATTTTAATTGAAGAGTTAGAGTACAAAGTCATGTAGTTAAAACAAGCAATGAAAATTTACTTTGAGAACAACATTTCAGAAAAGGGAACAGTGTATTCCAAAAACTCAAATGGAGTAGAATAGTAACAGTTGGCTGTGTGGTACAAATCTTCGATGGCTTCAATTAAGAGCTGTGAGCACAAGTTAGGATAAGAAAATCCAGAGGCTTGAGTTTATCATTGAGTTGGGTGTTCGGTAATAAGAAAAGTTAAAAGAGTTAGGGGGAGAAGAAGAAAGCAGGTAAGCTAGAAAGGGGAGGACGGGGAAGCGGTAGATGTAGGGTTTCCCGAGGGTCAGCAAAAGATTGTAGGGGTTAAATTCTTACCATCAGTCTCCCCCTTACCTTACCTTGACTAAGGGCCCTGGAAGTCCTGCAATTCAGACACACACACACTGGACCGTGAAGAGCAGAGACTTGTTTATTGGGGGCGGCTCATCATGTTAAGTATACAAAAGACATGTGGGTGGAAACATCTCTTACCACCAATCAGATACAAATATAATGCATATGCATATTATATGATAGGTGCGTTAGGTTACATATTTCCTTTACTATTAGGAGAAAACCTCCTTTAGTCATTTAACCAATCATAATGATACACATATTATAACATATTAATTATTCATGATCTATAGGAAAGTTTGCTCAATATGTTAGCAGCATACAATTTTCCATTAGACAAGAAGTGTAGAGAAAATACAAAAAAAACTCTGTCCAAAATTTAGATACTACTGGCCATATGTAAAGTACCTAGGTCTCCACAGTCACAAAAGCATTTGGAAGGGTAGTTCAATACAAATTTAGCAATTCTGACTGGGACCAGGTACCATTGTGATATTTACCAGATAATTTGTTTCTAGTACGGTTATATTTTGGGAAGAAGATTAGGTCATAAAGCAAATCTTAGCCCAATCTTCTCGTCTAGGGGAACACCGAGGTCTTCCGTCCATTGTTTAGTGTAAGAAGGCAATACAGTGGCGCTGTGGATCATTGGTGCAGAAATATTCAAAGGGTAACAATTGCTCTAAAGTTGTGAGAGATCTAACCTGTGTGGAATATAAATGTTTGATTTGGAGACTGCAGAACACTTCTGTGTTGGGCAGATGATTTTGTCATGTAGCAGTTGAAAAAGCTTGAGGGGGATCAATGTTGATAGATGATAAAATCTAGTTAGATTGAGATTGGCCAAAGCCTGAAATGAGGTGGGCGAAGCAGAAGCTGGGTAAATTCATTTTGAGAAGAGGAGGTAATGGAGTATGGAGAGAGAGAGGCAATGTCATGTGACTGGACTAGAGATACACTTATACTCGGAAGGTGTAAGCCAGAGTATGTTTTCTATAGCAAGGTTCCAAGCCAACCCAAATGGGGATTTTGTGGGTTGCCTAGAAATGGGTAAACTAAGCTAATTGGGCTGCATAGTAAAATTTTACAATATTTGGCAGTCCAAGCCTTCCATTTAGCTTGGATCTAATCAGAACCATTCAGGAAGCTGTGGTCTGATATAGCCCCAGATATATCGTGTTACTCGGCATTGCAGTATGCACATGTAATATGCTGGGACCGAGTTGGGTAAAACTCAAAAAATATTAAAGACATTGTGAAAATTGTCATGTTCACTGCTGTTATCCATCCCATCTAGGACATATAGAGTTGGGACCGGTGAGAAATTAGGGTAGTTAAATGGTCTAGCATAGGGGGATAACTGGCTTTGGTAGAAGGGGAATTCTGCCTGCACTCTATTTCGGATTGATATAAAGAAATATTAAGGGCTTTCTCTTTTGTATGGTTAACTTCAAGTCCTGCCACTTGATCAAAATGTTCTAAAGTTTGTAAAAAGCTGGGCACAATATTCTTCTATAATGGGTTTTAATTTCTGCAAATCTAGTTCTTATTTCTTAATAGACAAATAGCAGTGTTTGTCTACATATATTAAATACCTATTTTGATAAGTATGTTGGTTTAACTCTTAAAGTATAACTTTCTTCAAATGTCCTGATCACCAATGTCAGCAGGAATAAAAGTGAAGGTAAACCCAAAAATATGAATTGCCTCCAGAACTGGAATAGAGGAAACATTTTGTGACACTTGCTCATGTGACAATAGTCACATTGGAAAGATATTTTCTAAATTTCTGTTGAGTTTACAAGATAGGAAGTGAGGGGAGACACAAAAGACAAGATGAAACTGACAAGGCTTTTTTAACCAAGCCTCACTCAATCCAAAAAAAAAAGTTTGGGCTTTATATATACTTTAAAGAGCACACAGAGCTGCACAAGAGAAGAGCTTGATGCCAGTAAAAAAATTAATTTTGATTATGCCAACAGCTTCTTTAAAGGCAGAACTAATACAATTCTCCATGGTATCATAGTTTTAGGTTCCATAACACACAGTTTGTCTGTGAATGTCTTTTTTTTTCAGTAGTGCTGCTAAACTGTATCCCTTCATTTGATCCAGTACTGTTTGTCCCTGCTTTTTGCTTCTGTTATGTTCAACCTATTAATTAAATTACAGGAAATAGGTTCCACCATTAGGATAATATTAACATAGCAAGTTTATGGTGATCATAATTCAAGTTCCATTTTAAGGAAGCCTCAGTCAAATCTATATGCAGCCTGGGTGCTTTTCTTATGGATCTCCCTTGATGACAAACAGATTTTTACCATTTTTATTAGAAAAGCCTACATCTGCCAGGCTACAACAGACAGAATAAGGAGAAGTATCTGAAAATTAATCATGCAGCATGCTCAGATCATTATTGGTACACATATACATAAGCACAAACCAACAACTAGAAATTGATTTCATACTTCAGCTGCAAGCTAATCTGCCAGAGCTTTGTATGGGATTTGTATAACTAGTGTATTGATTTCAGGGCACGCAGCAAGATAAGATACTGTATCTGCTTCACAGGCTGCCTTTGAATGAATGCTGCTAAAGAAGCCCCACAGTCAGGTGTTCGTAAGCACGAGTTTCATTTCTAAATAGACACTTTGGGGTTGATTTACTAAAGGCAAATAGACTGTGCACTTTGCAAAGTGCAGTTTCTCCAGAGCTTATTAAATGAGCTGAAGCTCTGCTGACTTCCATCATCCAATTATGTGCAAGCAAAAATGCTGTTTTTTAAATTTTCCTTGCACTTGATTGGGTATTCTTTGCAACGTGAAGCTTTATCTCATTTACTAAGTTCTGGAGCAACTGCCCCTGCAGAGCGCAACTGCACTTTTCAAAGTGCACAGTCTATTTGCCTTTAGTAAATGAGCCCCTTTATGTATACAATCAGTCACATTCAGTTGTTTGTTTGTTTTTTAAACATAGTGTCTTCTATATATTTAAAAGAAAAGCCCCTTTATCATGTTTAAGACAAAAAAAGACCAATCTTACATTTTTTTACTCAGATAAATATGAAATATTCCATATGATTATACAATTTCTAAATTTTTGAACTAGCAGACATGGCTGCAAGCTGCTTATAAAATGTTTACCTGACCATACCTAGCTCTGCTGAAACGCCTGTTTATGGACCTCAAAAGCTCAATCTTAAATGTATGCACAACTGAAAAAGTGAGAGGAGGTATTCTCTGCCTTTCACCTTCTCCTTTTAAATGGGTCTGTGTAGATTTTCAATGAGACAGAGACATTCTGAATAAAAACAGCTTCTGTTGTGCTCCGTCTTTAGGAAACCTACAGTATATCGCTCTGTGAAACCAGCAGCATGGGTTCACCTATTTCCCAATATGTATTTTTTTTAAATAGTGTCCAAATACAGTATGTAGTAAAAAAATAAATAAAACATCAGTATAAAAACTTACAAAAACATAAATAAATATGATCCCAAAACATTATAGTGTTCTTCCAATCTGGAAATTAGATGAAAAAGGTGGTTCTGGCTAGCTCAGTAGATTGTTTTAAGAAAGTCCTGGATTCTTTCCTAGATATACATAATATAACTGGAGTGGATATATATAAAACCTTCTATTGGTTGAACTAGATGGACTTGTGTCTTTTTTCAACCAGACTAACTATGTAAATAACTACAAAGGTAGGTTGTACCTTGCCCTACTCTATTCCCTGTTTTATAATGCCTTGTAAATGATTTGAAAAAAAATGCATGACTAAACACCTAAAATGAATCGATCATTATAAAGTTTTCTGATGGTAACGCAGGATCCACTGTACTTTTATAAGCCCCCTCTGTTCAGTTGTTTCTGAAAATTGAGCAACCCTTAATGTTACTCTAAATGTGCTATAAATCTGCGCTCATTAATGAGGGTTGTGAAACTGAGACTCTTCCCTTCCAATAAACACTGAATTCTTATAGCATATCACCCAATTTGCATGGCGGGTGCAAGGTTTTCTAAGCCTGTTCCTGAGAAGAGGGGGTCATAGAAAGTCATATACTCAGCTTGATTACCCAACTCACTACTCTCTGCCTAATTAATAAATACGGTACATTTGCCTTAATCTGTATGACTTAAATTCTATTGGGATACAATGTTCATATACTGAGCAAGTCTACAGGCTCAAAAAATGGAATACACTTTCTTATTTACTGTCCATACAGCACCCCGTAAAAATGGGACAAATGTGTCTGCCATGAAAATGAGTACAGACTAGAGAATGCCTTCAATACTGTTGAATCTTTAATTGATACTATTGGACTGAATTTGTGTTTTTTTTTATTGCAGTATTTGTTGGTTGTTGGTTGGTTGGCATTCAGTGACACTGGTTTCATTGCTGGCCATTGCTGAGGCATGAAGAGCTCTTCCACATCTTTAGAGGAGGGGCAGATACCTGGAAGACTAGGCTCCCCCCCCCCCCCACCCCGGAAGCAAGTTTTCCAGCCTTCACGTCTCTCTATGCTTGTGAATTTACAGTATATAGATGTCCTGTAGACTTCTTACTATTTAAAGTGTTACTAAACCCAGGACCATGCGTTCACTATATCTGGTCTCCCACAGTAGACAAAACATGGAAATGCAATAGTTTTAGGAAATATAAACTACTAAATACCTTTTTTTCATCAGCAGTTAGAGCAGTCTTGTGACTTCTATCAGTGTCTTGTTAAAGCTAGTAGGAGGAGTTTTCATTCTGCTCTGACTGTCTTATAAGGCTGCAGGACCCCTGACCCTCTGTCTGGACAGTGCTGATTGGCCCTGTGCTGATCACATGCACTTTCCCAAGAAAAAAAAAACTCTCTAGCAATACACACCAAACTGAGCATGTGCAGCTCGTCCCCTACCCTCTGTTCTATCAGGAGATGGTCTGGGAACTCTGGAAGAAGGGGAGGCACAGACAAGACAGGATCAAACAGCCTTTTTACACAATGCAGAGGATTAACCCCTTAGGTTCCACCGTGAGTATAGCAAGCGTGCTTTACTGCATATACACACTGATTTTACTGTTGTGGGTTTAGTAACATTTTATGAATCCAGGAAAGTAAAACTTAAATTAATGATTAAAAAATAACCTTTTTAAACAAATTAAAATTCCCCTCCCCTGCAGATTTCATGTCTAAAACACAAATCAAAGTAAATCTGTGGCTTCCAGAAGAGTCCTAAGCATCTAAAAAATGGACCCTTGCATGGACAGACACATCCCCCCTTTCTTATATAGGATGACTAGTTCCTTCATTGAAAATCCATTTAAACAGCTGGAGTGTGAGATGTCACAGTTTAACCACTTATAAATTTGTTAATTGCTAAACTTGTCATTGGTGCACTGTAACAATTGTGAAATCGTATTCATTTCTAATGAACCAGGGCTGTTAACTTACCAACCCCCTACCATTGCAGGGAGATGTAAAAAAGCACGGTGAACTTCAACATGGCTTGGTGCCTTTAAAGAAGGAGGATTTTGCATGTTTTGCCTCCTTTCATCCTGTTAAAAAGAGCAGCAACCTAGTGCTTTTTAAATACGGGCTGCTATCAGTTAACAGAGGTTCCCTGCGTGGTATTACCAGGCTTTATCACTAAACCAAAGTGCGTGGAGCACATATATGCATTAAATAAAAATATCCCCGCGCCACTAAATAGATAAAGCGTATACTGCTGCAAACACTGAAGGTAATACCAAAACCCCCTAAAGTAAATTAAAATATAAATAGTGCTGCACTGTAAAATAAATACCAACCATAATGTATGCTAAAATTATACACAATACTATAGTGCATATCACAAAGGAAAATCACAAATAAAGTGACAATGTGCAAAAGTGCCAATGATAATAAACAAACGTATGCTAAAAAGTGAACAATCAATCAACAACGAACGTCCCTAGTTCCTGATGAATGTTAAGTGACATAAAATAAGATGTAGTATCATATAGTGTCCTTTTCGCCTTTGAATAAAAAAATGTGAAAACCAAAAAAACAACCGGACTATGTCCGTAAGGTGTCTTATTTCTATGCAGTGCAAAAAAGCAAAATAAAGTGCTGAAGAGCTGGCGGTGACTTTCTTATATAAAGTGCAGATCAATGGTGACTTCCTATCTTCAGTGCAATACGTTGTATATGGGTGTCCCCTTACCTTACTGCTGTAAGGTAACAGCATGTAAGTATATCTTTGCGGGTAACGGGTATGTTCCCTATGGATCTGAGTATCCTGTGAACTCTGGATCTGGCGTTTCTGGATCTGCTGGTGTGTGTCGGCCTATGTAACCAATAGCCCTCTGCCAGACGTGGCTGGTTCAGCAAACCTCAACGTTTCTCTTTCACATTAAGGTCCCGTTTTCGTTCATTGTTTTAGTGGATAAATGTGGAGCACTCTACAAATATTTCAAGCACACTACTGGCTTCTCTCTCTAGTGCCCACCTGACATCTCCAGGGCTGGACTGGGACAAAAATGTGGCCCTTGACTTCATGCAGACCGGCCCAGGGAACAACACATCAGGGTACAGTGCACATCAGGGCAGGGTACAGAGCCCAGCACATGAGGGCACAAGGCACATCAGGGCACAAGGCACATCAGGGCACAACACTTCAGGGTACAGCACATCAGGGTACAGAGCCCAGTACATCAGCATACAGGGCACAGCACATCAGGGTACAGAGCCCAGCACATCAGAGCACAAGGCACATCAGGGCACAACACATCAGGGTACAGCACATCAGGGTACAGCACACCAGGCCACATCAGGGTACAGGGCACAGCACATCAGGGCACAGCACATCAGGGCACAGCACATCAGGGTACAGCACATCAGGGTACAGAGCCCAGCACATCAGCGTACAGGGCACATTAGGGTACAGTGCACAGCACATCAGGGTACAGGGCACAGCACATCAGGGTACATGGCACAGCACATCAGGGTATAGCACATCAGGACACAGCACATCAGGACACAGCACATCAGGGTACAGGACATCAGGGTACAGGACATCAGGGTAAAGCACATCAGGGTACAGGACATCAGCGCACAGGTCACAGTACATCAGGGCACAGAATATCAGGGTACAGAGCCCAGCACATCAGCGTACAGGGCACAACACATCAGGGTACAGGGCACAGCACATCAGGGCACGTCAGGGCACAGTACATTGGGGTAGAGGACACAGCACATCGGGGCACATCACATCAGGGTACAGGGCACAGCACATCAGGGTATAGAACATCACGACACAGCACATCAGAGTACAGGATATCAGGGCACAGGTCACAGTACATCAGGGCACAGCACATCATGGCACACAACATTGAGGCACAGCACACCGGGGCACAGGACATCAGGGCACAGGACATCATGGCACAGGACATCGGGGCACAGCACATTGGGGGAACATCAGGGTAGAGGACATCGGGGCCCAGCACATCGGGGCATAAGGCACATCAGGGCACAAGGCACATTAGGGCATAGGACATCGGGGCACAGGACATCATGGCACAGGACATCGGGGCACAGCACATCAGGGCACATCAGGGCACAGGATATCGGGGCACAGCACATCGGGGCATAAGGCACATCAGGGCATAGGACATCGGGGCGCAGCATTACGTCACGCTGTGTATTGCACATTTCTGCTGTTTTTTAACTTTTTCTTTGTAAGTGCCCATTTGGCTATTTAATAAATTCATCATTTAAATGGTTTGCACTATGGGGGATCCTTCTTTTATCCCCTTATATGCCCGGTTTCCGTGAATGGCTGTGAATCCATCATTTGGAATACACTATTTGGAGAAACACCACTGGCTATCACTGTCTCTAAAGGTCGGGAGATCCATAGATGTCCCCCAGCTAAGCTGATTGCCAAATGCTGTATATACTTCATATTGAGGTAAGAGTCCAGAGAGCAATAAGTGGTGTTTATGAAGATCCCTGATTGAAGATACCCTTTGATGACATGTTCAGCACTTTATTTATTTATTTGTTTATTTTAAACACAGTGGACTATTATTATACTATATAGTTCTATCAATTTGAGCTATCTGGGACTTTGTGCTTATTTGCACAGTTTGTTTATCTATCTATTAGCTATTTGCACGTCATGTTATTTTCACAGGAGTTTATTTTGTATCTTGCAATATTTATTGTCATCTTGCACAGTACACTTCATTGCATAAATTTGCACAGGAGTTCTATTTTGCACAGGATTATATTTTACATAGGAAATTTTTGAATTTGTTCACAGGTAACATGCATTTATTCTATTAAGTTGCGCTGATCATTTTTTATCCTACATCAGGGCACATAGCACATCAGGGCACATCAGGGCACGGGGCACATCAGGGCACATAGCACATCAGGGCACATAGCACATCAGGGCACGGGCACATCAGGGAACATAGCACATCAGGGCACATGGAGGCACATCAGGGCACATAGCACATCAGGGCACATCAGGGCACGGGGCACATCAGGGCACATAGCACATCAGGGCACATAGCACATCAGGGCACATCAGGGCACGGGCACATCAGGGAACATAGCACATCAGGGCACATGGAGGCACATCAGGGCGCATAGCACATCAGTGCACATCAGGGCACATAGCACATCAGGGCACATAGCACATCAGGGCACGGGGCACATCGGGGCACATAAGGGTACATAGTACATCAGGGCACGGGGCACATCAGGGCACATAGCATATCAGGGCACATAGCACATCAGGGCACATAGCACATCAGGGCACGGGGCACATCAGGGCATGGGGCACATCAGGGCACAAGGCACATCAGGGCACAAGGCACATCAGGGCACGGGGCACATCAGGGCACTGGGCACCTCAGGTCACATGGCACATCAGGGCACATGGCACATCAGTGCACGGGGCACATCAGGACACGGGGCACATCAGTGCACAAGGCACATAGCACATCAGGGCACATGGCACATTGGGGCACATCAGGGCTCGGGGCACAACAGGGCACATGGCACACCAGGGCACATGATGGGGCACATGGCACATTATGGGGCACATCAGGGCACATTATGGGGCACATTAGGGCACATCAGGGGCATGTCAGAGCACATGGCACATTATGGGGCACATTATGGGGCACATTAGGGCATATGGCACATTATGGGACACATCAGGGCACATCAGGGGGCACATCAGGGCACATTATGAGGCACATCAGGGCACATTATGGGGCACATCAGGGCACATTATGGGGCACATCAGGGCACATTATGGGATCGTTTACTAGCCAGCATGCAGAGTAGCAGGAAGCGTCTGTAGTAAGTTCTCTCTCATCTCATGCTTCCCCGATGGCCCCTCCTCTCTTCTCGTCCATCCCAGATGATGTCACACGCCAATAGGGATGGACGAGAAAAAAGGAGGGGCCGCCGGGTAGCAGCGTGACATGAGAGAGAACTTACTACAGACGCTTCCTGCGCTACTCTGCATGCTGGCTAAATCTCCATCTACCCGCCAGGCGCCAGCTGTTGGCGATTGATGGGTAGATCGCCGAACACCGCAGATGCAATAGGCAGATTAGGCAGCCGCTGAAACCGGCCCACTGAGCCATCGGCCCACCGGGAAACTCCCGGTAGTCCCGATGGCCAGTCCATCCCTGGACATCTCTAGTGAACAATATTCCATACAGCCAGTATTTGAGAGTTAGGCGTAATTGTACAAATGATGATGATGAAGAAAGTTGTGGTCCTGTTGATCATCTCCTGCTGGTCAGTCATGTTTGTAAGCTGTTTTTTAATTCTGTAAGTATAGCTAACAGAAGTTCAGATTTACATACACAGGAGTACACAGATTGTAATCATTTCCATGGTTTCCTGAATCCTGGGAATGCTCCAGACGTGAATTAAAGTAAATTGATCCACTTTTCTCTAAAGCACAAGACTTTAAAACCACCATCCTCCCCAACAGCCTTTTAAATTATACCAATCAATAGGTGTAGATAGGTGTAGATAGCTAAACTTGTCTTATGCACAAAACAAACTCCATCCGGAGCCACCACAGAAATTTGTACAGCTATCTGGAAGCCCTAAATCCCAAGACACTGTCCTAGGCAGTCGCAAACTTCGGAACTTCTGGTCAAGCACAGGTCTATTCCATACTGCAACTTCTTCTTGGTTGAGGGACACTTGAAGTCTGTTATAAGGAGTGAGAGAAGAAAGGGTAGACCATTCCTTGTCTTTTGCAAAGAAAGTGGAGATTTGCATATCACAAGCTGACTGGTGTCAGAGGACACTGTTTGCCTTTTGTTTGCCTTTCTCAAACTTTTTAACATGGAGGAATCCTTGAAATAACTTTCATGTCTCAGGGAATCCCTCCCTATAATTACTATATGTACAGCTTACAGTACATTAGCATTATGGTCACTTGGAAGAATGTAACCACATTACATTTGTGGTTATTAAGAATAATGCTAAAAAGTTTTGCAATATAAATACAGTTGAGGTGAAGAAGGTGACATGACCCCCTCCTATGCTTAATAGATTTACTGATACCACATCCTTTACTAGTACATTTGCATAAAGAAAAATCCCTTAAGCAAAAACGACCAAGTAGGACTTTAACAGTACCACACCAAAAAAAAATATGTTTAAAACACATACATTTTTATTGTTACAACATCAAAAGATAAAATCCCAAAAAAGAGAGAATAAATTGCACATGTTGCAAACACTTGCATGGTATAAAACTTAAGTTTAGACAATTGCAAGATGATATAACTCCAAAATGAAGAGTTCACATTATCTCATCTTAACCATTTCTTCGATGGTCAAACTTCAAAGTAGATAGTTCCAGTTATAACATCTTGGCCAATTCTTCAATGCAATTTGGAAGGACAAAGCCTGTTTTTTTCAGGAAGATTGACATATTTTTATAAATGTATGTTAAAGCTGTAAGCAGCATAATCAAACGAATAAAAGTCGATGTAAAACAACAAGCCACATGGATGAATGGACCCCCCAACTCTTAGGTCTGCAATTAAAATAGCATAGAAAATGCTTGTGCAGATGTAAATAATTCTGGTCAACAAGTTAATGCAATCAGTGATTGTGAACTGCTGGTTCTATCCAGTAAACATTATAGTTAAGCTCAATTTATTTTAGAATTAAGCTGTCAAGAGCGAAGTATGAGAGCTGCCATTGTTTACTTTTAAGGGTTCAATTTTCAGGCGTGTCATGGCCATCTTTCATTGGGGCATAGTTGCAGAGTTACACACTGGTATAATAACACGCATACTGTGATCGATTTCACTGCTGCCAACGCTTTATCAGAAGGGCAGGGCTTGTGTATTTAAGTGGAAGTTTAGACTGACCTTTATATACTAGGAGGTGGTAAGAGAAGCATTTTTGAATAGAAATTTATGAGCATTGTTACTCCATTATTAAAAGCCACTTCTTGATACTAAGCAATGTTGAAATAGGAATGACTGACGATGGTGGATGAATTTTACATTCATGTAGTATGTCTGAAGTGTCCTTGGATTTTAAATGACCCATAACAGCAAACACAAACTGTTTTGCAATATATACTATAATACCAAATGTATTGGGAAGCCTGCCTTTACACGCACATGAACTTTAATGGCATCCCAGTCTTAGTCCGTAGGGTTCAAAATTGAGTTGGCCCACCCTTTACAGCTAAAACAGCTTCATCTCTTCTGGGAAGGCTGTCCACAAGGTTTAGGAATGAGTCTATGGGAATGTTTGATCATTCTTCAAGAAGCGCATTTGTGAGGTCAGGTACTGATGTTGGAGGAGAAGGCCTGGCTCTCAGTCTCCACTCTAATTCATCCCAAAGATGTTCTATCGGGTTGAGGTCAGGAACAGTCAAGTTCCTCCACCTCAAACTCGCTCATCCATGTCTTTATGGACCTTAATTTACGCACTGGTGCACGGTCATGTTGGAACAGGAAGGAGCCATCCCCAAACTGTTCCCACAAAGTTGGGGGCATGAAATTGTCCAAAATGTCTTGGTATGCTGACGCCTTAAGAGTTCCCTTCACTGGAACTAAGGGGCCCAACCCAACCGCTGACCTACTTTGGTCTGACTTTGATGCGAGTTGATGCGAGTTGAGGTTTGTGGCAAAATCGCGTGACTTTGAAGTCACGGCAGTGTGAAAGGGGCCTTAGGCTGCATTCACACCTGAGCGTTTCAAAGTCGCGCATTATTACTGTGTTTTTACCACGATTTTGTTTATGTCACCAAAGTAAAAGGCATAAAAACTCTTGTAATCTGCCCCAAAGAAGCTCATGTTCTTTTTTGAGCTTAGGGCGTTTTTCAGGCGTTTTGTTTCAGGTGACAAAATTCTCAGATGTGAACAGGTGCCATTGAAATGAATGGGATTTTGCTTGTTGGTTTTTTTTCTAGTGTTTTACGAGCGGTTTATGAGCTGAAAACGCTCAGGTGTGAATGCAGCCTAAAAGTCATATGCTAGGAAATATCATCAGCTCATGATGCTAGTGTTGCTAATAGTGATAGTGACAAGTACTCATTCAAGCTAAGAGTTGTCCAACATCTGCTGCAGCATTGTTGAAGAAGGAGGACACGGAGGTACAATAAAGAGAGGGGGTGTATAGTCTCACCCTTTTAACAGGAACGGTGTCCTTATCCTTCTTGCCCTCTTCTTCTACTTTACCAATCATCCATTGCAGAGTTTCTGAGCAGAATATAAAACATGTGGTTAATCATCTTAGTCTGCCCAGTACACATTCAAAGGCTGGTGGAACAATCATTATGTATAGCAATTAATCCCTTTCTAAACCTTAAGGGATTGAATGACTCGGCCTCCTTGCAAGATTTATTTCATTGCCACTATTAGATACTGAACAAATATGTCTGTTTACAATGGCCCTAAACTACCAGGTGTTGCATGTAAATGGGTGTTGGGAGGGCCTGCTTTGTAGGGCTATGAGATGTGTTGAAAAGCAAAAGTTTGAAAAAGCCACAAGTGCTTTTTCTGGAGTGAAGAAATGATGCCCTAATTTGTGACAAAGCACCAGGATTAACAACAGCTGCAAAACACAACCAAGGTGGTGTGCCTGATCCTTGTTGGCCAATAGGGAAGGGCCAAATGGACCCCTGTTCGGTTCGCACCAAAACATTCGAACACCGTGAATAGGGATGAGCTTCAAGTTCGAGTCAAACTCATGTTCCACTCGAACATCGGCTGTTCGCAAGTTCGCCGAACAGCGAACAATTTGGGGTGTTCGCTGCAAATTTGAATGCCGCAGAACACCCTTTAAAAGTCTATGGGAGAAATCAAAAGTGCTAATTTTAAAGGCTTATATTCATGGTATTGTCATAAAAAGTGTTTGGGGACCTGGGTCCTGCCCCAGGGGACATGAATCAATGCAAAAAAAAGTTCTAAAAACAGCAGTTTTTTCGGGAGCAGTGGCATGGGAATTTCCCACAGGGAAACCCCAAACCAAAATTAAAAAAAAAAAAAAATGACGTGGGAGGTCCCCCTAAATTCCATACCAGGCCCTTCAGGTCTGGTATGGATATTAAGGGGAACCCCGGCCAAAATTTTTAAAAAAATGGCGTGGGTCCCCCTCAAAATCTATACCAGACCCTTCAGGTCTGGTTTGGAAAATTTAAAAAAAAAACCTTGTGGGGTCCCCCCTAAGAATCCATACCAGACCCTTATCCGAGCATGCAACCTGTCAGGCTGCAGGAAAAGAGGGGGGGAGAGAACGCCCCCCCTCCTGAACCGTACCAGGCCACATGCCCTCAACATTGGGAGGGTGCTTTGGGATAGCCCCCCAAAACACTTTGTCCCCATGTTGATGGGGACAAGGGCCTCATCCCCACAACCCTTGGCCGGTGGTTGTGGGGGTCTGCGGGTGGGGGGCTTATCGGAATCTGGAAGCCCCCTTTAACAAGGGGACCCCCAGATCCCCGCCCTCCCCCTTGTGTGAAATGGTAAGGGGGTACAAAAGTACCCCTACCATTTCATTAAAAAAGTGTCAGAAATGTTAAAAATGACAAGAGACAGTTTTTGACAATACCTTTATTTAAATGCTTCTTCTTTCTTCTATCTTCCTTCGGTTTCTTCCTCCATCTTCTTCTGGTTCTTCTGGTTCTTCCTCCTGTGTTCTCGTCCGGCATCTTCCTCCGCGGTGTCGGCGTCTTCTTCCCTTCTTCTCCGGGCCGCTCCGCATCCATGATGGCATGGAGGGAGGCTCCCGCTGTGTGACGCTTCTCCTCTTCTGACGTCACGGGGAATGCCATAGGGAAGCCCCGTCAAGTCCCCATGCGTCAGAGGGGGGCGGGGTCACTGGGTGGCCCCCCTGTTATTTAAGAACCGCCAGAAGAGGAGAAGCGTCACACAGCGGGAGCCTCCCTCCATGCCATCATGGATGCGGAGTGGCCCAAAAAGAAGATGAAGACTAGAAGATGAAGACTAGAAGATGAAGACAAGAAGATGAAGAGAGAAGCGTCACACAGCGGGAGCCTCCCAACGCCGCGGAGGAAGGTGCCGGACGAGAACACCGGAGGAAGAACCAGAAGAAGAAGAAGATGGAGGAAGAAACCGAAGGAAGATAGAAGAAAGAAGATAGAAGAAAGAAGAAGCATTTAAATAAAGAAATTGTCAAAAACTGTCTCTTGTCATTTTTAACATTTTTGACAGTTTTTTAGTGAAATGGTAGGGGTACTTTTGTACCCCCTGGCCCTTACCATTTCACACAGGGCCGGGATCTGGGGGTCCCCTTGTTAAAGGGGGCTTCCAAATTCCGATAAGCCCCCCGCTCGCAGACCCCCACAACCACCGGCCAAGGGTTGTGGGGATGAGGCCCATGTCCTCATCAACATGGGGACAAGGTGTTTTGGGGAGCTACCCCAAAGCACCCTCCTAATGTTGAGGGCATGTGGCCTGGTACGGGCCAGAAGAGGGGCGCTCTCTTGCCCCCCTCTTTTCCTGTGGCCTGCCAGATTGCGTGCTAGCATAAGGGTCTGGTATGGATTTTTAGGGGGACCCCACGCCATTTTTTAAAAAATTTTGGCGTAGGGTTCCCCTTATAATCCATACCAGACCTGAAGGGTCTGGTATAGATTTTGACATCCAGCGTGCTTAAAAAATGCCCGTTTTGAAAGCACGCTGGATGCAAGGCAGCCCAACTACTCAATAGCATACTGGGCAAATTCTGGCCAGTGGTCTATTCTCATGACCCAGTAAGTCAGTGGATCGTCAGCTGGAAAGCTCTCCATCTCTGTTTTGCCCCCGAGGTAATCGTGATGCAGACACTGCCGATGGGATGTGGAAGCTGACAGCCCTGGGCGGCATGGACTAAAAAAAATTCTGAAATGCCTCACTTAGCTGGACACCTTCTCCAACGCTCCTCTCTTGACCAACAGAAGACACATAACTACATTTTCCACGACACTGTAACCTACTGGAGTCAGGAAATACGTTGGGGAAGGGATGAGTTCTGAGACCTTCTCCTTTATGCCTGTATTCTTGGGTCCTTTTGCAGGCTTTGAAGCATGAGGTTGCCCATGCGCCTCAAATTTGCCGTGGCTTGAGAAGCAGACTCCTCTGGGTCACTCAGGATGACAGCATCTGGAACTTCCTCCTCCCAGCCACGTACTACTCCCAAGGGTGCTGGGGTTGGAAAGCCTTCGCTTACAGATTGACACATGTCTTCCTCTTCTTCTTCAAAGCCTATGAAAGTGCCAGAATCCTCATCCTCCTCCCCTCTCTCCTCCTGTGTGTTCTGTGAAAATTCTAATGATGGTGTCTGGATAAAGTGGGCCTTGAGAGGAAAGGAAGTCCTCCTCTTCCTCCTCCTGCTCTACCTCCAATGCCCTGTCCATAATGCCAGGCAGAGTCTGCTCCAGCAGGAACACAACAGGGATTGTGTCACTGAAGCATGCACTGTCAGGACTCACCATCCTTGTGGCCTCCTCAGATGGTGACAATACAGTGCATACATCCTTAATGATCAGCCATTGGCGTGGGGAAAAAAAGCAGAGGCGGCCTGAGCCTGTCGTCGTGCTGCACTCGCACAGGTACTCATTGACGGCGCTCCCTGGTGTTCCAATTCCTTAAAGCTTATAACCCACATATATGTGTACTCCAGGAAACACATTTAATAGGCAGTAGGGTTCTGGCCCTCAAAAAAACGTGGGTGGGCTACCACTATCACTCTACACACTCCAGTTTCTCCAGAGGTGTTACTATCCTGATACTGAAATCTCTTCCTTTCCGGGTCCGGGATTTGGCCCTGGACCCTGATGGTCATTATGTCATTATTCATGCTAAAATTTACTCTCTAACGTGGACCATTGTGGGTTTATACTTGCCTCCTCGGGCTTCCTTGCTGGTGCTCACCCAAATCACCGGCAAGATAGCTGAATTTGCATCTGATAACAATATTATATTGGGTGATTTCAATTTAGTCCCTGATCCAGATCTTGATAGACTAGCGTCTGCGGGCTATCATCACCCTGGGCTGACCGAGTGGGCGGACACGTATGGCCTGACTGATGTCTGGAGGTGGAGACACCCCCAGACCAGGGCATACACATGCCACTCGGCCTCGCATAGGTCATTCTCCCTGATAGACTTAGTCTTTGCAGGAAGTCCGGTCCTCCCACGGGTTATAGATATACGAATACTCCCTCGAGGAATCTCTGACCACGCGCCCCTGTTGTTGTCATTGGACCTTTCACTGGGCCCTGTAGACAGGATATGGAGGCTCTCGAGGTTTTGGATTTCAGACACATCTGTGGACTCTCAATTCAGAACAGAGCTGCTTGACTTCTGGGTGGTGAATGTGGGATCGACTGATCCCACAGTTGTCTGGGACGCCTTTAAGGCCACAACGAGGGGACACTACCAGACCATCATAGCCAGAGTCCATAGGGAGCGCAGGGCAGAGTTGGTAGAGGCCGAGAGGGAGGCAAGTAGCGCAGAGGTTCTCTTTGTTCGCACCTAGGACCCTATACACTACTCACAATTACAATTTATGACATCGGAGGTGGTTCGTCTTCGTATCTCTCTTACCCAGAAAAAAATGTTGGCTCAATCCCAACGGATTTTTGAGCAGGGGGAGTGGGCTATCCGTTTGTTGGCCTGGCTCTCCAGAGAACAGGCGGGCGGGATGAGCATTTCCCACATCAGGGACCCCTTGGGACAGACAGTCCACACACCGGAAGAGATTAATAGATGCTTTGCGGAACTCTACCAATCCCTCTACACGTCTAGGGCAGAATATAGGGAGGAGGAGCTGGTAGCATACCTAGATAATATTGATATCCCAACCCTTACGGTAACATATCGTGATAAGCTTGACGCCTCAATTACATCCTTAGAAATACTCCGGGCACTTAAATCAATGCAGACGGGGAAAACACCGGGACCTGATGGCATCCCTGTAGAATTTTATAAACAATACGCTGCAGAATTAGTAGACAAGCTTCAGGGCCTCTTCTCTGCGTCGACGCGCCTCGAGAGACTCCCGGATACAATGAGTGAAGCGATCATAGTGGTGATCCCCAAGCCAGGGAAGGACCCTACTTTATGCTCCTCATATCGCCCCATATCCCTCCTGAATGTGGATGCAAAGGTCCTGGCAAAAGTATTGGCCAATAGGCTTAGCCTTGTCATCACTGCCCTAATCCATAGGGATCAAACAGGCTTCATGCCCGGGAGAGGTACTGACATTAATATTAGACGTCTTTATACCCATATAGATAGGGCAGATGGGGAGTCCGGAGGAATGGTGGCCTCACTCGACGCAGAGAAGGCTTTTGATTCCGTCGAGTGGGGCTACTTATGGGAGGTGCTCTCGCGATTTGGGTTTGGCCCGGGCTTCACGAAATGGCTCTGCATGCTATACTATAGTCCTTAAGCCAGAAAACGCACCAACGGTAGTCTGTCAGAAAAGTTTAATTTGTTTCGGGGTACGAGACAGGGGTGTCCTCTCTCCCCGGGTTTATTTGCCCTGGCGATGGAGCCCCTGGCTATACTGCTGCGGGCTGACCCGGGGGTGAGGGGGCTTAAGGTTGGTCCAATCGAGGAGAAGATTTCGGGGTATTCGGGGATCCGTATTAATCGGGATAAGTCGATACTGTTCCCGCTCCATCCGTCGACCCCTAGGACCCCACACGCGCAGCTTAAATGGGTAGAGGACTTCAAGTACCTAGGAATTAAAATTAGTGGTAAAGTCCAGGACTATATGGACAATAATCTGCGACCACTTATGACACAGCTAACGACTAAGTGCGCTTCTTGGCGTTCCCTCCCATTGACCCCGGTTGGCAGAGTAAACCTGCTAAAAATGATTTACCTTCCCAAATATTTATATTTCTTCCGCAACACACCCATTCATATCCCTAAGGCTTTTTTCCGAAGGTTAGAGAGTCTGCTGATACACTTTGTGTGGCCAAGCAGATCCTGTATCTCCCGCTATCGGGGGGGGGGGGGGGACTGGCACTACCGAACTTTCAAATTTATTATTGGACAGCTGTTCTTGTTACGATTCGCTGGTGGTTCTCCCAGCCCTCACAGAATGCTGCTGTTACTCTTGAAGCAGCCATTTTGGGTTCTTTTGCAGCCCTGAGCAACCTTCCGTTTCGTGGACTTCGGGCCAGTCCATCCATGACAACTCCGATGCGAACCACTGTAAGGGTCTGGCAGGAGGCCAGGAGGATCTATGGGAAACCTAATCATATCTCACCTCATATGCCCCTATGGGGCAATACCATGCTCCCTCACCTTCACAGTATACCAGACCCCTCTATCTGGGCAAAAAAGGGTATTCTCACACTAAAACATATAGTTCAGGATGGTAGGCTTATGACTTTCCAGGCCCTGAGGCAATCATTTGCTATCCCATCATCCTTCCAATTTAGATACTGGCAGCTAAAGCACGCTTTTGAAGCTCAGTTCCCTGCCCCCCTTATTTTGGAACCAGACTCCATTGAACGGCTCCTGATTTCTAGTGTGAAGGGGAAACCACTTTCAACATTATATCTATATCTCACAGTAGAGTATGACACCAAACTAACTAAGACATGGGAAAAATGGAGGGCTGATATCCCTTCCCTAGATGAAGAGGAATGGAAGGAGTGTTTAATCTCCTACATCCCCTCCATGATAGCGGCAAAAGATAGGTTCATACAATTTAAGTTTCTACACAGAGCGTACTTCACCCCACAGAGACTGGCGTGCATTTATGATCAAAGGGATCCCAATTGTCAGAGATGCAGGCAGGAGGTGGGCACCTTTTGGCACATGGTCTGGTCCTGTCCCAAACTTAAACCCTTTTGGTCAGCAGTGGCCTCCACACTGAGTGATGTCACAAGTTTACATGTACCGGTCGATCCTCAGATACTATTGCTTAGCCACTTGGAGGATCTTGAGGGAGACAGATATAGTAAACTATGTCTTACCTTCGCATTGTATTATGCTAGGCGTGAAATCCTAATGGTATGGAAAAAGGCAGAGCCTCCTACTTTGGCATCATGGAAAAGGTTGGTGAACATGGTACTTCCCCTGTATAGATTGACATATGAAAATAGGCAATGTCCAGGAAAGTTCGATAAGATCTGGTCCTCTTGGGTAGACGCCTCTGGGGTCCCGGAGCCCCCTGTTCCATAATTATTATGATATGAAATTAGCTGGAGGACAACCTACGTCTCTTCGACTACTTTCCCTATGCTTGTTCCCTCTTGCCCCTCCCCCTTTGTCTTTCCGTCATTCCCCTTCCCCCTTTCCTCCCCCTCTCCCTCCCCTCCATCCCTCCCCCCCCCCCCCCGTGTCCCCCCCAACCTTTTTTTTCCCCCCTTCTTCCCCCCCCCTTCCCCCTCCTTCTCAGGCTGGATTGAAAATGGTTAATTATGTAAGTTTATCTACGATGGTATAATACTATAATGCAATAAGGTGTACAGTTAAGTGATATTTCTGATATTTGTACAACTGGAATATCTGATAAACAATGACTACAGGTTGTAGGTTGATTTTTTACTGTCATTTTCCTCTATACTTTGAATGTTCTAAATCATTCTGTAATGTAATGCTGATTTGTTTAATAAAAATTTTCTGTTAAAAAAAACTGGCAGTAATGCACACAGAAGTAAATGGCGTTAAACTGGCAGTAACGCACACAGAAGTAAATGGCGTTAAACCGGCAGTAAAACATTCAAATAGACGGTGTTCAACTGTTACTACACTGACGCTATATGAACTGTCCCTACTCTAGGTATACACTAATGTAAAGATTACTGACACGGTCTTACTACACTACACTGGAACTATCTGAGCTGTCCCTACTCTACACTAATGTATGTATGAATGACACTGTCTCACTACACTACAGTGAAACTATGTGAGCTGTCCCTATTCTAGCTCCACACTATGCAAAGCTGAATGATGGTCCTCCTCTCTACACTCACACTATCCCTTGACTGACACTAAACTAATATTCTACACTGACAATTGAAGCAAAATAGCACAGTATAGCACACTAACTAATAGCACTGAACAGAGCCCTGTTCTATCTCTCTCCACACCAAAATTACACTGAAAAGGGCTGCCATTGAAAGAATACTTTTATATCGTGGGGCGGGAATGAGCCATGATTGGATAAAGTCATGATGACAGTGTCCAATCATGACTCTGACAGTGCTCTGTGCCCTGACAGGCTGAATCTTTCGCTGCTTTAGCCAATCCATGCTTGCAAAGCACTGTTCAGCGCTGCAATGCATTGCGGTCAGTTCAGGGGGCCGAACAAATGGTCGAACAACCCGTTTGTTCGGCTGTTTGCTGGACGTCCGAACCACGAAAGTTCACCCCGGGCCGAACCGTTTGCCCATCCCTGTTAGCCAATGGGTGTCTCTTCCAGATAGAGGAGACACCCATTGGCTAACAGGGATGGGTGTCTCCTCCACATAGAGGAAGCCAATCTGTGTGTTGAGTGCCATCGTCTTTTCATTTATGAAGTTATCAATATTAAGTGGCAGGATTCAAAACAGCAGTGGCGGCTGGTGCTCAAAATTTTTTTGGGGGGGCGCAAACTAACTGAAAAAAAACATGCAGCCACTGTGCCCATCAAATGCAGTCACTGTGACCATCAAACGCAGCTACTGTGCCCAACAAGCGCAGACACTGTGCCCATCAAACGCAGCTATTGTGCCCATCAAACGCAGCCACTGTGCCCCATCAAATGCTGCCAGTGTGCCCATCAATTGCCGCTACTGTGCCCCATCAAATGCTGCCAGTGTGCCCATCAATTGCCGCTACTGTGCCCCATCAAATGCTGCCAGCGTGCATCGCCCGGCACTTACCTGTCTCGCAGCGGGTCAGCGGGGGTGTCCAGCACGCTCCTCTATGTCTTCTTCTGTCCTCCCTATCAGATGTCCAATCACAGCACCTGACGTTTCAGCCAATCAGGTGACAGGTAACAGACCCGAGCACCTGATTGGCTGAGAGGCTGTTCAGTGTTAGCAAAGCGAATTTGCGCGCGCTGTTCACCTTTTTGGGTGCCTATTAGAGCCTACTACCCAGTGTCAGGGCCCAAATCTGAAAACTCTGTTGTGTCTGACAATGTCTCTTATTGCTGAGCCTCCTGGAAAGCTAGACAGTTCTCTGGATGATTCCTTGAATGATCCTGCCTTGAATCTTGTTTGTCTTGAACTTTGAACTCCTTGCTCCTCCCGTGAACTTCCCATTTAAGCCATGCCAATGCACCTCCTGTTTGCCAGATCATTGTGCTACCTCCATCCAATAGCTCGTTCTTTTCTCTCCTGCTGCCATCTGTATCTTCGCTATCACTCATTACCGATCCTTGGCTTGTTCCTCGACTACACTTCTGCTTGATCCCAAACTCCAACCACTCATTACCAACCTTTGACTTGTTTACTGAATGCTTCTGCTTATCTCTACCTGATTATTTGCAACTGAACCCCTGCTTGCTCACCTCTTGGTGGGGCAATCCTGAGGACCACGACCTGGTACTAATATGCAGCAAAACTTGTCTCCACCATCAGAAGCTCTGGTGAACACTGGTTAGTACTTAGACCACGCACCTCGGGTGAGCCTGTGTCACTTGCCAGAGTGCTATAGATACTGGTCTCTGAGCTTGATTCCAGATCGTTACACATGGCTTCACTTCTTTTGGCTGCTATATTTTTATTTGACATGTCAGAAAATCTTTGCTTTTCAGAACACCACACCTAACTGTAAATCAGCATCTTGAATCCATTTCTTGATTTCTTGTACCCTGGACCAGTAGTCTGAACTGGAATATATATAGTATCTCACAAAATTGAGCACACCCCTCACATTTGTGTAAATATTTTATTATATGTTTTCATGTGACAACACTGAAGAAATGACACTTTGCTACAATGTAAAGTAGTGAGTGTACAGCTTGTATAACAGTGTCAATTTGCTGTCCCTTCAAAATAACTCAACACACAGCCATTAATATCTAAATCGCTGGCAACAAAAGTGAGTAAACCCCTAAGTGAAAATGTCGAAATTGGGCCCAATTAGCCATTTTCCCTCCCCGGTGTCATGTGACTGGTTAGTGTTACAAGGTCTCAGGTGTGAATGGGGAGCAGGTGTATTAAATTTGATGTTATCACTCTCACTCTCTCATACTGGTCACTGGAAGTTCAACATGGCACTTCATGGCAAAGAACTCTCTGAGGATCTGAAAAAAAGATTTGTTGCTCTACATAAAGATGGTCTTGGCTATAAGCAGATTGCCAAGACCCTGAAACTGAGCAGCAGCACGATGGCCAAGGCCATACTGCGGCTTAACAGGACAGGTTCCACTCAGAACAGGCCTCGCCATGGTCGACCATGGTCGAATTTGAGTGGACATGCTCAGCGACATATCCAGAGGTTGTTTTTGGGAAATAGACATATGAGTGCTGCCAGCATTGCTGCAGAGGGTGAAGGGGTGGGGGGTCAGCCTGTCAGTGCTCAGACCATACACCGCACGCTTCATCAAATTAATCTGCATGGCAGTCATCCCAGAAGGAAGCCTCTTCTAAAGATGATGCACAAGTAAGCTCACAAACAGTGTGCTGAAGACAAGCAGACTAAGGACATGGATTACTGGAACTATGTCCTGTGGTCTGATGAGACCAAGATCAACCTATTTGGTTCAGATGATGTCAAGTGTGTGTGGAGGCAACCAGGTGAGGAGTACAAAGACAAGTGTGTCTTGCCTACAGTCAAGCATGGTGGTGGGAGTGTTATGGTCTGGGGCTGCATGAGTGCTGCCGACACTGGGGAGCTACAGTTCATTGAGGGAATCATGATTGCCAACATGTACTGTGACATACTGAAGCAGAGCATGAAACCCTCCCTTCGGACACTGGGCCGCAGGGCAGTATTCCAACATGATAAATATGATGATATGCTGAGAGTAGAGGTGATGGACTGGCCAAGCCTATCTCCAGATCTAAATCCTATTAAGCATCTGTGGGGTATCCTCAAATGGAAGGTGAAGGAGCGCAAGGTCTCTAACATCCACCAGCTCCGTGATGCCGTCATGGAGGAGTGGTAGAGGACTGCAGTGGCAACCTGTGAAGCTCTGGTGAACTCCATGCCCAAGAGGGATAAGGCAGTGCTGGAAAATAATGGTGGCCACACAAAATCTTGACACTTTGGGCCCAATTTGGACATTTTCACTTAGGTGTGTACTCACTTTTGTTGCCAGTGGTTTAGACATTAATGGCTGTGTGTTGAGTTATTTTGAGGGGACAGCAAATTTACACTTTTATACAAGCTGTACACTCACTACTTTACATTATAGCAAAATGCAATTTCTTCAGTGTTGCCACATGAAAAGATATAATAAAATATTTACAAAAATATAAGGGGTGTACTCACTTTTGTGAGATACTGTGTATATATATATATATATATATATATAGATAGATAGATAGATAGATAGATAGATAGATAGATAGATAGATAGATAGATAGATAGATAGATAGATAGATAGATAGATCTATCTATCTATATATATATATATAGCCCTTTTTACCGTTTCTAGAACAAAAAGGTACCCATTCATGTGATTTGTGACAGCTCCATTTAACTGCTGTAGGTAAAATATGGCCCAGTCTTGGCTTTATTTTGAACAACAGGTTTAATGGTGTAGAAGGGATTATGTGACATTGCCTTCTGGGGTATGAAACTTAAAACCCAATCTTGATACCAGTGGCCATTTCTTTGTACATCACACTAGTTGGTGTAGTTGGTGTAGTTGGTGCCCCAACCTCAGACCAACCTCCATTGCATTGATTTCCACACTTGGACCTCAGAGCCTCAGAGCTTGGGGATATTTTCCTTTATTGAGTTAGTCATGTCATTTGCATGTACTGACTCCTTGGCAGACTTCTGGTATCTTCAGCTGTAAGTGGCCCATAGTCCTAGAGAGATACACAGTCTACAGAGCTAGGTGCCAGGCTATCTGTTATCTCACATCACTCATCAAAAGTCCATAGAAGGCCTATGAGTGGTGCTTGGACAGATGGCATTGGAGATGCTAAGCAGATCACGTTCCAGACTCAAGGCAGAAAATGGAGAACAGAAAAAGCCATTCCACAGGGTCGACACAACCTGACACTGATAAATGTGGCCTACTATGTTAACATATTACTTACACATTACAGGGAATATTAACAGGTTCACATCAGTCCTTGTCCTAGTGGAGTTTACAACTCATTATTCTTCTTTTAGTTATTCAGGAGAATATACAGACATTAAAGTCTAATATATTTATAAGCCACCTGGAAAGGCCAATGACACTTTAATACCAAAAGGTTTTTTCCCCGATTGATCAAGCCTTCTTTTGCAGTGTCTTGAACTTTGCAATTTATAAACATTTATTACTTATCTATTTCACAAATACCATCAGAGTGGAGATATTCTGATGTTAGAAAAATATCAGAAACTCCACAATCAATGACTATTTAAAGGGCAAGTCCATCCAACACTGATTAATCATTTTTTGGTGGATGTAGGGGATAATTAATTACCCAACTAAATTTATTTCACTTGGTTTATAGGAATATCAAGAAAAGAGCACAAGCATCTTGACATGAAGAAGGGGGCAGTTGGAGTGGGTTGGCTCAGAATTTAGAGGTACAGGTGGACTTGTCCTTTAAAAACAGAACTGGAATGAGGGGATGGAGTAGATTGTTTAACACCATCCCATCTAACTAGGTCACCCTTGATGACCCCCAACCAATCAACAAATGTCATTCCCCAGGGTAGGGACAACTACCATCTGACCTGGAACAAGCATGAAGCAAGCAATTAGAATTCTTGATCTACATACTTGTCCCTTGTCAGTGACTCAGAAAGTACTAAATCCACTGGATAAAGCCTGTCAACTACCACTTTTACAGAAGGAGAGATCGGTGGTAACAGGCTACATATTTCCCTTAGTACAGGCTTTCTTTAATTGCATTTTTATTGAATGGGGACTTTGTCATATATATTCTTAGCACAAGCCGAGTCAGCAAAAAATGTGCTTTATTATAGGATGAAGCCTTGTTCTTTAGTTGGACGGGAACTTAATTACTTCAGAAATCTAGACAGGAAATTTAATCAGACATAGAAAAGTATGAGCAGTTAGTGTCATGTTCACAACTTTAAAATATACAATTTTTTTGTGACATTTTGGCTACTGCCGAGAAGGTATTTTGCAAATGAAAACATACTGTACACTATAGTATGGACTCCATAGAATCATCACTTAATAAATAAAATATATTAATATTTAGTTCTACTATCTAATCACTCGAAAAGCAAACTCCTGTCCACTTTGGATACTCGCTCATGTGCAGAAGAAATAAGTAAACAAGATTTTACTTTTAACATGATTGGATAATTTAAGTGGTCATTAAATTTAGTGGGTTCCTTGGTTTTCTTTCTTTTTTTTTGCTTATTTTCTATTTGCTTTATTTTCACCTGGTGGTCTGGCCAGTAACACACGACCGGTTTTGCCGTCAGAATTAACTCTGGAGGTTTCTCCGACGGAACTCCGACGGAATTCCGCTCAAGCGGTCTTGCATACACACATGGTCAAACCAAAGTCTGACTGTCCAGAACGCGGTGACGTACAACACGTACGACGGGACTAGAAAAAGCAAGTTCAATAGCCAGTAGCCAATAGCTTCTGTCTCGTACTTGCTTCAGAGCGTGCGTCATTTTTGGTCCTTCGGAACAGCATACAGACAAGCGGTTTTCCCGATAGGAATTGGTTCAGTCGGAAATATTTAGAACATGTTCCATTTCTAGGTCCGTTAGAATTTTCGAAAAAAAAAAGTCAGATGAGGCCTACACACAATCGGAATAGATGATGAAAAGCTTTCGTCAGACTTTTTCTGTCGGACATTCCGCTCATGTGTACGCGGCTTTATGGTGTCTCCACTCTGGCCAGCTGCATTGCTAATCTGGGGGGGAGGGAGAGTGTTAGATGTGCTAGATTTAAATACACTAACAAATTGAAGCCAATCTCCAGCTAATACTTTATAAGCAGTTACAGTAACAGTTTTTTGTTTACATGGATGAAAAAAGCTGACCAGTGTAAACATCCCTGTCAGTCGTAAATGATTTGTCTCAACCTCCTAACTGTCACTTTTGCTGGACAGCTTGGTCTGTTAAAGGAAGTTGAAAAAACAGACTTGCTGATCAGATCACAGGTGAAATTAAAGGGGGGAGCCTTAAAGTGATTGTAAACCTTTTTTAAAATAATAAACGTGTGAAAAAATGGTTTTGCACAGAGCAGCCCCGATCCTCCTCTTCTAAGGTCCCCCACCAGCACTCCTTGTTCCACTTACGGTATTCTGTGATTACCACCATAAAAAGCTGATTCCTATGGGAGCACTTGTGCAGACTCAACCCCAAGCCACACTGTTTGTGTCTATAGACACAAACAGCACAGCTTGGACCTGTTTCCTGCTCCCTTGTCATAGCATTTGATTGACAACAGCAGGAGCCAATGACTCCTGCTGCTGCCTCTCTTTTCTGTGAGGATAGAGAGAGCCAAGAGAGACGCTGCTCTTGGATACAGCAATGGATTGAAATCTGGCTCAGGAAAGTATAAGGGGGGCTGGGGGTATCTTGTGCACAGAAGGTCTTTTACCTTAATCCTGATAATACATTAGGTTAAAAGCCTTCTGCCTTTAGAACCACTTTAAAAAAGAAAATTAATGCATTTCACCGCATCTAAGGACTGGTTAGCAGCAATACAATCAATTTTTGTTTTGGGGTTTAATTCTGCTTTATATAATAATTATATTTATTCTATTGTGTGAAAAAAATCTCAATTCCTTTTCGTAAATCAGCCTCACAAGTATTATTGGTAGGCAATCACCATTAGGGATGGCCCGAATGGATCCCTGTTCGGTTTGCACCAGAACTTTCGAACACCGCGAAAGTTCGGACCCAAATAACAAACCCCATTAAAGTCAATGGGACCCAAACGTCAAATCAAAAGTGCCAATTTTGAAGGCTTATATGCAAGTAATTGGGCATACAATGGTTATAGGGGTCTGGGTCCTGCCCTGGGGGACATGTATCAATAAAAAAAAGATTGTGAAAATTTTCATTTTTAAATGAGCAGTGATTTTTTGATTTTTAAAGTGAAAGCATAAAAATGAAAAATTCCTTCCAATATAGTGCCTGGGGGGTCCCCTTTAGTCTACCTGTAAAGTGGCAGTTCTGTACTATGTCTAGAATCTGCTGCAGCAATAATTGAAATGATAAAGCCCCAAAAAAATGACATTTTCCCTGCAAGCTGCCTTTATTTTGCTCAGGAACAGCTGGGGAGCCAGTGTGTATGATGAGGCCACAATGTAGTGCACTGGGAACAAGTTAGAGATTTTTTGGATACATTTTGGTGTCATTTTGACTTTGGATAGAAGTAACGGGTGTGTAAAAATTGGTCTTTGGGTGCCTTACCACAGTAACCCTATAGAGGTAATCTTGATGAAAGCAAGAATTGGCCTTGCTGTAAAAAATTGCAATAAGCACCTGTCAAACAGGTGCAGAAAAATTGGTCTTTGTGTGTCGGTGGCACCTTCCCACCGTAACCCTAAAGCGGTACTCTTGATGAAAGCAAGAATTTGCCTTGCTTTAAAAAATCGCAATGATTTGCACCTGTCAAACAGGTGCAGAAAAATTACTCTTTGAGTGTCGGGGGCGCCTTCCCACCATAACCCTATAGAGGTGCTCTTGTTGAAGGCAAAAAAAACTGCAATGATATGCACCTGTCAAACAGGTGCTGAAAATTGGTCTTTGGGTGTTAATTGTGCCCATGAAACCCATACCAAAAACATTTTTCCAGGTGAAATGATTGAACACCCTCAAAGCTAGGCAGCCTCGAAGTGCTGCAGAGATTCCACATTCCAAAAAGGCTTAATCAGTGACATCGACATGAGGGGCTTCATAGCTGGTAATCCAGGACTGATTCATTTTTATAAATGTCAAACAGTCCATGGAGTCTGTGGACAGACGCGTTCTATGATCAGTAAAGAAACCTCCTGCAGCACTGAATGCCCTGGATGCATGCTGGATGCTGGATGCATGCTGGATGCAGGGCAGCTCAACAACTCAATAGCATACTGGGCAAGTTCTGGCCAGTGATCTATTCTCATGACCCAGTAAGTCAGTAGATCGTCAGCTGGAAAGCTCTCCATCTCTGTTTTGGCCCCGAGGTAATCGTCCACCATGTGATGCAGATGCTGCCGATGGGATGTGGAAACTGACAGCCCTGGGCGGCGAGGACTAAAAAAATTAGGAAATGCCTCACTTAGGCGGAAGCCTTCTCCAACGCCCCTCTCTTGACCAACAGAAGACTCAAAACTACATTTTCCACGACACTATAACCTACTGGAGTCAGGAAAAATGTTCAATAAAATCCTCTTTAATGTGTCTTCAAGAGATTTTATCTTTTGCACTCTCTGTGGGGATGGAATGAGTTCTGAGACCTTCCCCTTATAACGGTGGTCAAGGAGGGTTGCCAACCAGTAATCATCCATCTCCTTTATGCCATGTATTCTTGGGTCCTTTCGCAGGCTTTGAAGCATGAGGTTGCCATGCGCCTCAAATTTGCCGTGGCTTGAGAAGCAGACTCCTCGGGGGCACTCAGGATGACAGCATCTGGAACTTCCTACTCCCAGCCACGTACTATTCTCAAGGGTCCTGGGGTTGGAAAGCCACAGATTGAAGCATGTCTTCCTCTTCTTCGAAGCCTATGAAAGTCCCAGAATCCTCCTCTTCATCCTCCTCCCCTCTCCCCTCTTGTGTGTTCTGTGACATAGGAATGATGATGTCTGGATAAAGTGGGCCTTAAGAGGAAAGGAAGTTCTCCTCTTCCTCCTGTTGCTCTGCCTCCAGTGCCCTGTCCATAATGCCACGCAGAGTCTGCTCTAGCAGGAACACAACAGGGATTGTGTCACTGAAGCATGCACTGTCAGGGCTCACCATCCCTGTGGTCCCCTCAAATGGTGACAATACAGTGCATGCATCCTTAATGATCAGGGAAAAAAGCAGAGGTGGCCTGAGCCTGTTGTCATGCTGTATTTGCACAGGTACTCGTTGACGGCCCTTTTCTGCATGTATAGCCGCTGCAGCATTGCCAAAGTTGAGCTCCACCTGGTGGGCATGTCACAAATCAGGCGGTCTACGGGCAGGTGGAATTCACACTGAATTTCAGCCAACCGAGCACTGGCTGTGCATGACCACCTGAAATGGCTGCAGACTCTTCTGGCTAGCTTTAGCACATCTTGCAACCCTGGGTACGTATTTAGGAAACGCTGCACCACCAAATTGGTGACATGTGCCAGGCATGGCACATGTGTCAACTTTCCTTGTCTAAGGGCGGACAGGAGGTTTGAGCCAATATCGCACACCACCATTCCTGGCTCCAGCTGGCGAGGTGTGAACCACCTCTGGGCCTGCCCCTGCAGAATCTCTGCTCCGGTGTGTTTAATGTCCCCTAAACACACCAGCTGAAAAACTGCATGGCACCTTTAAGCCTGACTCATGGAATAGCCCTTTGAATGCTTGGTTCAACCTGATGTTCATAGGAAAATTCTGCAGAAGAGGGCATGGAGGTGACGGAGGAGGAGGTAGAGCTCACAGGTCTGGCATCATCACCACCAGCTGTATGGAGATGTGGGGGCACAACAAGCTGCAGCACCGAGCCCTGTCCTACATCCTTTCGAGTTGGGTGGCAAGGACTGTATTTTTTTCCGCTGCAGCAGATAGGGTAGAGAAATTTGCCAGCTACAGTCTACAGCTGGTGGTGTGCTGCTGGCAGATGTGCTGCTAGGACCTGGGACACCCTGTGTTGTACCATCATCCCTGTCAGTGGAGGCTGTTGAGAGGTAATGACTCGGTATAGCAGGAGCAGACTGAAGTGGGTAGGGAGGAGGGACAGATTTATGCCCCTTTTGTGTGGCTTTTGGGTGCTCTTGCCGACGGGCTGAGTGGTTGGACGTTAAATGCCTTGTTAAGCATGTGGTACCCAAATGGCTGGTGTTTTTGACACGTTTGATGTGCCTGAGACACAGTTTGCAGATAGCAACAGTGCGATCTGCTGCAGATGTTCTAAAAAGGCCCAGACAGCTGAGCTTTGGGGAGTGGGACGGGAGATATCAGCTGCAGAATCTGATGGAATAGGGTGGCTGCTCTCCACTCTTTCTTGATGTCGGCCTCCTTGGGGTTGTGTTGCCTCACCTTCAGTTTCCTCCTCTGCTCTATCTGGCACCCTGAAGTTGCATCAGTGACCTCATCATCATGTCCATCTCCTCCATCTTCTTCATCATCATTACCACTGGAGACAGCAATACGCTGCAAATGGAGGAACATTAATGCCAATTTGTCTACCAGTGTTCTCCCCTCTCTCTCTAGGCTCATGTTCCTGTCATCCTCAACCTCAGAACCAATATCTGAATCCAGTAATGCCTGGGCATCATCAAGGAGCAAGTGGCTGATGCTGTGGTCAAATAACTGACCCTCTATGGCTGATGTTGGGGCGGTGGCAGGAAAAGATGTGGACAAGGAGGCAAATTTATCCACTCCAGCAACTGCAGGGGACTGCACACTTGTCTCTGCTTGCATGACAGAGGATGAGGAGGATGAGGAAGGTTTAGTAAGCCAGTCCACCACCTCCTCTGCATGCTGTGGCTGGATAGCATGGGCAAACTCACTAAACAGAGGAAATGATGCCCTGCCTGAGGACTGACCACCAGTCCTCAGTGTGTCCATCCTTTCCTGTGGACACATTTATTTCTGGCCCCCTTACAGTGCCAAGGGAACGTCTGCCTTTCCTTGTTGTCCTCCCAGACATTATTGGGAGGGAGTAGGCGGTGCTTATAAGCAAATGTAAAGAAGAAGTTGAAATCTGTACGTAGATGCACTTTAATCAATGTAAAGTGGTTTTTGGTGCACTTTAATTTGAGTACTCATACTACACAGACACACGGATACATTATAATATTATAATATACTGCAATATAATGTGCCAAACGTACAGTGACACACAGAACTATAGGGCATTAAACTTGCAGTAACGCCCACAGAAGTAAATGGTGTTAAACTTGCAGTAACACACACAGAAGAAAATGGCGTTAAACTTGCAGTAATGCACAAAACTATATGGCATTAAACTGGCAGTAACGCACATAAAACTATATGGCGTTAAATTGTCAGTAACGCACACAGAACTATATGGCATTAAACTGGCAGTAACGCACAAAACTATATGGCGTTAAACTGGCAGTAACGCACACAAAGCTATATGGCTTTAAACTGGCAGTAACTCACACAAAACTATATGGCATTAAACTGGCAGTAACGCACACAGAACTATATGGCTTTAAATTGGCAGTAACGCACACAGAACTATATGGCGTTAAACTGTCAGTAACGCACAAAATCTATATGGCGTTAAACTGGCAGTAACGCACACAGAACTATATGGCGTTAAACTGGCAGTAACGCATACAAAACTATATGGCGTTAAACTGGCAGTAACACACAGAAGTAAATGGCATTAAAATTGCAGTAATGCACACAGAACTATATGGCGTTAAACTGGCAGTAACGCACACAAAACTATATGGCTTTAAACTGGCAGTAACGCAAACAGAAGTAAATGGCCTGAAACTCGCAGTAGCGCAATCAAATAGACAGTGTTCAAGAGTCACTACACTGACGCTATCCGAACTGTCCCTACTCTAGCTATACACTAATGTAAAGATTACTGACACGGTCTCACTACATTACACTGAAACTATCTGAGCTGTCCCTACTCTAGCTTCACACTATGCAAAGCTGAATGATGGTCCTCCTCACTACACTCACACTATCCCTAGACTGACACTAAACTAATATTCTACACTGACAATCAAAGCAAAATAGCACAGTATAGCACATTAATGCCGCGTACACACGGTCGGATTTTCCGAAGGAAAATGTTCGATAGGAGCTTGTTGTCAGAAATTCCGACCGTGTGTAGGCTCCATTGGACATTTTCCATCGGAATTTTCAACAAACAAAATTTGAGATCTGGATCTCAAATTTTCCGACAACAAAATCCGTTGTCGTAAATTCTGATCGTGTGTACACAGTTCCAACGCACAAAGTTCCACGCATGCTCGGAATCAAGCAGAAGAGCCGCACTGGCTATTGAACTTCATTTTTCTCAGCTCGTCGTACGTGTTGTACGGCAACGTGTTCTTGGCGATCGGAATTTCCGACAAGATTTGTGTGACTGTGTGTATGCAAGACAAGTTTGAGCCAACATCCGTCAGAAAAAAACATGGATTTTGTTGTCGGAATGTGCGATCGTGTGCATGCGGCATAACTAATAGCACTGAACAGAACCCTGTTCTATCTCTCTCCACGCTGAAATCACACTGAAAATGGCTGCCATTGAAAGAATACTTTCAATACTGTAGGGAATGAGCCATGATTGGATAAAGTCATGATGACAGTGTCCAATCATGACTCTGGCAGTGCTCAGCCAATCAGGGCTTGCAATGCATTTTAGTCGGTTCGGGAGGTGCGAACAAACGGTCGAACAACCAGTTTGTACGGATGTTCGCCGAACGTCCGAACAACGAAAGTTTGGCCCGAACTTATGCTCGGTCCGAACCATTCACCCATCCCTAATCACCATACTAAACTGGAGTAAAGAAACAATTAGACAGTTGATAACAGTCAATTTTCAGCTTTCATTTTGTAATATACATGGGGAATGTTTAACTCTTTCGGTGGCACCAACATATGTCGTACGCTGCCAGCAGCAGGGGGGTTTACACAGTACATGTAAATCTGACAAGGCAACTGTCCAGTGGAACTGATCAAGTGGTTGTACAGCTGCCTGATTGCTTCCATGGACCCCTCGGTAGTACAGCCCACCACCACACAGTCCCACTATTATTATTCCTCCTGCTGTCCCAACTGCAGACCTGGTACCTCCATGGCAGGTATTATCGGCTAGAGCCTGGGAGGCCAATGAACATCTAAATGTATCAGCCATACAACTTAGTTGTTGAGGTGTCAGTTTCCCAAATGAAAATTAGTACAAGAAGCTAAATAATGGATGTGATTTTTAAGGCACCACAAATCTTTTTTTTTCATAAAAATTTGTTTTATTGTTCAAAAGTTAAAAAAGAAGGCAAAGGTTCCGTTACATGAAACACACAATATAAAATCAAATATCACATGATTATCATCAAAGTCATCAATCCACTAGCGGGGATCCCTTATCCATGAATGAGCGTGTTTCAACTTAATTTGTCTTCTTCAGGGAGTTATTGAAATGGATCTTTTATACAAAAAAGTGATATAATGACCAAAGAGTACAAACATAGTTTTGTTTTGTTTGGTATACTATTTTTGTACTCTTTGGTAATTATATAACTTTTTTGTCGAGAACATCCATTTCAGGAAAAAAGCCAGGACATCCGGTACAGGATAATCTGTACATTTTGGACTACCTGCCCAATAATGTCTTTAAGTTAGAGCAGGACCAAAAGATATGCAAGATTGTCCCCCGATCCTCCTGGCACTGCCAGCATCAGTCAGTAGTGACTGGGAAATATTTGTGCAGGATCGAGGGAATGTGATACCACCTCGTCAGGATTTTGAAATTATTCTCCTGAACTCTTGCACAAATGAACGATTGTAAGGCGAACCAAACAATGTTGGCCTTTTGTTCGATCGTAAAAGTTCCGTCTGGATCGAACACCCATTTCTTAAGGGAAGGCAGCAAAAAGGTATCTGGTGGCAATATTAGGAGGGAATAGATCTTAGACAGAGCATGCGTTAGGACACTCTGGTCCATACAGTATTCTTCCAGGGTAATCAGTCGATGTCGGAAATCCCTCGGGAAGGGGGGAAGAGAACAGAAAAAAATGATGGATTTGTAAGGCCCTCCAAAAATCTAGACCATAAGGTCCCGTCGGGTCCCTTAATATCCGTATGGATGAACAGAAACCAGCCCCCAAGAAGTTGGACACCTGGAGGCAGCCATAATTGAGAAGAGTCCGAAAAGGACCCTCTTGAAGACCCGGTGAAAATCGCAGATTCCCCAAATTTGGGAAAAGTGGAGACATTCCCGGAGCTAAAGAAGTGGTGGAAATGAGTGTGGAGCATACACGCAATGTCTGGCCTATCAGGGGGTATGATTTCAAAGAGGAGGATAGGTCCAGATAGCACCATGAAGCCCATTGAAGCAATATTTGGCTTTGAGCCTGTTCAATTTGTTTACTTTCTGTGTGACGGCACCAGTCTTTCAACCTGGTCAAAGGGGTCGCCTGGTAGTACTTGTGCAGATCTAGTACATCAAGTCCCCCATATTGTTTAGGTAAAGAGAGTAACCAGCGGCGGATCCATGGGTCAACTGCGCACCCAGATGAAATCGGTAAAAGGAACATGGGTCTGTTTAAGTGTGGTCAGTTTTCTATGGGAGGTTGAGGGATTGGCAGGAACACCAGAGATTTCATACAAGGGAAGAAATACAAATAGAACAGGAGATGTTTTCATACAAGTACATGGTGCAGCAGGCACATATCAGGAATATGAAATGTTGGGTTTACATATTCTTTAACTTCTCATTTATTATTATATCATCCAATCTGCTTTCACCGCCTCAAAGCTCAGGGAGAGGGTCCGAATATTTTTTTCAGTGGAATAAATCCTATTATATTTTTAGGAAGTGTGATAGTTATACAGTGTATCGCAATGCTATCACTGGTTGACTGAATAGCACTCAAAGGCTGACCATGAATAAGATTGGCTCTACCCTGAAAATAATAGATCCCAGTGTGTACAGACAGAGCATGCGCTTTGATTAGCCACATTCTGGTCTGGGCTGATTCTCTTTTCATTTCCCAAAATTGCTTCACAAAAGAGCTCTTAACTGTGCAGATGTGTGTAAATAAAAACTTGCAGTGTTTGCGGCTCATAGCAATCCATTGACACGCCTGGCTCTGATTCCTCTCCACAAAGGAGAATTGTTTATGATAATCCGGTGACAGACGCTATGAAAATTAACATTTGATTATCAGTTTGCAAATGATAAAGTCCCAGATGGCAGCATGTTAGCATCGTTCTAAAGCCTTCTGTACACCGGTAATGTTCCTTGTTCAGGCTCAACATTTTTATTTTCATTTTTTTTTTAACAGCATTTGTTTTCAATCACAGAGTCAATTAATCCCATAGCAAAAACACCTCTCATTACAAAAACAGAACTCAATAAGGGGACCTGCTGAGCTTGATGAATATTCAAAAACTTAAATAGCTTTCTTTAAAATTCCACAGGGCACTGCTAGAAGTTGGTATAATGGGGCGCCATGGCTCCATCCTGTAATAATTCTGTTTGCTCTGTAACACATCACAGATAATATATTGCAATCACAGCTAATTAGTCCTGCGATGCCATCAGACATTGTTGTTTCATATACATTATTCCCTCTTTCTGCCAATGTCAATACTTTGACAGTTATTATCGGGTTACATGGAAGTTAAGCATATTTAGCATCCAGCTTGCCTTGGAGCTCTTACTTCAAAGTGTTTGCTGTGACATGTGTCTCCGGTAGGTATATAAGATTGAATGGAGCTCCTTTCCTGCTTCTTTTTACCCCTCGGTGGAGTTTATTATGTCGCTTTTTTTATCTGGTTTCCTGAATGCTCATATAGTAAACCTTTACTAAGTAATTTCAAATAAAGTGCTATTGTTTGCTGAATATGACCTCAACGCAAGCAACAAAATAAACAGATAAAATACATATATTGGTTCTGTTTTATCTTTTAAATGATTTGACTTTCTTTCTATCCAGTCCTGAGATTTACACAGCTGTGCCACACAGCACAACCCTGTCTGGCTGAGAAAGAGCCCTGGTTTATCTCGGTGCCTGCTGTGAGCCGAGGGGATGCCTGTGAGCACTCATTGGGATTTTATTGGACATTGGGACTTTTGTGACAGGAAGTGACATATCCATCTTTGCTAACATTACAGTGCCTTGAAAAAGTATTCATACCCCTTGACATTGTCCACACTTTGTCATGTTACAACCAAAAACGTAAATGTATTTTATTGGGATTTTATGTGATAGACCAACGCAAAGTGGCACATAATTGTGAAGTGGAATAAAAGTGATAAATGTTTTTCACAATTTTTTACAAATAAATATTTGAAAAGTGTGGCGTGCATTTGTATTCAGCCCCCCTGAGTCAATACTTTGTAGAACCACCTTTCGCTGCAATTACAGGTGCAAGTCTTTTGGGGATGTCTCTACCAGCTTTGCACATCTAGAGAGTGACATTTTTGCCCATTCTTCTTTGCAAAATAGCTCAAGCTCTGTCACATTGGATGGAGAATGTCTGTGAACAGCAATTTTCAAGTCTTGCCACAGATTCTCAATTGGATTTAGGTCTGGACTTTGACTGGGCCATTCTAAAACATGAATATGCTTTGATCTAAACAATTCCATTGTAGCTCTGGCTGTATGTTTAGGGTCGTTGTCCTGCTAAAAGTTGAACCTACACCCCACTCTTAAGTCTTTTGCAGACTCAAGCAAGTTTTCTTCTAAGATCGCCCTGTACTTGGCTCTATCCATCTTCCCATCAACTCTGACCAGCTTCCCTGTCCTTGCTGAATAAAAGCATCTCCATAACATGATGCTGCCATGACCATGTTTCATGGTGGGAATAGTGTGTTCAGGGTGATGTGCAGTGTTAGTTTTCCGCCACACATAACGTTTTGCTTTTAGGCCAAAAAGTTACATTTTGGTCTCATCTGACCAGAGCACTTTCTTCCACATGTTTGCTGTGTCCTCCACATGGCTTCTCGCAAACTGCAAACTGGTCTTCTTATGGATTTCTCTCAACAATGGCTTTCTTCTTGCCACTCTTCCATAAAGGCCAGATTTGTGGAGT
Organism: Lithobates clamitans; assembly: GCA_037952925.1. NCBI lineage: Eukaryota > Metazoa > Chordata > Amphibia > Anura > Ranidae > Lithobates > Lithobates clamitans. The sequence continues at coordinate 1,913,447 of JBBGZY010001835.1, read as the reverse complement.
GTACGACTAATAGTTCTCCTGTGGACAGATTCTCCTACCTGAGTTGTGGATCTCTACAGCTCCTCTAGAGTTCCCATGGGCCTGTTGGCTGCTTCTCTGATTAATGCTCTTCTTGCCCAGCCTGTCAGTTTAGGTGGACGGCCATGTCTTGGTAGGTTTGCAGTTGTGCCATACTCTTTCCATTTTCTGATGATGGATTGAACAGTGCTCCGTGAGATGTTCAAAGCTTGGGATTTTTTTTTATAGCCTAACCCTGCTATAAACTTCTCCACAACTTTATCCCTGATCTGTCTGGTGTATCCCTTGACCTTCATGATGCTGTTTGCTCACTAAGATTCTCTAATAAACCTCTGAAGGCTTCGCAGAACAGCTGTATTTATACTGAGATTAAATTACACACAGGTGGACTAATTAGGTGACTTCTGAAGGCAAATGGTTACACTGGATTTCAGTTAGGGGTATCAGAGTAAAGGGGGCTGAATACAAATACACGCCACATTTATCACATATTTATTTAAAAAAAAAAAAATTTCCTTCCACTTCACAATTATGCACCACTTTGTGTTGGTCTATCACATAAAATCCCAATAAAATACATTTATTGTTTTGGTTGTAACATGAGAATATGTGGAAAATGTCAAGGGGTGTGAATACTTTTTCAAGACACTGTATGTTTGTGAGCAACTATTTTTAAGGATGAAACACAGGTAGGGCAAAATTATAACCAAAATATCTGATGAGCACCTTGATAATTCATTGAGAATTGCTACTCCTTCCATCCAATCAGCTATTGATGCGTTCTTTTTTCAAAAATAGTGTCAAATATAGCACTAGTTTTACACTTCCCTCTTTTATTTATATAATAAAACAAATTACAAAAAGATGAAGTTTTATTACTCAGATAGGTACATCATCTATATCAATGATTGTTAACTTGTGATCTACAAAATGAAAAATTGCTGCGCTAAATAAATAATATTCAAAAGTTAATCATTAACCACTTACGGACCGCCCGCCGTCATTATACGGCAGCACTTTGAAGAGGGATATCATTGTTATGGCAGCAGCTAGCTGCCATAACCCCAGTATCCTCTTCTTCAGCGGGCAGTCTGCTTTCAGATAAAAGTGGTCTCTGCAGCGGATTTGTGAGCCCATAGCTCTTAAAGAGACTTTTTTTTTTCAAACAACATTTTTTTTTTGCATCTTTTTGACCCCAGATCTCATATTTAAGAGGTTCTGTCATGTTTTTTTTTCTATTACAAGGGATGTTTAAATTCCTTGTAATATGAATAAAAGTGACATCATTTTTTTTAAAGAACAGTGTAAAAAATAAAATAAAAGGTAAAATAAAAAAGAAATTTTTTTTTAACGCGCCCCGCCGAGCTTGCGTGCAGAAGCGAACACATACGCGAGCAGCGCACGCGAGAGCAATAATTCTAGCCCTAGACCTCCTCTGTAACTCAAAACATGCAACCTGTAGAATTTTTTAAACGTTGCCTATGGAGATTTTTAAGAGTAAAAGTTTGTCGCCATTCCATGAGCGGGCGCAATTTTGAAGCGTGACATCTTGGGTATCAAGTTACTCGTCTTAACATCATCTTTCACAATATAAAAAAAAAATTGGGCTAACTTTACTGTTGTCTTATTTTTTTATTTCAAAAATTTTTTTTTTTTAAAAAGTGTGTTTGTAAGACCGCTGTGCAAATACAGTATGACAGAAAGTATTGCAACAACCGCCATTTTATTCTCTAGGGTGTTAGAAAAAATATATATAATGTTTGGGGGTTCTAAGTAATTTTCTAGCAAAAAAAAAAGATTTTAACTTGTAAACAACAAGTTTGAAAAATAGGCCCGGTCCTTAAGTGGTTAAACAATAGTCCATAAGATGCTTTGAACATTGAAGTGAATAGTGACAAATAAATAAAGGAAGTCCATTGAAGTGAAATCCAAACAAAAGTGATGGTTTAGATGATATCCACCGGGTGCACCTGCATGGTGATAATTAATAATAATAATTATGATAATAATAGATCTGATAATAGAATGTAGGCTTACCAGATCTCTAGACTCCAAGCTATAGGAGTCTAGACAAGCGTTTGGAAAATGACCCATCACTTAAAACAAATCTCTCAGTAGTTAGACTATAAAGGATGGTAATATGGCTGGCCAAACAAGCCCCCAGTGTTCCTCAGACATGACCAAATAAGGAAGAAAAAGGGGTCTACATAGTGTAAAACTGTAAAGCACTTTAATTTGAGAAAAAGTTGCTAAACACTTACCGGTACATAAATCCAGTAAATAATCAGCAGTTAAAATAGTAGTTCCCAGGATAAAAATGACTTGAATACAAGCTCAGATGGCGTGGTTAGTTCAGCCATAGACTCTGCCCTACATGTTTCGTCAGAAGTGACATCATTGGGGTGACGAATTTTGCTCTACTGTGAACCGTAGGTCCTTTAAGATAAGAACTTTTGTAAATTGTAACAACAAACATATAATTTATTTGCTTACTTGTAGGGCATGTGCAATACAATATGTTGGCCACACTACCAGGAGACTTCGAAATCATATGACCATGTTCACGACATTGAAAAACAACATGGGACCAACATGGCGAGACACTTTAATGAGTCACAGGGGGAGATACAGGACTTCTTTGCTGAAAATACAGGGTATAGAGAGAATATACACACCTAGGAGAGGTGGAGACAATTGTAGGATACTTTGCAAGCAAGAGGTATTTTGGTTCTTTTCCTTACAGACAAGGATACCAGGGGGCTTAAATTTTGAATGGGATTTGATCCATTTTTATGACTGATCCAACGCTTTGCATTGTATTATCATTTAAGAATGTGTCTAATTATGTTTACTAATTATGGTTTCTCAGCAAGCGCATCGGAACGAAGTTGTCATGCCTAGAGTGTGTTCCTTCTTTTTATAGAAAGGAGTGCTGTATCTTTTTAAGTTTTTTCGTTTCTACTATATGTTTTGATATATTTAGTTTTTTCCTGGTAACGTTTAAACATGTATCAAATTCATTAATTAGTATTTTCCTTTTTTCTTTTCTATAGATACTATTTTAATTACATTTGGTGATCACACTTGTACCAGTTGTTGTGTGCGTTCTAGTGGGAATAAAGAACAGAAAGTATGGGTCCAATTACCGAAGTGACTACACCTGTTTTTGCTCATTTGCATAATTTGCATCATGTGATCATGTGACTTTTTGTGTATCAATGTGTTGGTGATTGTACTTTTTATGGTTTTGATGAAGCACGCTAGTCATGGGAAATGCGTCATCTTATTCCCTGGCATATGCTTTTATCATCTCCTGAAATAAATTTACTGCATCGATATGGGAGTAAGGCCATCCTTTTTTCATTTATCTACATTTTTATGCACCAGTGACAGGGCATGCATCCCATTTGATGAGTTGGTCTACTACTTGCAGCCTGGTCGGTTCACCTGGAGCAGCTAAGTTTGATTGGTTCAATAGAAACCGGCCAACATTCGGCCTGTGTGTATGGTAGCCGGTTTGACAGAAGCCGGTCGAAAAGGATCATGATCGAAAATATCTGCAGACTGGCTCTTGTTTAAAGGGAAGTGGAATGAAAGAAAAGAAAGTCTAGGAGCCGGAGCTCTTTTACCATTGTGCCCTTAAAGCAGAGTTCTGCCCCCCCCCCCCCCAGCAAAAAATTAAAAGTCAGCAGCTACACATACTGTGGGTGCTGACTTTTAATATTAGGACACTTACCTGTCCTGAAATCCAGCGATGTCGGCACCCCAGCTAATGTTTTCATCGGCTCTCCGGTGCTGCCACTGCCATTTGTAGTAAGGGAAACCGGCAGTGAACCCTTAGGCTTCACAGCCGGTTACCTACTGCTCATGCACGAAGCGCGCTGCGCTTTCTTAATGGGGGAAGGAGGAGGGGAGCTGAACTTCCGAGTGAACTCACCATGACAAGATCTCTCAGAAGTAGGGACAGGTACCTGTTGAAAACAGGTACCCGCCCCCCCCCCCCCCCGAAGGGTGCCAAATGTGGGGGGAGGAGGCAGATAAGCTATCACTTTTGGGTGGAACTCCGCTTTAATTTCAATTTTTAACACAGTAATATTTCTAAAATTTGTGTAATTCCAAGTTATATACAGTAGCTCACAAAAGTCAGTACACCCCTCACATTTTTGTAAATATTTTATTATATCTTTTCATGTGACAACACTGAAGAAATGACACTTTGCTACAATGTAAAGTAGTGAGTGTACAGCTTATATAACAGTGTATATCTGCTGTCCCCTCAAAATAACTCAACACACAGCCATTAATCTCCAAACCGCTGGCAACAAACGTGAGCACACCCCTAAGTGAAAATGTCCAAATTGGGCCCAAAGTGCCAATATTTTGTGTGGCCACTATTATTTTCCAGCACTGCCTTAACCCTCTTGGGCATGGAGTTCACTAGAGCATCACAGGTTGCCACTGGAGTCCTCTTCCACTCCTCCATGACGACATCATGGAGCTGGTGGATGTTGGAGACCTTGTGCTTCTCCACCTTCCATTTGAGGATGCCCTACAGATGCTCAATAGAGTTTAGGCCTGGAGACATCCTTTGCCAGTCCATCACCTTTACCCTCAGTTTCTTTAGCAAGGGTGTGGTCATCTCGGAGGTGTGTTAGGGTTCGTTATCATGTTGGAATTCTGCCCTGCGGCCCAGTCTCCAAAGGGAGGGGATCATGCTCTGCCTCAGTATGTCACAGTACATGTTGGCATTCATGGTTCCCTGAATGAACTGTAGCTCCCCAGTGCTGGCAGCACTCATGCAGCCCCAGACCATGACACTCCCACCAACATGTTTGACTGTAGGCAAGACACACTTGTCTTTGTACTCCTCACCTGGTTGCGCCACACATGCTTGAAACCATCTGAACCAAATAAGTTTATCTTGGTCTCATCAGACCACAGGACATGGTTCCAGTAGTCCATGTCCTTAGTCTGCTTGTCTTCAGCAAACTGTTTGCAGGCTTTCTTGTGCACCATCTATAGAAGAGGCTTCCTTCTGGGACAACAGCCATACAGACCGATTTGATGTAGTGTACGGCGTATGGTCTGAGCACTGACAGGCTGACCCCCCACCCCTTCAACCTCTGCAGCAAGGCTGGCAGCACTCATACATCTATTTCCCAAAGACAACCTCTGGATTCTGTCTTTTCTCGGAATCTCCAGATCTGCATTCTTGGTTATTATTAAGAACGTTTGGAAGCCAGTGAATCAGCACAAGAGCCAGGCAATTAGCATATCTGACTGGTTACACCACAATGAAGATGGTGCTAATGGTAAAACGTGAAATTGTGGCTCAGAGTCAGTATAATGGGAGGGGTACAGGAAACCCTTCTGTAGACAGCCAGAGCAGGAACCCATCAACTGCGTGAACCCACTAAAAATCTCACCCTTTGTATTTTTTGTTGTTTACTCAGAGTTCATAAGTTCTTACCATTTTTGTTACAGGCAGGCATTACTTTGTTGTAAATCATCACTTGCAATGGCTGAAAAAACTGTCACTCTATGAAAGATTCAAGCCTGTAATTCTTGCATGTAATTTGTTAAAACAATACTAGGTTCAGTCACAATTGTACAGATTAGGGCTTTCCAAAGATGGATTTTTTTTTTAATTCTTTCAATCAGCCTGCCGGTTGATTGGAAAAAACAAATGGTTTCCCCATCCACACAAGCTAGATAGAGGAATCCTCCTTGTTGGGTTATTGTATTCTGACAGCGGGGACTTCCTCCACTGTCAAAATACACTGATCAGCGTTGCAGCTGACTGGCTGCAGCTGCCGATCAAATGAAAGTTTTACAACAGTCCCATTCCACAGAAGTCGATCATTAGACCGTCTTCTCTCGAATAACTCTGTTGAACCAGTTGAATTTTGATCCATCTATGGCCAGCTTAACAGTCCTGAAAAGGAATTAAAGTGATAAACCCAAGAACAAAAAAAAAAAAATGGGGGGCAAGCCTATCAGTTTTGATCACACACATACGCTTATGCGGTTTCCCCGAACCCTCCCTCATGCCTGCAGACACAAGAAAGTGAGAGAGAGCTGTGAGTACAATCTGCTCTACAGGCACAGCCTGACCCACCATTTCATCTCCTAGGCCTGCAGCCTGCACATCCAACATAAATAAATAAATGCACATATTCAACAGAACACCAAGGATCCTCAAATGTTGTCCAAAATTTTTTTTGCAGAATGATCACATCACAAGAGAAAGCGCAACATTTTGGAGTCTCGCAACCTATCACATGCCTGATGAAGGGGTCCTGCGAGAATCTGAAACATTGCACTTTCTCTTGTGATGTGATCATTCTGCAATAAAAACTTTTGGACGACATTTGAGGATCCTTGGTGTGCTGGTGAATATGTGCATTTATCTATGGTTTTCCAGTAACCAGCTGGTTGTTGTTGCAGCACCCACTACAGAGGAGCCTTGTTTACAGGTACGTGTGCGAGGGGAATATAGACAAGACTTCATATCCAAAATGGCCACACAGAATGACTTGGGAGGGAACACATGCTGACTTTACTACAGTCATGGTTGTAAAAACCACCTGCCAAACTACACTGACAACTAAAATCGATCACTTGCAAACAGATGTGGGTTAGATTAGGCGGAACTTGGACAAAGCCCAAGAACAAACATGTTTTATATTTCAGTGTACTAGTACCTAGATTTGGTGGTTGCATTCATTTTCTTTATTGTTTTTTTTTCCTTTATTTTTACCTGGTGATCCTGCCAGTAATACTCTCTTGCCCTAGAGTGACAACCCCCACTCACCAAACTGTATCATTGGTGGAGCAGCATTATCACTCAAGACTGTTCCTGATTTGGACTACAAGACACTTCCCCTTCCCCCCTTCTCCATAACACAGGAAGGAAGTGTTCTCTGGTTCATAGAGGTAATGAGGGCAGGGTTGATAATACTACTTGAGATAAGATTGCCATGTGTGCCAGATACAGGACAGCAGTGGATTTCTGTCAGGATCAGCAATTAATTGTTTGCAGCTATCGAACACATATAATAAAAAAAATGTTAATGGTATTAATAACAGACCCAAAGGGAGCAAATAGGAGAAGATTATTATTAGGATTTGCATACACTTTAAAGACTTCATTAGACTAGGAAAAGCCAATTTATTATCAGCTGATGGTTATTCTACTAAGAAGGATATTAGATCTTATTACTGTTCTGCACAGTTAGGAAATGATCCTAATTAGATGATCTAACCCACCTCCTTATAAAAGAAAGCTCAAGCTAATGTTTACAGCTTGTTTTTAGGAAATGGATTTTGGAACAAGATTAGTCAGGGCTCGGTCTGAATTAAAAAAACACCATTGTCCAAAATGTACTGATTATTTCTTATGTCATTTTAGGAAACTCAGCATTCATCTTCTGCGTTTTCTACACAAATCAAAGCCAAAGTCCTTGGCTATGATCAGAGCTAGGAAGACAAGTGCTCATTAGCTGAACATTTTGTCAAACTAAACATGGAAAGTCCATCACTAAATACATTCTAATTGGTGCTCTGAAGAAACAAAATGTGATTTAATATCTCCTCAACATAATTAAAACATCAAAGCGTGAGCACAAGATAAACATGCTCAGGGTGTCACTAATATGCACAAGGTGACTCAGGCATGTGGCCCAATTTGTGGTTAAAGTGGTGGCTGTAAATGGAGAACTTAAATAAATACTTGAAAACATGTTCTTCTTTTTGCCCATTTGATTTATCTGTGTGATTGTTTATATCTATGGATAAGTGTATGTGAAAATGTGCCTCCAAATGATCTTTTTTCTGGCAGTGCAAGGCTGTTTACTGTCCCTTCTATTTGAATGTCTGTGTGCTGTTCCGAAGCCGGCCAATTTTTATACCCCTTCTCCCTAATGTATGCATGCTGTGGATTTCCGTTGTTTAAGGCTAAGTTCACACTGAAGAGTGAACTACTGTGGATTGCTTTTAAGAGTGTTCCTACTGCCTCCTGGATGCCTTTTTTCTTGCTTTTTTCTTTTGCCATATGGCAATTTTCAATGGGATTATGTGCCGCAACTTCGAGCCAAACATTTGGCTTATGTATGCTGTGTGGCTCTGTTGACTTGGACAGGTGGTGTTGCCTGTCAACTCAACATGTTGTTTTAAATTTGGCAAGTGAACAGCCCTCTCCAGCTGTATAATAGGCTTTAGGTGGGTGGTCAGGGGGTAGTAAAATTCCTGTTCATAACATCATCATTAAAATAAAGAAATACAGTGTAGCGCTAAGAAATAGTGTAACAGTAATGAACTGAATAATATATGTGCATAGCATATGAACCAATATAGTAATCAAACAAACAATCCAATGTTCACTGTTGTGAACTAAAGGGATAGTAAAGTTCAAAAAGAAGTGTCCGTCTATTACATAATAGTGAATCTTCAATCAAATAAGAATGGTGCAGACAATATAACACTGCCTGTGAAGCTGTAGATATGAAGAAATCCTCTGTCAAAGAAGTATAGATGGGTACTCTTACCGAATGCTGTGGACCCGCTTACCAGCGGTAGTGGGTCAATCAGGCTTATGTGGGCCGAATTCCTCACGGTTTAGGTTTGGTAGGAGAAAGGTCGCTCCAAAAATCCATTCCTCAGCAATGATGGTCCAAACAAGGTTCCTGAACCCTTATGATTATCCAATACATGAAAAGCAACCTCCACTCAGTAGGGGAGCCGTCTGGAGGTCGAAGTATGTGCAAAAAAGCTCAAACGAACAGAGGTAAAGATAAGAAAAAGGAGATGCTCCATATGGTGCAGGCCAAAAACGGAGAGGTTTTATTTAAAATGACAGTACATCATAAAAAAATGAGTACAGAAAAAGTGGTGATCACGAGTATAAAAAGTACAAAAAGCAATGTGGGGAGCAAGCATTTCCTGAATGTCCTCATCTTCATTCTTCAGCATCACTGAAGACCACTGTGGATTTTTACAGTTGAAAACACACCTGAACATCCAGATACATAGAATGTCCTGATGCAATATTGTAGATCCAGAATCAAGCTTTCTGCAATGGGTGACATGATTGTGCATATTTGTAGGGCATGGTGAATTTGTGTCACCACATTGAAGGAAGTCGACCTTGTCGGGCTGTTCGGAAGGTATGTTTAGCTGCTTGCAGAGCATTCTATTTAACAACCTGGTTAGACTAATTGAAATTCAATGACTGATTGCATAAATTATTTTTTTTAATTATAGATACAATTTAAATTGAAGGCCTGCCGGTAACCAGTCAACCTTTGATGATCTTATGGTGAAATGAATGACGTATCAGGGGGCACCCTGGCCAATTGGGAACATTAAGTGAAGAGTACAATCATGAGAGTCAAACAGTTTAGGTTGAAATCTGTAATTAGCAAATGGAAGGGGGGCAGCCCAAAGATACATGCATTAAATGTTATGGCTTGATGACATAGAGAGTGGGAGCCTGAAAAAGACAGACAGGCCAGCTGCATAGTTTCCACTTTTCACCCTGGAAAAAAGAATGGAGACACAGTTGCATTAGAGTAAGAGGAATAAAAGGATAAGTGCACTTTCAGATAATGTACACTTTTACAGCCTGCGTTTTTCCTCTAAACTATTCCACCCACCCTCACCCAAGATACATGCTTACCTGAATGTGACAACCTTGCCTGCTGAAATTTTTACATGCTGTGGCCAAAATCTTCCTTGCTGCTGTCCAAGTCTGTGCAATAGATCTGCTATGGGACCATCTCCTGAGCATCTCCAGCTTTGAGAGATGGTTCCATTGAAGTTTGAAGACCCAGGTAAGTACAGTGCCTTGAAAAAATTTTCATACCCCTTGAAATTTTCCACATTTTGTCATGTTACAACAAAAATGTAAATGTATTTTATTGGGATTTTATGTGATAGACCAACACAAAGTGGCACATGATTGTGAAGTGAAAGGAAAATGATAAATGGTTTTCAAAATGTTTTACAAATAAATATGTAAAAAGTGTGGCATGCATTTGTATTCAGCCCCCCCCCCCCCCCCCCGAGTCAATACTTTGTAGAACCACCTTTCGCTGCAATTACAGCTGCAGGTCTTTTGGGGATGTCTCTGACATTTTTGCCCAATTCTTCTTTGCAAATAGCTCAAGCTCTGTCAGATTGAATGGAGAGTGTCTGTGAACAGCAATTTTCAAGTCTTGCCATGGATTCTCAATTGGATTTAGCTCTGGACTTTGACTGGGTCTTTCTAACACATGAATATGCTTTGATCGAAACCATTTAATTGTAGCTCTGGCTGTATGTTTAGGGTCGCTGTCCTGCTCGAAAGTGAACCCCGCCCCAGTCTCAAGTCTTTTGCAGACTCTAACAGGTTTTCTTCTAAGATTGCCCTGTATTTAGCTCCATCCATCTTCCCATCAACTCTGACCAGCTTCCCTTTCCCTGCTGAAGAAAAGCATCCCCAAAACATGATGCTGCCACCACCATGTTTCACAGTGGGGATGGTGTGTTCAGGGTGATGTGCAGTGTTCATTTTCCACCACATATAGCGTTTTGCTTTTAGGCCAAAAAGTTCAATTTTGATCTCATCTGATCAGAGCACCTTCTTCCACATGTTTGCTGTGTCCCCCACATGGCTTCTCGCAAACGCCAAACGGGACTTCTTACGGCTTTCTTTTAACAGTGGCTTTCTTCTTGCCACTCTTCCATAAAGGCCAGATTTGTAGAGTACATGACTAATAGTTGTCCTGTGGACAGATTCTCCCACCTGAGCTGTGGATCTCTGCAACTCCTCCAGAGTTACTATGGCCCTCATGGCTGCTTCTCTGATTAATGCTCTCCTTGCCCAGCCTGTCAGTTTAGGTGGATGGCCATGTCTTGGTAGGTTTGTAGTTGTGCCATACTCTTTCCATTTTCAGATGATGAATTGAAAAGTGCTCCGTGAGATGTTCAACGCTTGGGATAGTTCTTATAACCTAACCCTGCTTTCTTCTTTTAGAGAAAAAATCAAATCTTCAAGGGGTCTCTGTATATATGATGTGTATATATATATATGAGGGCCTTGTGAGTACAGACACTGAGAGACCCTGGGGACATTGTGTTCTAACTATCTATTGTGCCTTATAGTCAGCCGTGGGTCTGTAAAGGTGACACCAGGTGGTGTCATGAACAGCTCTGTCCAGATAATCTCCTATTTTAAAGGGACTTTGCTCTTGTGGTTCTAACTACTACCTCTTAAGCTGAAGCCTACTGTTTGTTTCAAGCCCAGACTTCATTATAGATGGCTCAAAAAGGAAGATCATGTCCTCAGTTCTTACATAGTTCTTATCTTTGGAGTATCCCACTACTTCCCTCAACCCTATCCAAGTTCTCCAACAATAAAAAAATACAAAAAGACACCCCTAGACTGGTCTTTGGAGAAAGAGCGAATGAGCCTTTTGTGTGCCTGGCTGTGGGATGTTTGGGAAGACCTGGACAGTAAATCCTGCTTCTCCTATAGGAGTAGCACTACAACACCAGCCATAGTGGGTCAAAAAAATAGGTTACAGATCACTCCTTCTCTACTTGCAAATGTACAAGTACATTTCCACTGAGAGCAACTACATACTCTCCTCTAGGCAGGCATAGTACTGATGGGCACTGTGTCGAAAATGGATTTTCTGTGTAATTTTTTCCATAACTAAGATGCACATTTCCTGCCGGATTCTTCTAATTGCATTGATGGCCACTCTATGTGGCATTTTCTATTGTAACACTTTATTGATACGATTTTCACTGCAGCAATGAAATGTACAATTTTATCCAGGTTTACAGTGGGGACAGAAAGTATTCAGACCCCCTTAATATTTTCACTCTTTGTTATATTGCAGCCATTTGCTAAAATCATTTAGGTTAATTTTTTCCTCATTAATGTACACACAGCACCCCAAATTAACAGAAAAACACAGAATTGTTGACATTTTTGCAGATTTATTAAAAAAAGAAAAACTGAAATATCACATGGTCCTAAGTATTCAGACCCTTTGCTCAGTATTTAATAGAAGCACCCTTTTGATCGAATACAGCCATGAGTCTTTTTGGGAAAGATGCAACAAGTTTTTCACACCTGGATTTGGGGATCCTCTGCCATTCCTCCTTGCAGATCCTCTCCAGTTCTGTCAGGTTGGATGGTAAACATTGGTGGACAGCCATTTTTAGGTCTCTCCAGAGATGCTCAATTGGGTTTAAGTCAGGGCTCTGGCTGGGCCATTCAAGAACAGTCACGGAGTTGTTGTGAAGCCACTCCTTCGTTATTTTAGCTGTGTGCTTAGGGTCATTGTCTTGTTGAAAGGTAAACCTTCGGCCCAGTCTGAGGTCCTGGGCACTCTGGAGAAGGTTTTCATCCAGGATATCCTTGTACTTGGCCGCATTAATCTTTCCTTCGATTGCAACCAGTCGTCCTGTCCCTGCAGCTGAAAAAAACCCCCACAGCATGATGCTGCCACCACCATGCTTCACTGTTGGGACTGTATTGGACAGGTGATGAGCAGTGCCTGGTTTTCTCCACACATACCGCTTAGAATTAAGGCCAAACAGTTCTATCTTGGTCTCATCAGACCAAAGAATCTTATTTCTCACCATCTTGGAGTCCTTCAGGTGTTTTTTTAGCAAACTCCATGCAGGCTTTCATGTGTCTTGCACTGAGGAGATGCTTCCGTCGGGCCACTCTGCCATAAAACCCTGACTGGTGGAGGGCTGCAGTGATGGTTGACTTTCTACAACTTTCTCCGATCTCCCGACTGCATCTCTGGAGCTCAGCCACAGTGATCTTTGGGTTCTTCTTTACCTCTCTCACCAAGGCTCTTCTCCCCTGATAGCTCAGTTTGGCTGGACGGCCAGCTCTAGGAAGGGTTCTGGTCGTCCCAAACGTCTTCCATTTAAGGATTATGGAGGCCACTGTGCTCTTATGAACCTTAAGTGCAGCAGAATTTTTTTGTAACCTTGGCCAGATCTGTGCTTTGCCACAATTCTGTCTCTGAGCTCTTCAGGCAGTTCCTTTGACCTAATTATTCTCATTTGCTCTGACATGCACTGTGAGCTGTAAGGTCTTATATAGACAGGTGTGTGGCTTTCCTAATCAAGTCCAATCAGTATAATCAAACACAGCTGGACTCAAATGAAGGTGTAGAACCATCTCAAGGATGATCAGAAGAAATGGACAGCACCTGAGTTAAATATATGAGTGTCACAGCAAAGGGTCAGAAAACTCAGGACCATGTGATATTTCAGTTTTTCTTTTTTATAAAATCTGCAAAAATGTCAACAATTCTGTGTTTTTCTGTCAATATGGGGTGCTGTGTGTACATTAATGAGGGGAAAAAATAAACTTAAATGATTTTAGAAAATGGCTGCAATATAACAAAGAGTGAAAAATTGAAGGGGGTCTGAATACTTTACATTCCCACTGTATATATTGGCCATATTTATACTAATGATTTACTTGCCTAATTTTAATACATTTGCAAACAGACAGACAATACAGAGCATACGCTAAACATATTTGCTTCTGGACTATTTCAGAGTAATAGAAATTGTTAGGACTGGCAGATTTGGCAAACCTATGAACAAAGACTATTAGATGATTTAAAACAGCTAGCTTCTAAAGGGAATATCGGCTAATCCGTTTGCTGTACTGACAATCAGTTATTGTGACTTGGCACGCACTTACTTAGCATTGTCTTGCCAAATTCACAAACTAATACTATTTGCAATGAAATTTGTGGAGCTTGATGGTTCCTGAATTGCATTAAATACAGTTAAAATACACGGTAAGACATTTACTATGCTAATAGCTTGGAAGTGAACTGTAGCATTGTTATTTAATGTTTTGTACCATTTTGAGATTCTCTTGCCATAGAGGTTAGGGGGCAGACTCCACCTCTCTCTGGTGGACATTTGGGCATGTCTCATGTAACTGATAGGATCAACCATTAGTCTTGATGTGGAAGCTGCCAAGGATGATCATAGGAAACATGTGTTTCTGATTTCTTTGTTTAGTCCAGTCTGCTTTCCCCATTCAGTCACATAATTTTAAAGACAAGACCACCAAGAATTCCAGGGTGTGATACATTGCATTATATCAATGTTGAGCGCACATGAAATATTAACTTAACTTAAGGTGTGGTGTGTTATTTGTATAAGTAATTTACACTGAAGCAGAAAACAATTTAATTTTAATAATCACCTATTTACATTTTTTTTATGTGTATTATCTTTGCTGTGTCTTCTTAAAGCAGATCTTCATCCTTAAAATGAACTTGACTCCTCTCCATCCCCCCCCCCCCCCCCTGCGCATATATTGTGTTTTTTTGCTTGTTTACTTGTTTTATTTTTATGATTACGTTTCAGCCCATTCCCCCACCCTCCGTCATTCACCTAGGTAAATAATGTCAGTACCCGCCGGTGCCTCCTGGGGTATGTGACGTTCAAATCCCAGGAAGCACGTCACACAATTCACTAACAGAGGAGGACCTAGTGGGGCATCATCAGAAGGCTGTGCCAGAAACCGGAAAAGCCAGTACAGCTTTATGATGATGTGAAAGAGAAACATGATGGCACGGAACCTGTCGGCGGCTGCAGAGAAGAGCATCCCAGCAGGACAACGCTGGATCCACTGTGATCAATGAGTATCTAAAATGCGGCCATTCCAGCATTGGATGCGCGGAGTGGGGGAAATAAAATATAACAAGGGGGGAGGGTGAATGTCCTCTTTACCTTTTAAAGCAGAGCTCCACCCAAAAGGGGAAGCTCAACTCGTCTGCCTTCTCCCTCCCTCCGCTCAACACAAAACAATCTCCTGCGCTCAGGCCCTTAGTCCAGGTGTAGGTTGTGTAGCCAACCCTTTGGATAAAGTGTGGAAAGTCAAAGGTCTTGCTGCCCTCCTCAGAACAATGGGGGTCCTTAAAGCTGAAACATATAGAAAAAAAGGGAGGGCGCACCGACCTTGTGCATTACCAAAGATAACATTTTATGTAATTAGTAAAAATAAAGGTCATACTCACAAACAAACATTAAAAAATGCTTAACATTACTCCACGAATTCAGAGCCGTGACTTCTAGATAACTGCAACCTGGACTGGATGTTAGGAGGAACCAGTTGGCATCACAAAACAGCTTACGCGTTAAGAGGGAGTACCCTCTTCATCAGAGCCTCAGCGTTAGCAGACTGACTTTCTCAAGATTCCCTCTATATAAAGCCATTCGCATGTCTGGGCGGATGTCCACCGGAGCCTGCCACACCCATCTGGCATTTGGCACCCATCCACATTTGGCACCTTTTGGGGGGGAGGGGTCAGCGGGTACCTGGTTTTAAAAGGTATCCACTTTCGGGTGAGTTTGCCATGGCAAACTCAGATGGAAGTTCGGCCCCCTCCTCCTTCCCCCACCGCTGGGCCATTCACAAAGCGCAGCATGCTTCGCGCATGCGCAGTAGGGAACCGGCTGTGAAGCTTCACTGCTGGTTTCCATTATCTGAAATGGTGGCGGGAGCAACCAAGAGCCAATTAACAAATTGGCTCGGGTGAGGACACCGCTGGATTCGTGGACAGGTCAGTGTTCTAATATTAAAAGTCAGCAGCTAGAGTATTTGTAGCTGCTGACTTTCAATTTTATTGAAGGAGCCTGGAGCTCTGCTTTAATTGCCTATCTTTTTTCTTTTAAAAAATATTTCCCTGCCTGTTTCCATGTCCCCGTGTTTCCTTTTCAAATGTAAACCATTATCATCGGTGTGTTATACACAGAAAAATATTGGTAAGTCCAGAAAATTGATTCCTAAACCTTTACAAATAAATGGATTTATAACATAAATTACTTTTTATTCGCTTTAAGCTCATCATGTATTTCTATAACCTTAGAATGCATGTCTCTGGGATCACCTAAATACTAGTTATATGCCTCTACCCTGATGTGCGCTCTTGAGTGTTTCCTCCTTCTAGCTGTGACTCTGCTCTCACAAGATATCTTTAATCATAGTCCATCAGCCAAGGACTGATCGGTGTCGTTCCTGATCAAACGATCACAGTGACAGGTAGCCACAGAAAACATCTGTAAGATAAAATAATAATAAAATAATACTGCTCAGTGCTAAGTTAAGATGTTTCAGTGATTTTTTTTGTGTGTATTTAACCTATTTACAGCAATGGATACCTGTCATTTTTTCAGTAACAAAATAACACATTTTTTTTTTTTTTTTAGGATAAGATGGTAAATAGGACATTACCTCGGGAAGCTGTTTCCAAGAAAGGCAGGCAGAGGGCAAAGTACTAGTCACTAGTATTGCCTATGATCTCTATGCATGTGACTTTTCACCTTTAGTCTTCATGTACACACAGACTAGGTTGACCGCCGGTCTCGGGAAATCGCGATTTTACGGCGATTTTACTGCGTTTTTTGCCCGGCGGTTCCTACCCTGAATGTAATTCTTCCAAGTTCAGGAGAGGGAGGTTGAGGGAGGTTGAAGCTCCCCTAACTGCAGCAGCTTCTAAACTCTTGTAAAAGCCTATATGTACATGGACACATAGGGGGTTATTTACGAAAGGCAAATCCACTTTGCACTACAAGTGCAAACTACAAGTGCAAAGTGCACTTAAAATTGCACTGAAAGTGCACTTGGAAGTGCAGTACCTGTAAATCTGAGGGGTAGATCTGAAATGAGGGGAAGCTCTGCTGATTTTATTATCCAATCATGTGCAAGCTAAAATGCTGTTTTTTATTTTCCTTGCGTGTCCCCCTCGGATCTACAACGACTTCCAAGTGCAATTTCAAGTGCACTTTGCACTTTGTAGTTTGCACTTGTAGTGCAAAGTGGATTTGCCTTTCATAAATAACCCCCTAAGGCTTTTATAGAGTTGAGTTAAGGACCTTTGGCAAAAAAAAAAAAGCGCCGAAAGCTCCTAAACTCAAGTTTAGAAGCTGTAGTGTACATGAGCACTTACTGACTTATCATGCCTTGTTTTGCACTGTCTCTCTATGTGGAGGTGGCCATCTTGGTAGAGGCGTTGCTTCTTAATAAAACAAACAAACATTCTCCTGCGCTTGCAGTGGTTGACCCTGGGGTACACAGTGAAAAATCCCTTCTTAGCGCCAAGGGTCTTGCTGTCCTCTCAGGACAATGACTATCCTCAGACTGAAAAACAACAATAAAAGAAAAGGGAGCATTGTTCTAGAGTATGACCTCAATAAAATTTATTCCAAGATAAAAACAGCAATAAATATACTCACAAATGTGAATTAAGTAACCTCGTGTCATAGCAAGTAAGATCCACTGCCTGATGGTCGAATTAAGTCCATCGGTACTGTTGGAAGACCAGGAGGCGTCCGAAAATGGCTGACACGTTTCAAGGGCGAACCCTCTTCATCAGAGCCAGGGTAGTCTTTTTATCATTGCTTCTTTACGTCAGAACCTCCAGCAGTAAGGAGAACAGTGAGCAATAGTGAAATCACCAAATTGTACCCAAAATCTAATGAGACTAGCAGTCATGAAGCAGCGATGCCTTAAGCCTAGTACACATGATGAGAAAATCAGAGGAAAATTACAACTTTCAGAGCGATTGTTTGATAACCTGATTGTAAGGCCTCTTGCACACTACAGCTTGAAAATGTGAGAAAATACATTAAAAAAAAGGTTTGAAGAAGTAGATGCTCAAACAGGAGTATTGTGTGCAAGAGGCCTTAGTACACAGCTTTCAAAAGCCGGTCACGACAGTTCTTGTCAAATTATCCAAAAGGGTAATATCTTTATCGTACGATAATAGTACGAAACATTTTCATTCAGTTAGTACAGTATTCACTTGTATAAAAACGAGTGACCAAGACTGTGCATGCTCAGAAACGAAAGAATATAGTACATTACGATAAAATACATTACATCATTGTGGGAAGTTGCATTTTGTCTGCATTGCATAGCATGGATGGAGGAATCTGTTAGATGTTTTTTTTCTCCAGCCTGCTAATAAAACTAATAATGTATGGCCAGCTTGAGCCATGTAAAGAGTCAGGAGCAGCATAGAAGAAAGAAAACAACAAGGAAGATTTACTAAAACTGGAGAACCCAGAATCTGGTGCAGCTGTGCATGGTAGCCAATCGGCTTCTAACTTCAGCTTGTTACGTTAAGCTTTGACAATAAAAACAGGATTGGTTGTGCACCAGATTTTGCAATCTGCACTTTTAGTAAATCCCTCCCGTTGTCTCTTACCTTCTTGACTCTTCTGCACTATCAAGCTCCCTCTCTTGTTTGGGTGACAGAACTTTTGGGTTCCTCCTGAGGCATAAGACTATTTAAAGGATTTGCCACCACGTGGTTGGGGCCTGAGCAATGCTTCCACTTGTGTCAGAGCCCATTTCATGTGTGCTTGTTTTCAGCTTGTTTCCGCTTTGGATTGATTTTCCGTGTACCGACCTCAGCTGTCTGTTTGGGTTTGCTTGTCTGTCACTGTGGACCTGACTCCTGGCCAGCATTTTGAAGTTATTCCCTTGCCTTGTCCATGTTCCAGGTCCTTCCAGTGAAGCTGGGTTTGATCTGGTGTTCTACCAGTACGCTCCTATCCTGTGGTACGCAGTCCTGCTGCCTGGTCTGGTCCACTCTTTCCTTCTCTACACTTCTTTTCCATGTTCCAGCCTGCTCAAGTGTGCTACATAGTCCCTCTCCGAAATACCGTTCTTCTCTACGTTGCTGTCGCTAGAATGCCCCTGCGCTCATCTGTGTCTGCAAGTGAGGGTTTGTCTCCACACATTAGAGCAGGTAGAACCTAGGGGTTTGGATCTGGAATTGATCTGCCAGAGACCACCTCACTCTGTGAGGTGGTCCCGGGCGGAACGACGGCTAGGCCTTAAGCCTCATACACACAATCGGATTGTTGGCCAACAAAACCGTGGAATTTTGTCCGAAGGGCGTTGGCCCAAACTTTTCTTGCATACACACGGCCACACAATTGTTGGCCAACAATTATGAATGTAGTGATGTACTACGTTGTTTTTCAGCTCTTTAGCGCCACCCTTTGGGCTCCTTCTGCTAATTTCGTGTTAGTAGAAATTTGGTGAGTGTTGATTCGCACTTTTCATTTCGTGCTTTTCATTTTGCGCTTTTCAGTTCGTTTCTGAACGGCTGTTCGTCAACCAGACATACAGAATCGGAGGAGATAAAGTGTTATTTATTATTGGCCTTGGAGTTATTTCTTTGACTTTATTTTTTTGGTTGAATAATGATTTGATTTGGTATATTTTCTATATTTTTGGATGCATAGAATGCACTTTTTGGTTAAGTTCTATTGGCAGATAGCATGTCTAATTTTATTTGTTTTCTTTTTTTAATGCACAATAAAAAAATTGTGGAGAATAATCCTTGGCTATGTGTTTTACTTCAAATGACAGTTTGGGAGTAGGCAGTTATATTTAAAAAAATACAATGTAAAATTGACAAGGGAAACCAACATAGTCGTTATCTTTGATTTTAAAAACTACGGGATAATGATGTTGTGGTAACTTGCACAAAAAAAAACAAAAAACAAAAAAAGCATAATAATATTATTCTTGATATCACTAGAAAAAAAAGCCTTTGAAAATTTGTTTGCAATAACTCCATCAGTATCACCAGCACAGCAGCTTCATTATTATCCCATTAAAGAAGAAGAGAATTGTGCGCTGCATTTCGAGATTTCATAATTTTCCGCGTCACAAATTTTAATTCTCCATTACGAATGCTAGTTTACAAGACCAACCGCTTCTGGCTCATAGTTACATAGTTACATAGTAGGTGAGGTTGAAAAAAGACACAAGTCCATCAAGTCCAACCTATGTGTGTGATTATGTGTCAGTATTTCATTACATATCCCTGTATGTTGCGGTCATTCAGGTGCTTATCTAATAGTTTCTTGAAGCTATCAATGCTCCCCGCTGAGACCACCACCTGTGGAAGGGAATTCCACATCCTTGCCGCTCTTACAGTAAAGAACCCTCTACGTAGTTTAAGGTTAAACCTCTTTTCTTCTAATTGTAATGAGTGGCCATGAGTCTTATTAAACTCTCTTCTGCGAAAAAGTTTTATCCCTATTGTGGGGTCACCAGTACAGTATTTGTAAATTGAAATCATATCCCCTCTCAAGCGTCTCTTCTCCAGAGAGAATAAGTTCAGAGCTCGCAACCTTTCCTCATAACTAAGATCCTCCAGACCCTTTATTAGCTTAGTTGCCCTTCTTTGTACTCGCTCCATTTCCAGTACGTCCCTCCTGAGGACTGGTGCCCAGAACTGGACAGCATACTCCAGGTGCGGCCGGACCAGAGTCTTGTAGAGCGGGAGAATTATCCTTTTATCTCTGGAGTTGATCCCCTTTTTAATGCATGCCAATATTCTGTTTGCTTTATAAGTAGCAGCTTGGCATTGCATGCCATTGCTGAGCCTATCATCTACCCCAGGTCCTTTTCCATCCTAGATTCCCCCAGAGGTTCTCCCCCCCAGTGTATAGATTGCATTCATATTTTTGCCACCCAAATGCGTTATTTTACATTTTTCTACATTGAACCTCATTTGCCATGTAGTCGCCCACCCCATTAATTTGTTCAGATCTTTGCTTCCGAGCATGCGTGTTTGTACTTTGGACTTTTGTCCGACGGACTTGTGTACACACGATCGAAAAATCCAACAACACACATTTGTCCGCGGAAAATTTGAAAACCTGCCATCCAACATTTGTCTGCGGAAAATCCGACAACAATTGTCCATTGGAGCGTACACACGGTCAGATTTACCACCAACAGCCTGTCATCACACAATTCCCGTCGGAAAGTCCGATCGTGTGTACGAGGCTTTAGACTCCGCACTCTGGGGGAATCCCACGTCACCTATTCACACTTGGAATTATTTCATTCATCTTTGTGACAGGCAATCAATGTGTCTTATGGGAACAATTGAGCAGGACAAGAGCTGAGTGGACAATATCAGGTGATATTATTGGTGTGATTATTTTCTTTCTAAACAGTTGAAAATGTTTTACAGTAAGTGCCTTTTTTGCTTTGACTATTAAGGTTACTTTACAGTAGAAGCTAGAAGGCATTAAAAAAAAACTTCTGCAGTGTACTGTATATTGAATTGCTTTACGAAACAAAAATGTCATACTCAATTGTAGGAAAAACAATACACAACATACAGAGTATCACAAAATATGCCTACAACATGCACAAGCTATCTATCCTTTCTAGCAAATAATCATGTCCAATGTATGTGAGGGATATGCAATTAGCGGACCTCCAGCTGTTGCAGAACTACAAGTCCCATGAGGCATAGCAAGACTCTGACAGCCACAAGCATGACACCCAGAGGCAGAGGTATGATGGGACTTGTAGTTTTGCAACAGCTGGAGGTCCGCTAATTGCATATCAATGATGTATGTGATAGGCATACACTAAACAGTTTCTTAAAGTGATTGTAAACCCTTACCTAGTAAAATAACCCATTCAGTTTAAAAAAAAGTTTCAAATAAAACCCAGTTTAAAATGAAAGGCAATGCATTTGTTTAAAAAAAAAAAAAAACATAAACACCTTTTTCCCCTTTTTTATAATTGATCACATTCCCAATGTTCTCAGCTGCATAAGAGCTGGTGGGAGGAGAAGCAGCAGCTTACTGATCTTCCCAGTGAAAGGCTGTGGGAAAGGGGAGGGGGGGGGGTTGGAGGACTGTTCCCAGCATAGCTAGAGAACTGACCATGGTGTATTCACCTGCTTAGTGTGGTCAGTTTTTAGTAGGAAAGCAGAAGGGCATATACAGTACCCAGTGAAGTGACTGGCATCAGGTGATACACAGAGATGAAACAAATCCTCCTACATAAGTTGTACCTGTTTATCTGTAGCACCTTTCTCCTTTTCAGCCTTCTAAAAAAAACACAGGTCAAAAGCTTTTCTCAGCTGTAGGGGGGTGGAGTTCTGATGTAACACACTGCACAGCATAGAGCAAGGAGCTAAGTGTAATATGAGACCTGAGTGGAGGGACTAGACACACACACACACACACACACAGTCTTATAAGGAAACATGCCCAGCTGAGGCTATCAATCACCTTCTCTGTGCTGGAGGGGGCAGAATTGTCTCCTAACATTCTGTGGTGTCAGCATGCAGATAGTAGAGAAATGACAGGGCAGCCAGAAATCACACTAGGGGCTTTGGATTGAGGCTAGTGCACACTATGGAGAGATATGCTTTGTTCATTTTTCATTTCAGAATTTTAGATCTATTTTAAATTTTCCCAGAGTTGAGCTTTAAGAATGAGCCATAGCTTTTTAAAGTTTCAGACCCATGCAACTGAGATAAGGAGGCAGAATCACTTTAGTTTCTGACTCATTAGGTAAATGATGTGGGTTTCAGGTGATGGTAATACTTATCACTCTCAGCAAATTTGACGGCTTTTAAAATATAAAGCAAAATATAAAATGACAACAAAATTGCATTTTTTACAATAATGATTCGGTAACAGCCTTACGACATTAAAAGCATTAGAGATTGCCATGCATGTTCAGAAAGATAAACTAAAATATGAAATAGGAATTAGCTAGAAATTAATTGAACCAAATGCAAGAACGGGACATTTAGGGGCTATTTATAGCAGATACTGAATTCTGCTCTCCTGTCTCCACTGGATACTGCAATGTTACTCCACTCTGTCACCTGCAGTGTATGACCCATTCATAAAATGTAGGCTGCAATGTTGAGTTGTAGTCTTCCGTGGCGTTCTCCCTGCTTAAATCTGCACAGGGAACCCCAAGATTAGAAGAGAGGAAGATTTTTAATTTTGCTTTTATCCATTATTTTGAATGGCATTCCATTGCTTTGAAGTACCAAAGCAAGTGGATAGCAGTGCACATTTGTAAGACATATCCCTATGCTTTATAAATGTGCAGTTTTTTTTTCTGGTAAGACCATACCACTACTTTATACATGTTTTTTTTTTTTTTACACATGCAGTGACCTCTGAAGAGAGATCCACATTTGGATTGCTCTTCAGAGTGCATTTTACAGGTGTGAGGAGGCATTCTATAGCCTGTTTTAACCCCTTAAATGCCACACCAGCGCACTGCGCATGCGGTTGTGATGCATCCCTGTTCAGTTAATTGGGGTGCATTTAGCAGGAGATACTGCTACGTCACAATGCAAAACATCCTGCCTAGCGAAGATTCTCTCTACCATGCACATAAAATGCTATCGCTATCATGTGTACTGGGCCAGAATGTAAAAGAAGCAATACACATTTGAGTAAAATTATACTCAATATACTATATTATATAGCCGCGCTGCCCCATTGATTTCAATGGGCCGGAGCGTTGAAGGAGGGGTGTATACACAGCTCCTTTACCACTGCAAAGATGCTGCTAGCAGGACTTTTTTTTCAGCGTCCTGTCAGCGCACCGCTCCACAGCAGCGGCTCTTTCAGGGCACTTTGCAGGTGCTATTTTTAGCGATGTAGCACCTACAAAGTGCCGCAGTGTGAAAGGGGTCTAAGAGAAGTGTTGAAGTTGTAATTGATGACTCCACGGCTAGAGCAAGGGGTGGGCAGGAGGGGCGGCTGCCTTGGGCACTGTGGTATCATGTGAGGAGGGGGTATCAAGGAGATTGAGGGGGAGGGGACTTGTATTGGAAGGGGGAATTTGGGGGGTGGCAGGGGGTAAGCACTGTTCTAGGAAGGGACATTTTTTTGGGGGTGCTAAGAGTGGTGATTTAGGGGCATTTGTGTTGGGAGGAGGGAAGAATATTTGTGCTAGGAGGGGGATTTAGGGGTAATTGGTGCTGGGGGTGGGGGGCATTTGAGCTGGGGGTGAGGGGGGGGCAAAGATTTGTGCTGAGGGGGGATTTAAAGTGGGGGGCAGAAGATGTGTACTAGGAGGGGAAATTTTAGGGGTAGAGGATCTGTGCTAGGAGGGATTTTTTTTTTTGGAGGGGGGGGGGGGCATTTGGTATTTGGGGGATAGGGGGCAAAGATTTGTGCTGAGAGGGGAGATTTCAGCATGGGAGCAGATTTGTACTGGGAGGAGGGGGGTTTATTCTTAGAGGGTAAGCATGCAGATTAGTGTTCAGTGTTATTGTGGGGGATTTTTGCTGACACATAATGCTCATACATCTTGGAGGTGGGGGGCGGGGTGACATGTTTGCCCTGAGCCCTAGATGATCTTGCACTGAAAATGCTTCATGCCTGGCAGTGTCTGACATAAGTTTCTTTGAGTCACAGACCTCTAGTTATGCATGCTGTAAATAGGGTTCAGTAACTTTTACAGCATTACAGTTAAAGCATCTGAATGATAGCCAGGGAACTAATATTCTTAAAGGAGAAATTGTGGCCTACATTATTCCCTCACGACGGAGTCCCTTTAACAAAGATGTGTAGTGCATTTTATTGCCTCGTTGGTTATGTTAAGGATAAGAAATGAAAATATTTAAAACGTAAAATTATAATATTTCTAGCTTACTCCTATTGTAGGCACTGTTGTGTCACACATTTCACAGAGCCTGCCTTCTGTACTACAGAGGTGCTGAGAGGAGGAGTTTCAGGAGGCGGAGTCAGTACAGGAATCACTGTTTGTAGGCAGCAAGGTACCATGGGATATGTAGTCCTTGGAAACTGAAAGTAAAAAGCAGAGGAGAAGCTGTAAAGCATGCTGGGAACCCAGGAAGTTGTGGAAAAAGACAGCCAGCAGACAAGCAGCATTCACACCATGAAAGGAGATTTTTCAAGTATGCTTATAATGGATTGTTGAAAAATAATTATTGATTGTGTTGTGTTTTACAATGCTGATGTTAAAAAAAAATGAGATTTTAGAAAATATTGTGATACTTAAGGCCATCATCCGTATTGTGTATATATAGGGAAAAAAGAGAGCAAATAGTTATTTTAAACAAATGATACAGTTTATTAGGTAACAAAAGTTAAAAGATCATATAACATATATCTATATGAGTAAAAACAAAACCAGACAGTGCTGGCAAAATTCATCGCATGCACCACAAATTGGGTGCTGAAGCAGTAGGTCTGTATGTGTCGATGCGTTTCACCAAATTTACTTCATCGTGGCTCATTAAAGAATTATAGCACTCATCTGGAGGAAAACAACTTAATTTACAATGTATTTATATAATATACAGTATATACTGTGATTATGTGTTTGTCATGCGGGACCCACTTCAGTACAAAGCAACACCAGCACCAAAGAACTCCCTGGGTGGGCGCCGGAGCATCAAAAACACCCACCGGGGAGCGGTCTATCTCAAGGGATCACTAAATATCAAGAAAATGACAATATATGTGACATGCATAATATAATAGATATTTAGTATAGAGTGTTTCCATGGTTATATACACCCGCTTGGGATCTGCATACAACATACAGTATGTATGATGGGGTGTTATCATAGAAGCACTAAAGTTCAATATCCAGAAATAAGTATAGAAGTTCTGTATGTTAGATCTAAACGATGGAAAAGAGACAGATGAAGAACATTGGGGATAATGTATTTGGCATAGTATTTCCTAGTATATATAAAGTAATACATATACAGTATAAGCCAAACGGGTGTTATAAAATGAAAATGTAGGCTGTAAAAGTCTGTGACCATAGAGCTCCTTTAAGACTGTACTGACATTGTGACATACGGTAACACATCACAACATGCACTGATGCATAATAATGTGCATTATGAAGAGTGCTGATGGTAAATACAAAGTGCATAGTAACATGTTGACATACTTTTTGATGAAAATCAATTAAGTTCAATGAAAAACGCATCTGGAGTAATAAATGCATATGTGTGAACAGGCCCAAAAGTATTTTATTTCTTTTATTTTTAGTTATGTAAATTCTGAATATTGTATACGAATATTTCATGTTCACATTTCCAGTAGCTGATCGAGCTCTAGGATCATTTTCATATGTTTACTCGTTTATTTTTATTTATAACTCTGTTTTTTATTTTAAATTAGTAAGAAAAAGATACAGACTCCAAATGGACAACCCACGCAGGGGAGGACACTTGTGTTATCAAAAGGCAGTTTCGGGTTGACCTTGCATAAAGAGAACTAACATTGGCTCACGTAGGAGTCCACATTATTCCAAAAGATATTTCCTCATGAGTCAGGGTAAAGGCAAGGATGGTGGAGTGGCTTGTGGCAGGCTCCGGGGTGAGGTGTTAGGAACTTGAGTGCTGTAGAGGGGTCTTCCAACCAACGAGTCCTTCTTGTGTAGTTTTAGGTGTTTTGGTAAAAAAATAAATAAATAAACACTTGGTTATGGAGCTGAATAGCTCAAGCTTGAGTCAGAGGAGTAACTCATATCCCTCCTTCCCCCTCCCTGGTCAGAGGAGTAACTCATTGCTTTCCTACCCCCTTCTTGCCTTCTATGTTCAGAGGGAGCCGTAAAAAGTTTAAATTCGAGAAAGAGTGTCTGAAAGCTAACAGCTTCATCTGTGCTCTCTCTTTAGAAAACCCTTAGTGCTCTGTGACACCAGCATCACATGTGCATCCTGTATTCAGTGTTTATTTATAAAATACATATTTTATGTAAATAATAAAAAAGATATAGAACTCTGTTTAAAAAAAATAAAAATAAATAACAACAGACACAAATGCTTATAGTTTCTCTTTTTTAACAAAACTCCTGCCTATCAGATGTGGATGTAAAGTGATGTTTGCAACATTTTTCAGCTATCCAGTTTAAAACTTGGCACAAAGTGGTGACCCCGAATACTTTACTAGAATGTTCTATGATTGCTATGGTTCTGACACTGGCCGGCACTTATTCTGCTTAATTCAGACATCCAGACATCTCTTTCACTGTAGCTACATCATGAAGATTGATACCTACCATCCCGCTGGATTCATGGAAATAGAGGAGGTCTAATGAAACACTTAATGAGGTTTCATGCCCAAATGCTTCTGCATATTATATTTAATGATAAATCTCTCTCTTCTATGTGTATACAAGCATACTTAGAAAATAAATCACAGTATAGGGAATAGCACCTACCATTTTATAGTAGCAGTTACGGCTGAGGAAATGATATTATTTGTATCTGATGGTGCTTGTGCTCTGCAGGCAGAAATAAAATAATATCACAGGAGCCGCATCGGGGGAATGGACGGGAGAAATGTAATGTAGCTTTCACAGGGTCACTTCTCAGCTCATCAACTGCTTGGATGATGTGAATGTGGCAGAGGCTTACAGCTTGTCTCAGAAATAAAATTCTTGAGATACTCTGCAAAACTTTTATATGACTTTTTTATAGCATTATTTCAAACAGTCAAGTAACCAGATGCACATTCATATGTATTTGTCAATACATGTTTTTGTTGGGCCGTCTTGTGTCTTCTGCTGCATTGTACTCTTTATGATGAAAGGTGTAGGTTAAAAGAATCAATTTCGATCACAATTTCCATCAGATGATCTTGTCTCAGTTAATAATCCTCTCATGGAATCAGTGAAATACCCAGACCCCAAAAAATTGATCGCTCAATTCTACCTTATGCTGACAACACCATCAGCAACCAAAATAGCATATGCACTTAAACCTAGGTGGGAGAGGGAGGTGGAGGTGGGTAATATGGAAGATGATGAATGGAGTGATGCTCTTGATGCTTGCAAACTGGTATCCCCTAAACTATCGGATCGGTTGACTCAGATTTTCATATTGCACAGATCCTACCTCACACCATATAGAATCTCTAGATATAAACAGAATCAGTCTGCAATATGTATACTGTGCAATCAAGCAGTAGGCACTTTCTTTCACTTAATATGGCATTGCCCGCTGATACAGGCTTTCCGGACCCAGGTAGTGAGATTCCTACATGACACAATGGGCTCCCCTGTCACATTACATGCCCAAACTGTGCATCTTGGGAATTTTCCCAGATACAGAGATTAACAAATTCCAAAAGATATTTCTTCATGAAACACTCTCCTCTGCAAGAAAAGTCATAGCCAGACTTTGGATGAGGTCTGATCCTCCAGAGCTCACACAATGGATTACAGAAGTAAATACAGTATTACCCTATAAGAAACTCATATATGCACATAGAGGGTGTCCTACAAAGTATGAAAAAATCTGGGACAAGTGGCTCAAAGCACCTGAAACCTGTATATGATACTGAAAATTAAAAAGGGTGTTACAATAGGATGCATAGACCAATAACCTTTTGATAGGAATGTATGTCGGAGGGAGAAGCGTTTAATAGAGGGACATGGTGTGCGCAGTGTTTAGAGGGTTTTTCGAATGTTGATGGTGATATAAAAGATAGCGTTTCTCAATACTTATAATTTGGGGGGAAGACATAGCGAATTGCCTGTTATTATACATTGTATTACTTGAAGTTTTTGTAACAAGAAATGTATGGATGTATATGTGTCTTATATATTTTCAATAAACAATAACGTGTTTAATGAAAAAAAAAAAGAACAATCAATGAATTTATTCCAAGCAGGCAAGCAAATCGGTAGACATAAAGCTGTGCCTTATCTATAAAGACTCGCCTACCACCAAGGCTAGGACTACAGTGCTATAAGGCTTAAAGTATTATGGTTAGTAAAGCAATAGGGTGCACCTAAATTTTTAGATACTAATCTATACTCCAGCAAAGGTTCCTCCTTTAAAGGCACTTAAAGTGTAAGTAGACCCCCCCCTATCGTTTTCAGCCAAGGAAGCTGCCATCTTTGCCTCTGTTTAATCTACAACTGCCATGAGATGCTGCACATATGATCAGTTATGACACCAGCCATTGGATGGTTTTTAGTTGAGAGCACAACCAATGGGAGTGTTACATTTCCGGCACGTTCTGGAAATGAAACTGTTTTATGGAGGGGTTTACTTCCGCTTTAAGAGCTGACAAGTACACATAGATTTAGCTGCTACGAATGAGTAAAAAATAAGACAAAGCAGCACATAACATACCAGAAGTCCTGATGTAGAATTCACAAATCCTCAACTACTGTCAGGTACATGGTGCCAGCCATCAGGTTAAGGCGCACTGTCTGGCTTCATTGCTCATTGCATGTCCATTGCCACCAGGCGGCCTAATTAAACCTGGGCTCTTCTCTAGCCCTTTGCTAAATGATCTTCAGTCTTGTTCCTGTTATCCAGTTCCTGATACACATGTTGATCCTGTTACTGAATCAGGTTCCTGTCTGACTTTGCTCTTGGTTTACCCTTGTCTGTGCATGTTCGCTGTCTGCCTCCCCTACCGACCTCGGCTTACACTATTGACCACATTTTTGCCTAGTGGTCTCCGTCCTGCACAAACAACACATTGGCTGTTTATATATTTCTATATACGTGGAGATTTCCTTTTGGGCTATGAGTTTGCCTTTATTAACTCGTTCCCCATATACACAGCTTTAAATCCTAGTTTCGCAGATGCTTGTTGCTTTCTGCGGCGCCGTTCAATACACTGAGCAATAACACATGGAGCCTGGCACTAGAGTGTCTGCAAATCTGCGGCAAAATGGCCGCGATGACTATATTTAGTCTGCAGAGCGTCCGTCCAATCAAATCCCCCTGATGAAGACACGTGACCCTGTGTCGAACACACGTAGGGGAGGGGCCAGGATGGAGCACGGAGCCTTTCACTCCACTGAGATGCGATGCACAGCTTATCCCTCCTGACAGGCAAACTTTGGAGACTGTTATCAGATTGGTGCACTCACGCACCTTGCATATGTGAGTACCCTAATGTAGGGAGCTTTTAACCTAATAAATATTTATAAACGATATCACACTATCCAGTTTTTCTTTTCCTTTATTCCTAACTGTGGAGTTGCTGCTGAAAACTGTGTATCTGGATTTCATCACTGAGCCGTGAGATGGCTCATAAGCGTGTTTAGACTCAGTCTCACAGCTGAGTCGCACGCTCTGAGGTGAGCGGCTGTCCCCGGGGGGGTCACTGGATGGCACTTGAGCATGGAATTCCAAGCACTAAGCACTAAGATTAATGCACGCACGTTGGATTTTTTATGAACTGTTTTTATGGACTTTATGTGCATTTCATTCATAAATTGGACTTTAATAACCACATATCACATCTTGGATTTGATATTCGCACTCATTGTGTGGCACTTTGTTGCATTTTTCACTTACCACTGTGATATATTTATATATTTTTTTACACGGTATATTTCAGACTATATAAATGATTTTTTCATCCATTATATATACAGGTAGTAGTTCAATAATCGCTAGTCTCATTCTAATGGTATACATCTAATATATTATTTACACATTGCACTTTAAAATCACTTGTTTTTTATATATATCCTTTGTGCCTTGCTGTGGTTGGATAAGCCGCTTATGCGGTATTTTCAGTATAACTCATATGCATTAATAATCTCCAGATTGATATTTTCACCTTAGAGCAGCGTATCTTTTGTATATATAGAATCTATACCTTGCTGCGCGATTGTTGCGGACTTCTACCTGTTCCTATTAGACAGTCTATATTCCCATCGCACACATTCCTGGAATGAGCTCTTACGCCCCGTACACACGGTCGGATCTTCCGACGGAAAATGTGTGATAGGACCTTGTTGTCGGAAATTCCGACCGTGTGTGGGCTCCATCACACATTTTCCATCGGATTTTCCGACACACAAAGTTTGAGAGCAGGCTATAAAATTTTCCGACAACAAAATCCGTTGTCGGAAATTCCGATCGTGTGTACACAAATCCGACGCACAAAGTGCCACGCATGCTCAGAATAAATAAAGAGATGAAAGCTATTGGCCACTGCCCCTTTTAGACTCTCTACGTACGTGTTTTACGTCACCGCGTTTAGAATGATCGGATTTTACGACAACTTTGTGTGACCGTGTGTATGCAAGACAAGTTTGAGCCAACATCCGTCGGAAAAAATCCATGGATTTTGTTGTCGGAATGTCCGATCAATGTCCGACCGTGTGTACGGGGCATTAAGGTACCGGGTGCTGTCGTGATTGTCAGCTGGAAACTGGAACATGCACGATAATGTAGATATTCGCCAGCACACCAGGGATCTTCAGTTACTTCCAGTGTTTTCTAATTAAAGAAATATCACGTCACAAAACAGTGTAGTGCAACGTTTTGGAGCCACGCAGGACCCCTTCGTCAGGGATCTACCTTTTCCTTACCCTGATTCTGCTTATGCCCTGGTGTCCTTCCACTAGGCTATCACTTGACCAGGTTTGGGACCTAACCCCACCCTCAACTGGACTTGGCATCTCCACAGTGCATTGTCAGCTGTACCTCTGCTCGTCAGCTATCAGCACTCCAAAGTTCCTGTTCACAGTGTCTACACCTTAGCAATTGTGCCTTTTCTTTGCTACAGCGGATCCTGTCTCAACATACAGGGGTATGTTGCTCGGATGGGAACTGTGCAAGAGGCCACCCTTGTCATCTCAGGTTTTGTGTACAGGTACATGATAAATACAAAAACTAACTAATATAAAAACTATAAAGGCAGGATGTTTTATATATTCCCTGAGGGCAGCAGCAGGAGTAGAAAACATGAGTAGTCCAGAGCAGGATATGGTAAAGCTGATTACGTATTTCTGGCAATCCTTCTCTTAATGTCACTTACCTGGTGGAGACTGAGCTGGAAAGGGGACTTCTTTTGCACAGATTGTCCAACACCTCTGGTAGTGTTGACAGGGGATGTGAGGACACAGAGTGTCATGAGGGCCGATGTAGCAGGCAGTACCAGCTGTTGGGGTGTGAGGTACAGATAACTGTGAACCACCAGGTAAGGAACATAGGGTAAAAATTTCAGTTCCACCCGATTAGTAGACAAGAACGAAGCCAAGACACAAGATTGTCAACAGATAACAGCAAGGCAGGGACAGCTGCAGGATACAGGCCAAGGTCAGCAACAGCGAAGCATCAAATCCGATGGCAGCATGTAGAGTATAAAACACAGGCCCATATCACAATGGGCAGACAAGCTACGTTATACATGGAAAAGCATTGGGTTACAGGTAAATTAGGGACTAGCTGAGGACCACTCAGAATTCTGTATAGGTTACATTCCAGCCTTAATAGGCTATTTGGCACTATACAGGTGCTGAACATGCACATGTGCCTACTTGCATACTACTAATACAACCATGCATGCACTCAGAAACATGCACTGGTCTTCTCATACTGGAACATACCGGATCTTCCTTACTCTTAATTCATGCTGGGGAGACAGTTGTGTGATAACAGAAAGTTCCAAAGCTCAGCCCACGATTTGGTTGGTTGGCTGCATTCCAACATCAAACTACGCTAAGCATGTCCAAGAGTCAAAATATATGCATGTGCTAAGAGGTGCATTTTGTAGTGCTAGACAGGTGTGCTGATGTGCATTAATGTGTGGTGCCCTAATGCTGGCATTTTAATGTGAGTATGGTTATCTTTGCTGTTTCTACAGAGGGGCTTGGGGGTATCGACTGTAACAAACCATGACATACAGTAATCATTTTTGTGTTTTTTTGCAGATACCTGTCAACAGGACAAACAATTTCCAGGTTGCATTATGCTTTTCTTGTGGGGAAGGCACACTACTGTGGGATGTATTATCAGAGACAGTGATGAATAAGCCACCTAGAGTTGAATGGGTCCAAAATGCTGATTTCTTTTGAAATTGATGCAAGTTCCCAAACTCTGTGGGGGTGATAGATGGGGAAGCACATTTGTCTGATTATGCCACCAGCATTGCTTCAGGTATATTGACGTTGGATTTTATGGCAGTAGTTCCAACTCCAGCTTTTGCCCACTCCATATTTGGTCAAATGATGCTTAATAACAGCTTGAATCTACCTCCCAACCATCAACTTCCTGGAACCACCAAACCATCTCTGCCAGTGGTTTTTTGTCAGGGATGAGGCATTTGCATTGTCTGAGCACCTTGTGAGACCATATTCTAAGAGTGGAGAGATGATTGTCTGACATGTGCACGATGCATGATTGAGTGCGTGTTTGGAATTTTTTCCATGTATTAACCTGTTGCTGTCTAATGCAGTACGTGTAGTAAAGGCCACATACATTCTGCACAATTAACGTCAGGCAAAGAGATGACTATGTGTGCTGTTAAATATAAAACTTTATTTTGAGATGGTACCCTATATAAATAAATATAAGTGTAATTGTATGGCTGAAAAAAAGTGTAAAAAGTATGAATGATGAATTTCACTTAAATTTATTTATATAGGGTAGCACTACATCCTTTTTAAGTTTATTTCATTTTTTTGCATATAGCACAGATTGGTGGATGAATTTTTGATGTAAGCAGTTTCTGTTTTGTTATCTCATAATATTGATGTTTAGTGAATAAGGTTAACATTGATTTATCAGTGAGGAAGGTGTTTTTTTTTAATAAAGAAAGTTGTACTTTTTCTCCCAAACTTCAACATCATAGCTAAAGGGTTCCATAGGTTTCCGTATCAATGATGGCACGGGTGGCAGCTGAAAAATGCAGTCATAAATACAATGACTGACCCACACATGCATGGTTCTTAGGGCCCATTGGCTACGATCAGCTTCCCATTATTGTGTCTACATCAGCTCCACATACGCAGCATTAGAAGGCAGCAGGAGTGAGAACTTTTAATTCCACACATGCCCACAATGGCCTCAATGACAGATATTGCCCACACATGCATGAAAGAGAACTCCAGTCACACATGCACAGTTACAAACCCCTCTTCAGTTGATAATCGGCATCCTGGCCTTGATGGGAGGAGGGCCTGTGCTCTTTCAGCTGGTCTCCAGCAAATTGGCAGTGTAACAGATCATCTACCAAGTATGCATGGATATGGCCGTATTGTTGTAGATCAAGCTATGGGTCACATTCCGCACATGCTCTCTCTACTTTATAACTTCTTTACTTCTGTGGCTGTGTTGCTCCAAGCTCTGCCTGTCAAAACTTCACAGATATGATCCAAAATGGGGGGTACTTGAGGAGAAAGCCCCCAAGCCTGTAGCATTTCACCTGCCGTCTTTGCAGCAACAATGTTCACGTACATGGGGCACATAAAAATGACTCTTACATATGTACATATATCTAAGGATTAAGGATAGGTTGCGAGCACTGAACTTATTCTCTCTGGAGCAACATCCTGCCCCCCCCTTCCCACATTCTTGCAGAGCAATTACGCTCTTGTCACCACAATGGACCCCCTTTGTATACCTCCATCCTTTTCTTCCACCAGTTCTTCCATTCCCTTACCATGCCCCTCCTACTTGTCACTCTAGACCAGGGCTTCTCAACCAGGGTTCCTCCAGTGGTTGCTAGGGGTTCCTTGAGTAATGAACAATTTTTGCATCCCAGATAAGTTCCCACTAACACCATTAATCTTTTTAGCTATCTAGGACCACAAGTGTAAGGAGCATTCTTCCCACTGCCACACTAATGTATCATGAGTTGTAGATATAGTCATTTTTTGCAGGGCTTGCCTAAGAGCAGAAAGTTTTATCAAGGGTTCCTCTGGGTTGAATAGGTTGAGAAAGGCTGCTCTAGACCCTTATTCTTTAACCTTGTACCCCCTCCACCTCTGCAGACTATCTTCATCCCCCTCCACCCCCCATCACCATCCACTGCAC
Organism: Lithobates clamitans; assembly: GCA_037952925.1. NCBI lineage: Eukaryota > Metazoa > Chordata > Amphibia > Anura > Ranidae > Lithobates > Lithobates clamitans. Next base: position 1,878,804 of record JBBGZY010001835.1, on the reverse strand, counting down.
CCCCTTCTCACACCACCCACCAAAGTTGCAAAATCTTACCGCCCTTCCATCATCGCTCATCACACCTGAACCCCCTCTCTCAGCCTATACCTGCATGCCTCCCCTCCCGAACCCTCGCTCTGCTCCCACTAATATGCTTGCACACTTCTTCTGTGTTCTCACCATCATTGTGTCTGTACCCCTACCATATCTACAGGTCCCCCTCCCAACAACTGATCCCCACTACCTCGCTCTCTATATTGAGCTTGTACTTTTTTCCTTTTTTCCACTTATCACCACCATACCTGCAAACCTGCTCTTATTGCTGCACCTGTACCCCCCTTCCCCTTACAACTGCCCCTGTATGTTTTTTATTGCATCTATTGGGATGTAGCTTCTGTTCAGCTGACAATTTTCAGCCAGGCTCCTTCTATTTTATATTCAAAAGATGTTGGGTGGGAGGGGACTAACAGGAAATTTGTCCAGTTTATCAGGAAGTGACTGAAATGTGTACAGTGTATGGCCAGCTTTAAGTGGAACTTCACTCCACCCCTACATTTCATTCCCCCCATTACCCCATTACCATTTATATTAGGTTAAATTTCAAAACACACTCTAACCTCCCCAGCGGATCCAGCATTGCTGTGCAGTGATCTAGTGTTCAACCATCCCGTGCCCCCATCTTGGTTCACGTTGGTCAGTTGCCTCTTATAGGTTTAGCCAGCCCAGCCCCTGATGACATGGTTCACCCCCCCCCGCTCTTGTTTGAATGGGCCCCTGTGGCCTTCTAAGATCTGTGATGGTGTTTTCTCAGAGGGCTGCAGAGCAGGACATATCATTCTGGCCTAGGTCAGAATGACAGCGGGGGGGTGGGTTGCCATAAAAAAACAACAAAAAATCAGAAGTCTCCCAGAAAAAAAAAAAAACTGCTATTACTAGCTGGCCCAAACAATTAACTTTACATACACCCGCTGTCAGCACTCTGCTACATACAGTATACAGTGCTGTGTTCTGGTAGTGGTATGGGGACTTCCTGCCTTGTTCCTGGAACAAAATTGAGTCAGGCTGAGTGCTGCTTAGTCATTCATATGAAGCTTTGCATTCTATAAATTAGTAAAAGGCTTCCTCTGATTGGCTGAGGTGGAGATCGTGATGCCATCCAACTGCCTGTCTTCCTCGGCCAATCAGAGGGATCTTTGTATTAATTTATAAACTACAAAGCTTTCCAAGCTTTTTTCTGAGCAGCGCTGGGCCCTACTTGATTTGTTTTGGGGAATGGGACAGGAAGTCTCCATCTTGCTGTTGCAATACAACCCTGTACACTGTTTGTAGCTCATGCTACATACAGTTTATAGAGCGCTGACAGCGGGTGCATGTATTAGTAAACTAAATAGTTTGTTTAACCAGTTAAGGTCTGCCCTATAGCAGTTTTACTGCTACAGGGCAGCACCTGTGCACCAGATCATGTATATATACGTGATCTGACACTTACGGGTAGCGGGGCGCGCATGCGCGCTGTCGGCGGCTTGTTTCCGCAGTTGAAGCTGATTGGCGGGTGCACAGTACCCGATGTCCACTGGTACCCACTGATCATTTGGCAGAGAGGCAGAATGGCAATCTGCCTATGTAAACAAGGCAGATCGCCGTTCTGACAGGGGGGGGAAGAGATGGAATTTGTGTCCCTGCTAAGCAGGGAACAAGTTCCATCTCTTCCCCTAGTAAATGCACCTCCCACAGTACACATAAACACTAGCTAAGCACACAGTTAACTCTTTGATCGCCCCTGATATTCACCTCTTCCCAGCCAGTGTCAATAGTACAGTGACAGTGCATATTTTTTTAGCAATGATCATTGTATCAGTGTCACTAGTTCCTAAAAAGTGTCAAAAGTGTCAGTTAGTGTTCGAATGTCTGCCGCAATATCGCTGATCGCCGAATTACTAGTAAAATAAATAAATAAAATATCCCATAGTTTGTAGACATAGTTACATAGTTAATCAGGTTGAAAAAAGACACAAGTCCATCTAGTTGAACAAATAAAAAATAAAAATACAATCCCATATACACAATCCTTCACCCACAGTTGATCCAGAGGAAGGTGAAAAACCACAGCAAAGCATGCTCCAATTGGCTACAGCAGGGGAAGAAAATTCCTTCTTGATCCCCTGAGAGGCAATCGGATTTTCCCTGGATCAACTTTACCTATAAATGTCAGTACCCAGTTATATTCTGTACATTTAGGAAAGAATTCAGGCCTTTTTTTAAGCAATCTAATGAGCTGGCCAGAATCACCTCTGGAGGGAATCTATTCCACATTTTCACAGCTCTTACTGGGAAGAAACCTCTGTATTTGGAGCTGAAATCTTTTTTATTCTAGACAGAGAAAACTGAGTAATGTCCGCAGGGGCGGACTGACAACTCATGGGGCCCCTGGGCAATAGAAGATCATGGGGCCCCCTGCGTCTCCGCCCACATGCAAGTCACACCTGGCACAGGGGGACACTGTGGGGGGGGGGGGCACAAGGGGACACTGTGGGGAGGTGGAGGGCACAGGGGGACACTGCGTGGGGGTGGAGGGCACAGGGGGACACTGTGGGGAGGTGAGGGGCACAGGGGGGCACTTTGGGGGCGGTGGAGGGCACAGGGGTACACTGTGGGGAGGTGGCACAGGGGGACACTGTGGGTGGGTGTTACAGGGGGTCACTGTGGGGAGGTGGAGGGTACAGGGGGAAACTGTGGGGGGTGGGGTGGAGGGCACAGGGGGACACTGTGGGGAGGTGGGGGGCACAGGGGGACACTGTGGGGAGCACAGGGGGACATGGTGGGGAGGTGGGGGGAACAGGGGAACACTGTGGGGAAGTGGGGGGCACAGGGGGACACTGTGGGGAGGTGGGGGGCACAGAGGGACACTGTGGGGGGGTGGAGGGCACAGGGGGACACTGTGGGGAGGTGGGGGGCACAGGGAGACACTGTAGGGGGGTGGAGGGCACAGGGGGACACTGTGGGGAGGTGGAGGGCACAGGGGGACACTGTGGGGGGGTGGAGGGCACAGGGGGACACTGTGGGGAAGTGGCATAGGGGGACACTGTGGGTGGGTGTTACAGGGGGACACTGTGGGGAGGTGGGGGGCACAGGGGGACATGGTGGGGGGCACAGGGGGACACTGTGGGGAGGTGGGGGGCACAGGGGGTCACTGTGGGGAGGTGGAGGACACAGGGGGTCACTGTGGGGAGGTGGAGGGCACAGGGGGACACTGTGGGGAGGTGGGGGGCATAGGGGGACACTGTGGGGAGGTGGGGGGCACAGGGGACACTGTGGGGAGGTGGGGGGCACAGGGGACACTGTGGGGAGGTGGGGGCACAGGGGGACACTGTGAGTGGGAAGCTGTGCAGCAACTTTCTAATAGCAGCACGTGGTACAAGCTGCTGCACTTTCCTTCCTACCTCTCATGATGCGCTCCTCCTCGCCGGCCCCTCCTCTCTTCTGTCCGTCCGAGGTGATGACAGATACAAGCACCTGGGGTGGACGGGAGGGAAGGAGGGGCCGGCGGAGAGGAGCGCATCACGAGAGGTCTGTTTACACTTCTCTTAGCAGTGAGCAGGGACCCGATCTGCCCGTCAATCACAGCTAGCTGACGGGTAGATCGGGTCCTGAAGTGGAAGCTGTCATGGGGCCCCCTACTGGCCACGGGCCCTCGGTCAGTGTCCCAACTGCCCGATGGTCAGTCCACCCCTGAATGTCCGTGATACTTTTTTTATTTGTACTAACATATACTTTTTCATGGACAAGCTTTTGGGGTGTGTCCCCTTCTTCAAGGTTCAAGCAGTACTGATTCACAAACGTTTTAGCAGAAGGTAAAATGTTAAAACAAACAAAAAAAATCTCTGAGGGAAAGGGAAAGAAAAACAAACACATACAAATCAATGTGTATGACAATGGTAATAAAGCTATCAGCAAGTGAGATAAGACAGAGGGAAATCTATAGACTGGAGGGGGGGAAGGATGATAGATGATAGTCCATTAAACAGGAGGAAAAAAAATGTTTTTATGTTTCTTGGCTAAATCTAGTTTTTGTTTTTCTCTTAACATCCCCTGTGCACATTTCCTCCTAAGGCTCCTTTGCTGAGTTTAGGCACAAATGTCCAGAGGTGACCACAGAGGGACGCGAAATAAACAAAGTTATCACAGTTTGCAAATTTAAAGGCTTGGTTTTACTCCTATTGCCTTGCTGACTTTTTTCTCAGAATAATACAAGTTAATTATCCTACAACAGGGAGCTGCAGCCTTTTAACTGACGCCGCTGTTCTGCGCTGCTGCGAGGTGTAAACCACCACCAATCCTCAGCAATTAGAAACAAGCCAGAAATAAGGAAACCACTGCTTACCATCAGCGCCACAGAGGAAGAAACAGAGCATTCCACATAGCCTCGGGTTTGCTGAACTGTTCATCCTTCATCCTAAACTGCAAATACAGAGCCAAGAAGATTAAAAACGCATTCCTGCTGTTTACTCTTGTACATTTCTCACACGATTATCTTCTAACCTGCCCCCCTGGTTCAACTGCACGTTTGATCCTGTTTTTCAGTTTATTATTTTGTTTTATAAAAAAAGATTGGGATTTTTTGGGGCATTCAGAGAAAACTTTGCTTTCTTCTTCTTAACCACTTCATGTCCTTAGACCTAGCTCCCAACTGTCCCTGATTTCGAGGGACTGTCCCTCGTTCGGAACAAAGTCCCTCCGTCTCTCTTTCCTCCCCATTTGTCCCTCATTTTGGCCCGATCTTAAAAGCCATATCAATGGAATAGTAGTGGTAAAAAAGCACTTTTTTTTTATACAATTCTGACTTAACTACTTAACCGCTTCAATACAGGTCATTTTCACCCCCTTCCTGCCCAGACCAATTTTCAGCTTTCAGCGCTGTTACACTTTGAATGACAATTGCGCAGTCATGCAACAATGTACCCATATTAAATTTTGATCATTTTTTCCTCCACAAATAGAGCTTTTTTTGGTGATATTTGATCACCTCTGCGGTTTTTATTTTTTGCGCTATAAACAAAAAAAGAGCGACAATTCTGAAAAAAACACAATATTTTTTACTTTTTGCTATAATAAATATCCCATTAAAAAAAAACAAAAAAAAAACAATTTTTTTCCTCAGTTTAGGCCGATACGTATTCTTCTACATATTTTTGGCAAAAAAAATTGCAATAAGCGTTTATTTATTGTTTTTTGCACAAGTTATAGCGTCTATAAAATAGGGGGTATATTTATTGGATTTTTATTGTTATTTTTTTTTTTTTTACTAGTAATGGCGGTGATTTGCGATTTTTATCGTGACTGCGATATTGCGGGGGGACACTTCGGACACTTTTGACACTATTTTGGGACCATTCACATTTATACAGCGATCAAAGCTATAAAAATGCACTGATTACTGTGTAAATGTGACTACCTGGGAAGGGGTTAACAGACTGGGACTGGGAAGGGGTTAAATGTGTACCCTAGGGAGTGATTCTGACTGTAGGGGGAGGGGACTCACAAGGGGAGGAGACTGATCGGTGTTCCTCTGTACTGCAAATACACCATCGGTCTCCTCTCCTCTGACAGGACATGGATCTGTGTGTTTACACACACAGATCCATGGTCCTGCTGTGTTCACAGGCAATCGCGGGTGTCCGGTGGGCATCGTGGCCGTCGGACACGCGCATCGGGCGCCTAGTGACATGGCGGGCACTCGCGCGCCCCCTAGAGGCTCAAGAAGTAAAAGATGTCATATGACTGCGGAGGGACAAAGGGTTCCTGCCGCTGTCATATCACTATGCACGGTAGGGAAGTGGTTACAGACCGCAGATAGACTGCAGCAGGGCAGCTCTATTGCGCAAAACGATGTACCGTAATACCTTGGAATACAAGCATAATTCGTTCCAGAAACATGCTTGTAATCCAAAGCATTCCTATATAACAGCGTGTTTCCCCATAGGAAATAATATAAACTCAGATAATCCATTCCACAGCCACTGCTGGTCTATGCAGTACTGTATGTGGCCAGAGGTGCGGGGGGTGCCAGTGTATGCAGTACCGCATGTGGCCAGAGGTGCGGGGGCGCCAGTGACACTCGGAGACAGGAGTGTTTCCAAGTGTCTCCAAGTTCTCCACGAAGCGTTGGAAGCCACCAGCGCCCCCGGACCTCTGGCCAAATATGGAAGTACACACCAGCGGCTTGAATCCTGCTCGTCTTGCGAGACAACGCTTGCAAATCGTGTCAGGATTTAAAAAAATAAAAATAGCTTGTATTGCGAAACGCCTCGTAAACCGCATTACTCGTAATCCAAGGTTTCACTGTACCTGTATGTCATTTAGGGCACGCACACTTATTGGCCAAAGGGGGAGCCGTTCAGTGGGTCCAGCGGACGCAATGTCCGGTGGGACCCGCCGATTGTTTCTCAGAGAGGCAGAGCGGCGATCTGCTAAGTAGGAACACCGATCTCTGTGTTCACCCAGTCAGTCCATCCCCCACACAGTTAGAAAGCATCCCCTAGGGACACACTTAACCCTTTGATTGCCCATGGTGTTAACCCCTTTCCTGCCAGTGTCATTAGTACAGTATATATTTTTAGCACTGATCACTGTAATAATGTCACTGATTCCCAAAAAACTGTCAAAAATTGCAGTTTTTTATATATACATTACTATGTTTCATTACACTTTATATATATTTTTTTATAGATGGGCTTTCTATACACGTGGCTCTCACTACCCTTCACCATCATTGGGGGATCTATTCCCAGGGCATGCCTTCCTTGTTGGTTTTTCCATCTGTGTCCTGGGGATCACCACCTCAGCCCCCGGGGCTAATGATCCGCCCAGCCGGCCCTTGCCCTCCATTGCCCGTGCCCAGACTCATGATTGGTCTGTAAGTATGAGTGGAGGATTTACCTTTGTAATATTTTTCTTTCTAATCATTATCCTACCTAATACTTACCCTCAGTACCTTTATAGACATCTACACCACATCTGCTCCTGAAGAGTGGCATTGTAGCCACGAAACGCATGAAGCTGTTTGAGGCTTTCTATGTTACCGTCATATATTAGCTATTATATGCTCTTTTGGATTCTACTAACTTGAATACACAATATACTTATTACTGTGGAAACACATATCAATGAGTCTGGCGATTTTATGATGTTACTACTGTGATACCAATATGTTGCTATGTCAATATGCTATCATGTAATATGTTATGGAAGTACAGTTTCCTTATTTTTACTGTATTCTCTTGTATGTATTTTGTCACATCGCAATATAAATGGTCACAATTATGGTTTATCCACCAGACACCATTGTGCTGTGCTACCTCCCTGGCTGCATGATTCATATAAAGTCCCAAATCTTGCTCTCAATTACGGTACCTAAATGTCGGGGATGGAGGTACAACAAAATGTCTTCATATAAAATCCCAAACCTTTTTCTTTTTTCTCAATAATGTCAGTTAGGTTTCCGATTTGTCCACCGCAATGTCACAGTCCCGCTAAAAATCACTTATTGCCGCCATTACTAGTAAAAAAAAAGAAATAATAAAAAGGCCATAAAAATATCCGATAGTTTGTAGACGCGATAACTTATGTGCAAACCAATCAATATATGCCTATTTAGATTTTTTTTTTACCAAAAATATGTAGCAGAATACACATTGTCCTAAATTGATGAATAAATTAGATTTTTTTTACATTTTTTTTTTCAATCAATTTTTTCATAGTTGTGGATGCAGCCGCTTTAATAAAAATGAACAGTGGAAGGTATCTCGTTTAAGTAGTTGTCAAGTATAATACGACTCACACAATGTTACTAGTGTCATACATCTGGTAATCATATTACAAGGCATTGATCAAGCCGTGTATAGCAAACAAACCAAAATAAAAATAAAATATAAAGAAAAATCTCATGTTTCAAGGCCCATAGTGTAGTATACATATCAAACTTTTTGTAATTGAGGGACTTTGGGCCTAAGGAAAGACACTCATGGCTCCTTTGTAGGTTTGGATTGAACACATAAGAAAGAAGATGTAAGGATAAAAAAGCAAGGAGGTACTAGCGAAGAAATAGGGGGTGAGGTGGGGGGTGTGCATGCTCTAAGTGGCCTTTGAAGTTAAGGGCAAGCGTGAGAAAGGGGGACATTAATTCCCATCTTCACTCTCGCCCGAGGTGTGAGTGGACAGCTGTGCTAGGTGCCTTTTTTATTCATCTGTCGTGATGAAATGCAACCAACGGGACCACTTGTCCAAGAATTTAGAGGGGGTATCTTTTGCTTGATGTACAAGTTCCTCCACTTCTGTGATTTTTGTTATTCGCTTAAACCAATCTGCAATGATCGGGGAATCCGATGATCGCCATCGAGCTGGGATACATAACCTGGCTGCATTCACAAGATGCATGACTATAGTGCGTAGGTATGTCTTTTTTGGCATTGTGGAATGGTGCAGCAGGAATTGTGTCGGTGAGTACTCTAAAGCGAAAGTGGTGATTTAATCTGTGAGACGTGAACTTCTGTCCAGAATGGTTGTATTTGAGGGCAGGACCACTAGCTGTGCAAAAGCGATCCCAACTCTTCATTACAACGCCAGCACTGGGGTGAGATTGTAGGTGAGATCTTATGTAGCTTAATGGGAGTCCTATACCATCTGGAAAAATGTTTGAATGTTTTCTTGCGTGTAGACGTTTACTGTCCCCTTGTGAATAAATGTGTAAATATTTTCCCACTCAGGTTTTGAGAGATCTAAGGATAGTTCTTGTTCCCATCTGAGGCTTGCTGCATTAGATTTAGGGTCATGGTCGACAAAAAGCATAGCATGTATGTTGGAGATTAGGTGTCTTTGGGGTTCTTGTCTTAAACCAATTGATTCGAATGGTATAAGCTGTCGGGACAAGTCGTTTCTGGGTTGGGATCTGTCAAGAAAGTGTGGAATTTGGGTGTCCAGAAGGGGAATGACTGGTTAATAATCTGGGAAGAAAGTGATTGCAGAGTAAGGAGATGGCCTCTATGAAAAAACTATTCTGTGCAGACAGCGGGATACGGCCAGACATCTAGGAGCAAGGAGGCGGACATCCTTGGTGGAAAGCCCGGATTTTGGCGTATTGGTGTCAGGGGACCTGGGATAGACGAGATTGTATATTTACGGCAGGCTTCCCTGAAAGTTACTGGCGTAGCGTTAACGAGAGGGTGAGTTTTACATGATGACAGGATATGCCTGCTAGTAATCCAGGGGTGTTGGTGTATAAAAGAAGGCGTCATTGCATGTTCCAATTGTACCCATGCTTTCACCTTGAAATGAACATTCCAATCAATAATCCTAGTTAGTTGACAAGCTTGGTGGTATTATAAGATTTAAAAAAAGAAAAAAAATATTGAATATGTTTTATAGCAGAATAGTAAAAAATAATATATGAATAATTATGAGCTTCCTGATGACGCAATCACGGTTGCGAAAAACGTAGAGGCTGCTGGGAAATCGTATCACGTCACTACGCCATTTCCGGCCAGGCGAGAGCGAGGTTTGAACCGCAAGCCGGGTGAAAACGAGGCTTGCACCACACGCTGGCTCAGAAAGGATACGGTGACATTCCTACACCCATTTAAATTTCTGGAAGGGCTTGGTGTCGGCTTACGGGCACCAAAGAAATGTGAGTGCATAGTCTCTTTTTAATCTATTTAAATAAACAGCATTGGGATACTGCGCAATGATTGCTGTTTGTTTTTTTATGAGGATTTCTGTATGAGAATGGATGCCCATAGTATATTGGGGTAAGCAAAGATAGACGTTGCAGGTGGAGTGATTATCCCTTCTAAATGAACCAAAGGCACATTTATACCGATATCTGGTGAGTGTCCTATCCATGGGGTGGTGGTGTTGTCACTGAAGTGGTGAACTTGTCACTAGGAATCACAAATGATTAATTTAAAAGCACAAGAATAATATATTCACTAAGGACAGTTTCGAACGAAATCTGTGTATATATTGGCACATTGTATATTGCACAATAACAATAATAATATAAGTTTGGAATTTTTGGATGTATACACTATGCTGGAATATAATTATACAGTAAAAAAATGCCGCGCTGGAACAACAAGAATAAAGCAGCAGTAAACGTTGTGACAACACAAAGTAACAATAATAAAAATAAACTGCGCTAAATGTTCATTACATTATTTTAAAACCTTGTTTAGAGTAAATGTCCTGAAATAAATATCAAATAATAAAGTCCAAGTATCTCTTTAGTCAAAAAAGCACTCCGGATCACCCAAATGCTTCAACATACACGAAATTGATTCACAGTCCAAACAACATAGTAGTAAGTTGTTGTTAAAAAAGAATAAATCCGCGCTTAGGACAGAGTAGGGGCTGCTGCCTGTCTCTAATTAGTACCACCAAGGGTCTAATTGTGCAATAAGTAAGTAAAATGAGAACATAAATGGCGCTGCCCTTAATATCAATTGGGGATAAGATGTCACAGGGTTCACATTACATAAAATTAACTATAGTGCTTAAGAGACCCAGGAATGTAGAACCATAGTGGGTTCTGGGCCAAAAAATAAAACAGATAATTAGGGATAAACAGAGTTAGCAAACTCCCCAAGTGAACACAAAGATAAATGTATTCCCCCTATAGGGTATGTGTATCATTCAGAGTATAAACAGGGTGGAATAAATAAAATAAAATGAATTAAATAAAATAAAATAAAACTCCTTAAATGTAGAGAATAGGAGTAGAACAGTGCAAACCAAAAATCAGTATGAAAAAGGAAAAATAATAAAAAAGACCAAAAAAGACTTTTTTCCCAAAAAGTCAAAAATATTGGGACAAAATGGCGCCAGAGGATATTCAAAAATATTGGGACAGTATTTAAGAAAAGCTGGAGTAGTTGTGCAGTAAGGTTAGTGCAATATCTATATATCCCTTGCCATAATATTCTGCGGGAAATTTAAAAATAACAATAACAATATTTAACCCCAGTGTTCAAAAGTATTGGGACAACGTGAAGTTACTTAGTGATGTGTCTCAATGTGGTAACCAAGTGTGGTTAGTGCGGTAACTATATGTCCCCTTCCGTGTTGATGATGCAGGAAATCTAACACCAAAACTTAAAAAATATTAATAAAAATATTAATGTATAACCCCAATATTCAGAAGTATTGGGACAGAGAAAGAAAAAAAAAATATATATAATGTGTCCTTATGTACGGGGCGTGGGTTAACCCTCAATATATTAAACAATTAGTAATAAGCCCTCTCCAAATGTTGAATTAACCAAACTCCAAAGAAACATTTAAACATGTAAATATCAGATGTTATGATTCTTTACAAGAATTTCATATGTGAAGTCCAACCAAGGTAATTATTGTTAGCCAAGTAGGAAAAACAGAGTTCAACTGAGAGTGCTGTTGTTTTCACCACAGAAAAGGTTTACATCACGGTGACTTCTGTGCAATATTTCCATAAAGTGACTTGGAGTGCTCGCCCCCCTATGCTGCCCCACTCACCAGAATTAATCACCCCTACAGGGGTACAGAGCGACAAAGTGGGTGCCTCTGGGCGAGAGATGTTCACTTCCAAGGTGCTTGCTTTGCCTTTATTATGTGCGATCCTTATGGATGTTCCGGGATAGCTGTGTGCTTAGACATGACCATTCTGCTCCAGCAGCGATCCCCTAAAGTTGTTAAACACTCCAGGAGTCCAGAGTAAAGAGAAACATAAGGGGCTGCCTTCGTGAAGTATGTCAAAAATATTTATTACTTAAAAGTAAATTCAATCCAAACAGTACTATCCAATCCAATCTGTGCATAAAAAACCAGCGCTGTAAGCAAGGGGGAGCCAGCAGCGAATACTCAAGCCTGCGTCCCAGCTTGCGTTCCAGCGTCCACTTCCGGGTATGACGTGTGAGCGTGACTCCGCCTTACGCGTTTCGTCATAGGACGTTTTCAAAAGCGGAGACCGCTTTTGAAAACGTCCTATGACGAAACGCGTAAGGCGTTGCACAGATTGGATTGGATAGTACTGTTTGGATTGAATTTACTTTTAAGTAATAAATATTTTTGACATACTTCACGAAGGCAGCCCCTTATGTTTCTCTTTACTCTGGACTCCTGGAGTGTTTAACAACTTTAGGGGATCGCTGCTGGAGCAGAATGGTCATGTCTAAGCACACAGCTATCCCGGAACATCCATAAGGATCGCACATAATAAAGGCAAAGCAAGCACCTTGGAAGTGAACATCTCTCGCCCAGAGGCACCCACTTTGTCGCTCTGTACCCCTGTAGGGGTGATTAATTCTGGTGAGTGGGGCAGCATAGGGGGGCGAGCACTCCAAGTCACTTTATGGAAATATTGCACAGAAGTCACCGTGATGTAAACCTTTTCTGTGGTGAAAACAACAGCACTCTCAGTTGAACTCTGTTTTTCCTACTTGGCTAACAATAATTACCTTGGTTGGACTTCACATATGAAATTCTTGTAAAGAATCATAACATCTGATATTTACATGTTTAAATGTTTCTTTGGAGTTTGGTTAATTCAACATTTGGAGAGGGCTTATTACTAATTGTTTAATATATTGAGGGTTAACCCACGCCCCGTACATAAGGACACATTATATATATTTTTTTTTTCTTTCTCTGTCCCAATACTTCTGAATATTGGGGTTATACATTAATATTTTTATTAATATTTTTTAAGTTTTGGTGTTAGATTTCCTGCATCATCAACACGGAAGGGGACATATAGTTACCGCACTAACCACACTTGGTTACCACATTGAGACACATCACTAAGTAACTTCACGTTGTCCCAATACTTTTGAACACTGGGGTTAAATATTGTTATTGTTATTTTTAAATTTCCCGCACAATATTATGGCAAGGGATATATAGATATTGCACTAACCTTACTGCACAACTACTCCAGCTTTTCTTAAATACTGTCCCAATATTTTTGAATATCCTCTGGCGCCATTTTGTCCCAATATTTTTGACTTTTTGGGAAAAAAGTCTTTTTTGGTCTTTTTTATTATTTTTCCTTTTTCATACTGATTTTTGGTTTGCACTGTTCTACTCCTATTCTCTACATTTAAGGAGTTTTATTTTATTTTATTTAATTCATTTTATTTTATTTATTCCACCCTGTTTATACTCTGAATGATACACATACCCTATAGGGGGAATACATTTATCTTTGTGTTCACTTGGGGAGTTTGCTAACTCTGTTTATCCCTAATTATCTGTTTTATTTTTTGGCCCAGAACCCACTATGGTTCTACATTCCTGGGTCTCTTAAGCACTATAGTTAATTTTATGTAATGTGAACCCTGTGACATCTTATCCCCAATTGATATTAAGGGCAGCGCCATTTATGTTCTCATTTTACTTACTTATAGTAGTAAGTTGCCCTTACCAGAACACCAAACAAAATGGGCGGATGGCTTGAACCCAGCCAGGGCCTTTATGATAGAAACCGATCCACTCTGTCCAGGTTCAGGTTGTGGTTCCCTCAGTTTAATACCGGATGAAGAAAATAACAAAAAGGCTGGCCATAGTGTAGTATTGTTATACAACGTATGTGGACATACAAACGTGACCAACACCCTGATGTGCACATAAAACGAAAGGTGATATCCCACCACCGTAGCTGTAGAGTATGCTTACCAACTCACAAACTTTATACTCATTTGGCTCTATATCACACTAGGACTCAATTGGTTGGTGACAGGAAATGAATTGTTCACCCTCTGTAGCCAGGAAATCCATATCCTCAGTATATGACCCCAAAAGGAGATAAACTGACCATAGTGTAATACATTCAAGGAACACTTTAATAAATAAAGTAATGCACTTACAAACAGAAGATTGAATACGCGTAAAATGTATAAAAGACGCCGGCCGGCATAGCAATCACAAAGCGGAGCTCGTCCTCCTTCCCTAGTTACGTGGTAGCGTCACTACTTCTCATTGAGAACGTCCGCTTGATGACGAAATGCGTCTGGGTACGCACGTAGTGACGCTACCACGCGACTAGGGAAGGAGGACGAGCTCCCCTCTGTGATTGCTATGCCGGCCGGCGTCATTTATACATTTTACGCGTATTCAATCTTCTGTTTGTAAGTGCAATACTTTATTTATTAAAGTGTTCCTTGAATGTATTTAATGAACATTTAGCGCAGTTTATTTTTATTATTGGAATATAATTAAGGTTTGTTTAGTATCATGGATAAGATGAAAGAACGTTCGCATATTATTGTATAATTTACATTTACATATACAATTTTTAATTTTGTAAATATATGTTTTTAAAAAGTGGTGTATCTGACTGTAATGCCGCGTACACACGAGCGGACTTTACGGCGGACTTTGCCCGGCGGACTGGATTTCGTCGGACAATTCGATGTGTGTGGGCTCCAGCGGACTTTGTTTTCTCAAAAGTTGGACGGACTTAGATTTGAAACTTGTTTCAAATTTATCCGTTGAAATCGAGTCCGGTCGAAAAGTCCGCCGTCTGTATGCTAGTTCGACGGACAAAAAAGCCACGCTAGGGCAGCTATTGGCTACTGGCTATGAACTTCCTTGTTTTAGTCCGGTCGTACGTCATCACGTACGAATCCATCGGACTTTGGTGGATTGTGTGTAGGCAAGTCCGTTCATTCAGAAAGTCCGTCGGAAAGTACGTCAAAAAGTCCGCCGGGCAAAGTCCGCCGTAAAGTCCGATCGTGTGTACGCGGCATAAGGTATTGGGGTAGCACAACCAAGAATATTTTTTATTTTTATGCTTGCACAGGTGCTCCCTAAGCGCATTGCTTGCTGAGGGGGGACCCGAAAGAAGAAGCATTGGAGAGTGCCGGCAGAGGAGGACCACCAAAGAGGTAATGGACCGTTCTGTGCAATACCATTGCATTGAATAAGTAAATATAACCTCTTATTTATTTTAATTAAAAAAAAATTGCCTTTATAATCACTTAATGCAGCCACCACATCTAAGGATTGGTAAGTTGCAATGTATTACATTTTTGTTTTTGGGTTTAATACCACTTTAATTAAGGCAAGTAAGGCAATAGTAACAGATCTGAAACTATCGGCCAAATACTATGGAGTAGACATATGCGCCTTCAATAAATTTGTTTTGTTTCGTTCCGTTTTGTTTCGTACAAAAATTAATTCGTATTTTGTAATTCGTGTCCGAAATTAAATTCGGATTCGTACGAAATATGAATTTTCGTTAGATTCATAAGCTTTTTGCAAAATAACGAAAGTTTGTTATGATAAATTTATCATTATGAGGGGCTCCCACCATCCCTGTGCTGTGCTGACTTCCTGGGTTTTTAACCTTCTTCTTAGGTTTGTTAACTTTTTGTAAAAATAACAAAAGTTCGTTATGATAAATTTATCATTATGAGGGGTTCCCACCATCCCTGTGCTGTGCTGACTTCCTGGGGTTTTAACTTTTAGGTTTGTTAACTTTTCGTAACAATTACGAATGTTCGTTATGAATTTGGATCCGAAATTCGTATTTCGTACAGAATTCGTATGCATAAAAATTCGTATTTCGGATTTGTACGAAACTAATCGCACATGTCTACTATGGAGCTGAAATTTCCTTACAAAGCACAATGTCCCTTGCAAAGTGAACGCTTTTCAGTGAAAACATCTGACGGTTCCTCCCTTCATATGTGCAGTTTGCATTGACCCAAACATTAGTATATGTGTAGCGCTACCCCATAACGGGCCATTGGATTTTGGGTCCTCCTTGATCTGCACAACCAGGTAACACTCATTTTTGGCAAGCACTCCTCAGTCAATAATCCCGTCCATAGTCTTGGTTTTGATAATTTATTAGGGGAGTGTAACTTGGACAGGGTTAGGGTAGTATAGGATGCCCAGAACTGAATTCAAAGCAGAAACTGTGGGGACAAACTGGGTAATGATTGCAGACTCCTGCCACAAAATCCCAAACTGTACTCCTTAAAACAAACTTCCAGACTGACTGTAGGGATCCTGAACATTTCCACTAGAAGGAATCTAATGCAGGCAGCTCAATACTTGAAATGTTCCCAACAGGGATAAAAGGTAGGCTAAGCACTGTCCCTCTTGAAAACAAGCTAGGTCTTGCACCCGGCTGCTTTGTCCCTTGTAGGCTTGGGGGTGGGGTGTACTAAATTGAGGTCACTCACTCAGATCCTGGTGATTCCTGGAGCTAAGATGGGAACTTCTGTCCAGGCCTTCTGCTGTAGAGGTCCCTCTTACTTGTAGGGTGTGACAGCCAAGACTGACTAAGACTACGGGCATTGAGGATATCTGTGGCTCCTTCTTTTCTCCCTTTCTCTCAGCAACACACTTCTGCCTGGAGGCAGAGCCCTCTGAGGCCTCTGGATCCTGGAATCTCTCCCCACTGGCCAAGCTCCATATACTTACATGGCACTCTCCACCTACCGGTCAGTCTCTCCCCCCAGGGATTGGTAAAGTCCCCATGAATATTCAGGCTGAGGTCTCCACCCCTCCTCCCACTAAGTTCTGGAACCTTCTTGAAGCTTCCAGAAGCCAGGGGGAGGTGACTGAGACCCAGCCCTTAGAGCCTGCCAGGTAAACTTTACATGACCCCGAATAACCTGGCTTCACAGGCTATAGTGAAACCCAACTAAATTTACCTACACTAAGCAATTATGTACACTTCTACATATGACGAAGGTCACAACTAAGAGAAAGATCTGTCAAGTTCCTACATTGGCACACAGGACAACACTGTCCCTCATCATGGAAGGAGTAGGTGCAGTTGAGTGCACATTCAACATGATAGTAGGCTGCTGTGTCCATCTGCAAAAAAAAAAACAGTATCTATGGAAAAATCTATGGTCACATAAAGCTTGGTCACATACAGTTTTTCATACTAATCCTTGGGAAAATGTACAGCATTACTGTAGATGAAAAAAATAGTATAGTTCCTTTAACCACTTGCTGACAACGCTATAGCCGAATGACAGCTACAGCGCAGCCGGCCAGCTGATCACAGATCGGGGTAAAGAGCCAATTAGCAGCACTTTACCACATGATCAGCTATGTCCAATCAAACTTTTTTTGGTCTTTTTCATTTATTTAGAAAAAATTAAAAAGTCTAGTGGTGATTAAATACCACCAAAAGAAAGCTCCAATTGTGTGAACAAAATAATAAAAATTTAGTTTGGGTACAGTGTTGCATGGCTGTACAATTGTCATTCGACAGCGAAAGCTGAAAATTGGCCTGGGCAGGATGGGGGTAAAAGTGCCCTTTATTGAAATAGTTAACTATTTTTTTATACAAACAAATCTGTTTGTTTAATCGTGTGTTTTCTTTAATGCCATTGCTGACCTCCTTCTGAATGTTGCTGGCTTCAGACTTTGGAAACCAGTGACCTGGAACGAGCATTCAAAAAGAGAAATCAGAACTCTTGTTAAAATTACTGCAATGGGGAATACAACTTGGCTAGAGCTTCACGTGTAAGGTCAAGGCAGAATGACAATGTTATGCTAAAAGAGAGTCAAGACCCCTGGAATCAATTCACTAAAGTGTAAAGCAGTTCATATTTTTATTACCATTTTAAAATTGTCTTCTCAATTAACCATTTATTGTACAAATCATTTATACATTATATTATTGTTTTTTGTGCATTTGTAGGTCATTTTCTCATTTCACCTAGGATTTGCTCCCTAAAATCCCATTAGCTTCTGACTTGCATTATAAGGAAAGTACAGTATAATAATTTGGGGTTTAAATTGTTTTTAAGTGTGTATGTTTTTTAATTAATTAATAAAAAAGTTTTTTACTATACAAAAAAATCTATTTTCAATATTTTTAAACCTGCAGTTTTCATTAAAATAATACCTGTTGGTTCATGCCATGAAGACCCTTTTGTAGGTACCTCCTGCTATAAGGTGACAACCCTGTCTACCGGTTGTGCTCCTCCATTGTCACACAGGCTTTCAGGGGATACTGCATGAGGCTATTTCAATACACATTACACAGGCATGGTCCACCGGCTCTGGGGGAACATCTAAAGAGGCTGTTCCCCATGAGGACCCTGACCCCAGAGCAGAGGGTTTTTAATTACCGGCTGGCCAGTGACAGAAGAGTGGTTGAGAATGCCTTTGACATAATGGTCAGCCAGTTCTGGCTTTTTCTTACAGCCATTAACATGGCCGAATACAAACTGAATTGTCTTGAGCTGCTGCATTCTGCACAATTACCTTCGGAAGAACGCAGCCAACTATCTGGCTTCAGTTGCAACATGAGGCCGACTTTTTAGCTGAACATACAACAAAGACTGCGCTTGAAAGTGGCCGTCCTGGCTTGCCCCCCCAAAGCGCCCGCGAAGTATGGCAAAACTATGTAATAGTCGTAATCCATTTGAATTACTGTTTGTGTTACTTATCTGTCTCCTAGGTTCTCAAATGGCCTTTTAATTTGGGCCATTTTCTTCAATAGTGCAAACGTAACTTATTTGATACATGAGGTAGCAATTAGGGATGAGCTGAACACCCTCCTGTTTGGTTCGCAGAAGAAAATGCGAACAGGCAAAAAATTTGGCAGAACACACGAACACCATTAAAAAGTCTATGGGACACGAACATGAAAAATCAAAAGTGCTACCTTTAAAGGTTTATATGCAAGTTATTGTCATAAAAAGTGTTTGGGGACCCGGGTCCTGCCCCAGGGGACATGTATCAATGACATTTTTTTTTTTTTTTAAACGGCCGTTTTTTCTGGAGCAGTGATTTTTTTCATGCTTAAAGTGAAACAATAAAAATTAAATGTTTCTTTAAATATTGTGCCTGGGGGGTGTCTATAGTATGCCTGTAAAGTGGCGCATTTTTCCTGTGTTTAGAACAGTACCACAGCAAAATGACATTTCTAAAGAAAAAATTGCCATTTAAAACTGATCACAGCTGTAATGAATTATCGGGTCTCGGCAATATAGATATGGATAATTGAAAAAAAGAGCATGGCACCCCCCGTCCATTACCAGGCCCTTTGGGTCTGGTATGAATATTAAGGGGAACCCCTAATCAAAATTAAAAAATAAAATTGCTTGGGGTCCCCCTAAAATCCCTACCAGGCCCTTCGGGTCTGATATGAGTATTAAGGGGAACTTAAAAAAATGGAGTAGGGGTCCCCCCCAAAATCCATACCAGACCATTATCCGAGCATGCCAACAAGCTCACATCCAACATTTCCCATCGGAAAGTTCGATCGTGTGTACGCGGCATTAGAGTTTGCAAAAGACTTGATACTTGAGGTTCATCTTCCAGCAGGACAACGACCCTAAACATACAGCCAGAGCTACAATGGAATGGTTTAGATCAAAGCATATTCATGTGGTAGAATGGAACAGTCAAAGTCCAGACCTAAATCCAGTTGAGAATCTGTGGCAAGACTTGAAAATTGCTGTTCACAGATGCTCTCCATCCAGTCTGACAGAGATTGAGCTATTTTGCAAAGAAGAATGGGCAAAAATGTCACTCTCAGAGCTGGTAGAGATATACCCAAAAAGACTTGCAGCTGTAATTGCATCAAAAGGTGGTTCTACAAAGTTTTGACTCAGGGGGGGCTAAATACAAATGCACGCCACACTTTTCAGATATTTGTAAAAAAGTTTAAAAACAGTTTATCATTTTCCTTCCACTTTGCAATTATGTGCCACTTTGTGTTGGTCTATCACATAAAATCCCAATAAAAAACATTTACCTTTACTTTTTTAAGGCACTGTAAGTGCCACAGGTAGCTATGGTCTGAGATGGCCCTCACAAGGTCTCAGGATACTGGCCATTCCTCCATGTCCCTAGAAGAACCCATGCATATGAGCCTAGAGAAGAGTCTTCTCTGATCGTTGTGCAAGCATTTTGGAACAACCCCTCTCCTGTTTAAAGTTCTTCAAGCAATACATTTCAAAAGACAACCCTTGGGTTGAGTTGTTGGAGCTGGAGTGTATGGACTGGTGCTTGTGATTGTGGGCAGCCTCTGTACTAATAGGGAAGATTCAGCTATTACCAGCAGCCCCTATGGGGTTAGTGCTACATGGAGAACATCTGTCCTTCCTTCACTAGGTTATTCTCCCTTCTCCTACCAGATGTATCACACCTCCAGGGAAAATCCTTACACCACATACCTCCATTAGACTTTATTCACTCCTCCTAACTCATATCAGTCTCATATTATTACTCCAGTATATTTCCCTTTCTTTCTCATGGAGAACAACTGTAACACATACATCACTCAACCCTCTTTCTTTCTCCAAACCTCATTCATCCTCCAATCTCTCTCGCTATTCCTCCCAAACACTGTCATCTAATCTGACAAGCAAATCGACATCATTCATAGTTTTTCTCCCTCGTTTTCAGTGTCATTCTAAGTAATCATCATTATAATTCGGTCTTTCATTTTTTTAATCATCCAAACACCTTCTCTTACAAATGTAATGTCATATAAAAGTTTAATTTATTGCAACTTTGTTGAGATTTATTTTCACTCACAAAAAAAATTATTCTATGTTTCCTGTCAGCCAAATTTCCTCAGGGCCGTCTTTAATATTGATTGGACCCTGGGCAAAACTTTTCTTGGGCCCCCCCCCCATGCAGTTTTGCTCTCCACCTGCTCTGAGACATATAATAAATAGCAGCTAGACTTAAAATCAGTTTACTGAATCAGATACAATGAATAGCAGCTAGAATTAAAATCAGTTTACTGAATCAGAACAGGCAGCTATTGCAATTGGTTGCCAGAGGTTACAGTGTATCATTTCCGCTCACTGACTGGTTGCTAGAGGTTACAGCACACATTACGGCTCACTGATTAGTTGCTAGAGGTTACAGCACATGATTTCTGCTTGTTGATTGGTTGCTAGAGATTACTGTGGATATGACCTCAGGGGGGCATGATATACATATCATTGCTGCCGGACGCCGTTTACATATGAATGACGCCGCTATTAACATATGGATGCAGGTAATTTACATGTAAATACAGGGTCTGCAGGTGAGTCATCTCTACACAAGAATAGGGCAGAGCTGGGCAGCATTAGTAGCAGCACTTCACACTGAGATATTGGGACACAGCACAGGACTAAAACCTCAAGGGATGAGGGAATTTAAACCAGGATAGTTGGCAAGTATGAGGCAGCTGCTTTGGGCCCCACAACAATGACAGGGCCCAGGGTAGCTGCCCCTTTTGCCCTGCCTTAAAACCGGTCCTGAATTTCGTGCCACTTAAAATTTATGCAGAGCTGGTCTTTATTTTATAGGGTCAGTCCACCCAAACTGATATTTTAGCTGGTAGATGAACTCACAATCTATTATATTGTGAGATATCATAATCAAAGTTCCTACAATAGGTTTGCACACCTGCTCTAAAAACCTATATAGGGGTGTCCTTGATGATGTTTTCAATTAGTTTAGTTTAACCAAAAAAAACCCAAAAGTAATAAAAATGTCCAAACAATTTCCTGTATCTTTCTGGATCTCTGATGGTGATATATATTCTTTTCTGAGTTCCTGAGTTTGCAAACTTGCTATAGCCAATATGGAGGTTCTCATTCTCCCTGTTGGAGTTTTCATGTAGTTTAATTTCTCAACAATAATGAACATTCTAATGCTGCGTACACACGATCGGAAATGCTGGCAGCAAAACTCAGATGAGAGATTATTGTTGGAAAATGCGACCGTGTGTATGCTCCATTGGTCTTTTGCTGGCGGAATTCCAGCCAGCAAAAGATTGAGAGCATGTTCTCTATTTTTCAGTCGGGAAAAGTTCCTATCCGAAAATGCGTTCGTCTGTATGCAATTTGGACGCACAAAAAATCACGCATGCTCGGAAACAATTTGATGCATGCTCAGAAGCATTGAACTTCATTTTCTCGGCTCGTCGTAGTGTTGTACGCTACCGCGTTCTTGACATTCGAAAGTTCAGGGAACTTTTGTGTGACCGTGTGTAAGTAGTGCAAGCTTGAGCGGAATTAAGTCGGAAAAACCATCCAAGTTTTTTCTGACGGAAATTCCGATCGTGTGTACTCGGCATAAGAAACCTAATATTCCTATGAAAGTGATTTTGTTTGCTTTGGTATAAAATGATAAATGGATATTTGTGTTGGAAAATGTATGCTACATATTTTAAGGATATTGTATTTTTTAATTCCATGTGACAGTAAATACACTCCATGCTGTCAGCCATCACCTTTAAAATAATGCACAAATAAAATAATGCACAATGAGAAGACTCATAATGGATCCGTGTATTTTTTGTAGGCAGACACAGTTTGTGAGGTCACTGCATATTTACTCCATATGTATCTTTCTACTCTAATGTATTCCCAACACATAATATTACTGAAATAAAATAAAAAAAACAAATCTTTCAGAAACTGATTGCACTAAATGGATGGTTTAACCAATATATTTTTGCTTGCATTGAAAAAACAATCAGACCTGGAAGAGATTCCCACTGAACTTGAACAAAGTGAACTTATTCTACATTGTGTCGAAAAATAGTTTTCAGTAGAAAGATCGTTTGCTTATCATTATGTGTAT
Source organism: Lithobates clamitans (assembly GCA_037952925.1). Classification (NCBI taxonomy): domain Eukaryota; kingdom Metazoa; phylum Chordata; class Amphibia; order Anura; family Ranidae; genus Lithobates; species Lithobates clamitans. Next base: position 1,856,229 of record JBBGZY010001835.1, on the reverse strand, counting down.
GGCCAGCATTAGTGAACAAAAATCAACTGCAGATCCAGAAGAGGAGGTGGGAAGGGTTGCAACATTGGAGAAATGAAGGTCTCTATCAGTGGCGGTCCGTCCATAGGAGGCGCACGGGAGCCGCCCCCCAAGCTGTTCAAAAAAAAAGTCACTTTAAAGGCCCATGCACATGATCAGACTTTTTAACAACAAACATGCAAATTACCTGTTTTAACCACTTGACCACTGGGCACTTAAACCCCCTTAATAACCAGACCAATTTTCAGCTTTTGGTGCTCTCACATTTTGAATGACAATTACTCAGTCATGCAACACTGTATCTATATGAATTTTTTGTCCTTTTTTTCACACAAATAGAGCTTTCTTTTGGTGGTATTTAATCACCACTGGGTTCTTTATTTTTTGCGCTATAAAAGAAAAAAGACCGAAAAATCTGTAAAAAAATTAATTTTTCTTCGTTTCTGTTATAAAATTTTGAAAATTAGTAATTTTTCTTCATATATTTTGGCCAAAATTTATACCGCTACATATCTTTGGTAAAAATAACCCAAATTAGTGTATATTATTTGGTCTTTGTGAAAGTTATAGAGTCTACAAGCTATGGTACCAATATCTGAAAATTGATCACACCTGAAGTACTGACAGCCTATCTCATTTCTTGAGACCCTAACATGCCAGAAAAGTACAAATACCCCCCAAATGACCCCTTCTTGGAAAGAAGACATTCCAAGGTATTTAGAAAGATGCATGATGAGTTTTTTGAAGTTGTCATTTTTTCCCACAATTCTTTGCAAAATCAAGTTTTTTTTTTTTCGTTTTTTTTTTTTCACAAAATTGTCATATTAGCAGGTTATTTCTCACACACAGCATATGCATACCACAAATTACACCCCAAAACACATTCTGCTATTACTCCCGAGTATGGCGATACCACATGTGTGAGACCTTTACACAGCGTGGCCACATACAGAGGCCCAACATGCAGGGGAGCACCTCCAGGCGTTCTGGAGCACCCAGGCCAATTCTCACATTTCTCTCCTACATGTAAAAATCATCATTTATTTGCTAGAAAATTACATAGAACCCCAAAACATTATATATGTTTTTTTAGCAAAGACCCTAGAGAATACAATGGCGGTCATTGCAACTTTTTATCTCGCACGATATTTGCGCAGCAATTTTTCGAACGCATTTTTTTTGGAAAAAAAACAGTTTTTTGCTTTAAAAAAAAACAAAACAGTAAGGATAGCCCAATGTTTTTGCATAATATGAAAGATGAAGTTACGCCAAGTTAATAGATACCTAACATGTCACCTTTCAAAATTGCACACGCTTGTAGAATGGTGCCAAACTTCGCCACTTAAAAATCCCCATAGGCGACGCTTTAAAATTTTTTACTGGTAACAAATTTTGAGTTACAGAGGAGGTCTAGGGCCAAAATTATTGCTCTCGCTCTACCGATCGCAGCGATACCTCACATGTGTGGTTTGAACACCGTTTTCATATGTGGGCGGGACTTACGTATGCGTTCGCTTCTGCATGCGAGCACACGGACAGGGGCGCTTTAAAAATTTTTTTTTTTTTTTTATTGTTCATTTTACTTTAATTATTTTAGTTTGACACTTTTTTCCAAAAAAAAAATTTTTTTGATCACTTTTATTCCTATTACAAGGAATGTAAACATCCCTTGTAATAGGAATATGGCATGACAGGTCCTCTTTACAGTGAGATATGGGGTCAATAAGACCCCACATCTCACCTCTAGGCTGTGCCTGAAATAAAAAAAAAAAAAAAAAAAAGATCCTGGCTTCGATCGTAGCGGTGAGTCGGTAGAAGCACCGGAGGGCGGCGGGAGGGGGGGCGTCCCCTCTCGCCTCCCGTAAGAACGATCAAGCAGTGTAACAGCCGCTATGATCGTTCTCATGGTATAGGGAATCGCCGGCTGAAAAATATGATATCTGAATGATGCCTGTAGCTGCACCCATCATTCAGATATCCCCGCACAAAGTCAAGGACGTCGTATGACGGCCGGTGGGCGGGAAGTGGTTAAAACGCTTTTTTTTTTTTAACACAAAGTTGTCCATTTATACAATATTTCTAACACATAGCATGTACATACCAAAAATGACCCCCCAAAATAGATTCGCCTACTCCTCCTGAGTACGGCGATACCACATGTGTGAGACTTCCACAGCCTGGCCACATACAGAGGTTGGGTATGGCTGAGCATGGCTGGGTATTGCAGAGTATCGCCGAGTATGACTGGGTATCGCAGAGTATGGCTGGGTATGGCAGAGTATTGCGGGTTATGGCAGAGTATTGCGGGTTATGGCAGAGTATTGCAGATTTTTGCGGGGTATTGCAGAGCATGGCTGGGTATGGCAGAGTATGGCTGGGTATCACTGAGTATTGCAGAGTATGGCTGGGTATCACTGAGTATTGCAGAGTATGGCTGGGTATCACTGAGTATTGCAGAGTATGGCTGGGTATTGCGGGATATTTCAGGGTATTGCAGAGTATTGCGGGGTATTCCAGGGTATTGCGGGGTATTGCAGGGTATGGCAGAGTATTGCGGGGTATTCCAGGGTATTGCAGGGTATGGCAGAGTATTGCGGGGTATGGCAGAGTATTGCGGGCTATGGCAGAGTATTGCGGGCTATGGCAGAGTATTGCGGGGTATGGCAGAGTATTGCGGGCTATGGCAGAGTATTGCGGGCTATGGCAGAGTATTGCGGGCTATGGCAGAGTATTGCGGGGTATGGCAGAGTATTGCGGGGTATTCCAGGGTATTGCGGGGTATTGCGGGGTATGGCAGAGTATTGCGGGGTATGGCAGAGTATTGCGGGGTATTTCAGGGTATTGCGGGGTATGGCAGAGTATTGCGGGGTATTTTGGGGTATGGCAGAGTATTGCGGGGTATGGCAGAGTATTGCGGGGTATTCCAGGGTATGGCAGAGTATTGCGGGGTATGGCAGAGTATTGCGGGCTATGGCAGAGTATTGCGGGGTATGGCAGAGTATTGCGGGGTATGGCAGAGTATTGCGGGGTATTCCAGGGTATTGCGGGGTATGGCAGAGTATTGCGGGGTATGGCAGAGTATTGCGGGGTATGGCAGAGTATTGCGGGGTATTTTGGGGTATGGCAGAGTATTGCGGGGTATGGCAGAGTATTGCGGGGTATTCCAGGGTATGGCAGAGTATTGCGGGGTATGGCAGAGTATTGCGGGGTATTCCAGGGTATGGCAGAGTATTGCAGGGGTATTCCAGGGTATGGCAGAGTATTGCAGGGGTATTCCAGGGTATGGCAGAGTATTGCAGGGGTATTCCAGGGTATGGCAGAGTATTGTGGGGCATTGCAGAGGGAATTGCAGAGTATTGCACAGCATGCAGAGTAGTGGGGATGGCTGAGCATGGATGGATGGATGGCTGGATGTCTCTGTGCAGCGCTGTGGGCACTACACATGCAGCCCACAACGCTGCAGCCATCCATCCATCCGCCTCTCCGGTCACTGTGTACCGATCGGTACACAGGAGGGGAGGAGAGGGGGAGGAGAGGAACCGGCGTCATCAGATGACGCCGGTTTGTTGACATGTGATCGCTCCGTCATTTGACAGAGCGATCACATGGTAAACGGCCGCGATCAGCGGCCATTTACCGGGATCTGTGATGCGCCGGGTCCTCTGGACCCGGCGGTCACGGATGCTCTCGAGTGCGCGCCCTAGGGGGCGCGCGAGAGCAGAATTCTGGGAGGACGTCCCTGGACGCCCTCCCAGAGTAAAACAACCGCCCTGTAGCCGTCATTTGTCTATGGGCCGGTTGTTAAGTGGTTAAGGCAACATCCGACCGTGTGTACGCTCCATCGGACAAACTTTTTCGGTTTTCATCGGACAAATGTTGGCTGTGCGAACAGACAAACTTTCCTGCAACAAAAATCCTACGTCGGCTAGGCTGAATGTGTGTACACAAATCCATCGGACTTTAGTCCAAAGTACAAACACGCATGCTCAGAACCAATGCAAAAGATCAGACAAGAATACAGAAGTTGTCCAAATGGTGGTGGTAATGAGCTGAAAAACCACGTGATTTGGTGAAAGTTGGCTGAAAAAGTCCTGCCGTGTGTATGCATACCAAGTTCATGGCCAACGCCCTTTGGACAGAAATCCACGGAAAAGTTAGTTTGAAGTCCGATTGTGTGTATGAGGCTTTAAAGTAATCAGACGCCAGACACACGGTGGTCTATGGGAAGCTTCCCAGCCTGCAATCAGCTGATTTTCCTGTGTTTAGGGAGTGTTTGGGGCACAACGATGCGCCCGTAAAAACACTCCCGCGCTACTGTCATTTGTTTGTGGCTCCACTAACTGATTTTGTGTTGGCGCAGCATAGACCGGAGGAGAGGATGGTGGGCGGTGCTTTTCTCATCACTGTGGCGTTCTTGGCCATACTGTGGGTGAAGTGAGTCGACTAGTGTGTGCGTGCGGTGGATTGAGGCCTGAGTGGTGCCTTTACATGGGCCTCAGACACTCACTGTCTTCTGCACTCTTCTCTCTCAGTCTGTCTGAGATATTGCTGCCCGTCCTTCCGTTCCGTACAGTCACACACTGACTAGTTCCCTGCACAGCGCTGGTGACTGATCCACAACTCTACTCAGACACCAGGCCAGGGCAGGGCGAATGATCGCGATGCGCAGCTGGCCATCAGAGGGCCTTTTTTGGGGATTGTTTATTTGTCTTCTTCTAAGTGCCTGGATGTCATGTGTGTGTATATATAGCTGTATTCACTACATAATATACACAAATTGTGAGTACATCTGTCCTGTGTAGTGTATACAGGTATATACACCCACCTTCTTCCTTCCTGTATATAGAGGCCTTCTTCCATCATCATTGACTGCAGATATACATCATCTGTCCTGTTACTGTGTATATAGTTGTATACAGGACAGATGATGTATATCTGGAGTCAGTGGTGATGGAGGAAGATCTCTATATACACAGGAAGGAAGGTAGGGTATGTATAGCTGTATATGAGATGGCACTGGTGGGCACAGATGAGACGGCACTGGTAGGCACAGATGAGACAGCACTGGTTGGCACAGATGAGACGGCACTGGTGGGCACTGGTGGGACAGATTAGACTACACTAGTGGGCACAGATGAGACTCCACTGATAGGCACTGGTTGACACAGATGAGACAGCACTGGTGGGCACAGATGAGACCGCACTAGTAGGCACAGATGAGACGGCACTGGTGGGCACAGATAGGCTGCACTGGTGGGCACAGATGAGACCACAGTGATGGGCACAGGCAGGCGGGACTTATGTGCAATGATATGCTGCACTGTTGGGCACTGAGGCCACACTTATGGGCACTGATAAGACTGCACTGATATGCTGCACTGATGAGGCTGAACTTATGGGCACTGATAAGCAATGGACACCATCCACTGCCCTACTGACACTGTCCACTGCTTTACTGACACAGTCCACAGCTAAATATATGTAGGAGGGTTTCCACCAACCCTGCAGTTTTATGTCTTATTTTCAGTGTGATGTGTATCATATGTAACGTTACATATCACAGAGACCAGTATTGTGGTAATATTGAAGTTTGAGATTTCCATACATTAGAGGGTTCCGCCATTATTGTGTTATTGATTAGTAAGTTACAAGCAGTTTAAATATGGGGTATCAAGCAGCACTCAAATTGTGAGTACATCTGTCCTGTGTAGTGTTAACAGCTATGTTCACCTACCTTCCTCCTTCCTGTATATAGAGACCTTCCTCCATCTTCATTGACTGCAGATATACACCATCTGTCCTGTTATTGTATATATAGCGGTATACAGGACAGATGATGTATATCTGCAGTCAGTGATGATGGAAGAAGGTCTCTATATACAGGGAAGAAGGTGGGTGTATATAGCTAGCTGTATACAGGACAGATGAAGTATACCTGTAAACGCTGATCTGTGAGGCTGAGCTATATACCCTGATCTGTGAGGCTGAGCTGTATACCCTGATCTGTAATTCTGAGCTATACACCCTGATCTGTGAGGCTGAGCTGTGTACTCTGCCCTGTGATGCTGGGGCTGTATACTCCTATTCTGTGATTCTGGGGCTGTATACCCTGATCTGTAAGGCTGAGCTGTATACTCTGTCCTGTGATGCTGAGCTGCGGAGTGGGTGGATTCTATGAGGGGTGGGGCTTATGAGAGTTGGAAGGGGTCATAAAGGAAGGGCGGGGTCTCCCCATCCTAAAACTTCACCAGCTGCCACTGGTCTCTATTGCTACTCTTTTGGCAGGTGACTCTGGATAGCTGGACTGAACGCTTCCTCAGTTCTCCTATAGGACTAATGCTCTGATGAAAACCTAAATAGTTTCATTCTTTTTTTATACCAGGCCTTTTGAGACAATAAAAAAGCCTGCAGTGGATGTATTTCGGAATAACTCTCCTCAATCACAAGCAGATGTTCTCAGAGATTTTGATTACCATGCAAAGAGAGTGGAAAGAGAGTGGGGTGGACTGGTGCATTATAGCTATGCTTGAATGGAAAGTACTAAGCAGATAGGCTGTATTCTTTTTAAACATCTTGTAAGCAGAGGGGTTGGTACCCCATTAAGGGGAGGTCCACCCCCATGAGTGATTTGGGGGATCATCTATATATATCTATAGATATATATAGATATATATATCTATAAATATATCTATAGATATATCTATCTATCTATCTATCTATCTATCTATCTATCTATCTATCTATCTATCTATCTATCTATCTATCTATCTATCTATCTATCTATCTATCTATATATATATATATATATATATATATTTTTATATATATATATATATATATATATATATATATATATATATATATATATATATCAGCCAAGTGGGGTAATGGGGTCTTATGAGAGATGGTGACCTGAAACCCCAACAATATGAGTCACAGGAAACCTTTATATTCTACCTCTTTGGGGTAGGGCTCAAGCACATATGGAAGAAGCATCCTGTGTTCAGGAAACCCTATCGGAAGGAAAGGAAGAGCTGACGGCACCCCTTCTTATTCAGTACATATATACCTGAGATTTTTGAAGAGAGGCTAAATCATAAGTAACGAAGGAGCTGTAAAAGGCTACCGTTTGGACAGTGATTTATTGGAAGGTGCTTCTGAGATGTCCTAGGAGAAGGCCTCTGGCCGAGAGTGTGTGAGTAAAAAATAGTGAGTCTCTCCATGATAAGGTGTGTTTGCAACACCAGCTTATTCATGTTTCATGAAGATGAAGGGGGGTTCCTTGGCCAGCATGGTCGTTGCTGGTGGCCAATCAAGGACCTGTTAACAATCTAATGACTTAAAGCCAATCTCTGGGGAAATAAAAAAATTCTTCTTTACAGTGGGGCACCCCCCACCCCACCCACATTGCAAGGTTTAAATATTCCTCTGCTCCCCAACAGCCAGGGCTGTCCTCTATTCCCCTTCATTATGACAGTAGACTTTCCCTTAGCATCCTTATGTCCAATATGTCCAAAATATAGGGCTATGAGCTCTCCATTGGACTTGTGAGCGCTGGAGCGTAGGGGAGAAGAGGCTTCGGGGACTCGTCTGTAAGTAAAAGATCTTTTTGCAGAACATTGATCTAAAAAGAGCATTTAAGCCTGGTTGTGCAGGGGCAGCCTCACTGCAAGGGAGGATTTTTACTTTTTCTGGGGTTCAGCTTTAATCTTCTGTTTTGATTTTAAAAAAGCACAATGTTATATTTGACTGATATAAATTTGATAGAAATATTCAGAAAGTAAACATCCGTGAAACCTCAATTAAAAAAGGAAAGATAGAAACTTCCCAAGTGAAACATGATTCTTAATACTTTATTATATATTCGAAAAGTTATTACAAACACGCACCTGATTCATAAAGCTTTGTACAAGCCTCTGACAAATCAGAAGTAGAAGCGGCTTTTTACCTTCCTTCTTCTGTGCTTGCCAGCATACAAATTTAGTCCCCTTTGGGTATTTTTTCACATTCTTCCATCTATTATTAATTAATTTATTTTTATCTGGTTTTCCCAATTCTTCTATATTACTTTGTTCTTATTAATAATTTTGTGGCTTGCTGCCAATAGTAAACATTGTATATAGTTAAGTGATGAAAGGGACTTTTTTCATTATTATTCTCTGTATTAGGGTACTTAAAGGATTGGTTGGGCTCATCTGTTAAATGTATTTAAAACTTAGCTTTCAGAATTATATGTGTTTGTAATTATTTTTGGAATTAGGCTTAGGCATCATAAATTATGTTTAAATCTGAGGATTTTTGTTTTTCTGGGGGAATCTTTTGGAATTTTTACTAGCCTGGGTTTAAAACTAATTTCAATCACACTGACAAATTTATATATACAAGCATATATTATAATTATTATATTATAAAAATTATATTATATTATTATATACATATATATACATACACATATACAGGGCTCAGCATAAATGAGTGCTTCCCAACAGATTTGTCAGAAAACTCACACATTTTAGCAGACAACAGACAGACAGGTGCTGGAATTTACATCAGCATCTCCTAACAGTATCTGTCCCAGCATTATGAATCAGCCACTATTCCAATATGGCAAATCCAGTGTCCCCAGAGTCTGTGTGTCCTGGGGGACCAGGACCTGAGTCCACAGTAATACCACCTCAAGGCTCCCCAGGCATACAGCTCGCAAAGAGCACCGTTCCCCCAAATGCAAGGGCCCCCGATCGATCGGCAAGAGGCTAGCATACAGTCCCCTCCAAAAGTCTCTCTCCCGGCTAGGTGTGTCACAATATATATATATATATATATATATATATATATATATATATATATATATATATATATATATATATATACACATATACAGGGCTCAGCATTGTTGTAATATGTTGGCCAATTTATGTATAATATTGTATTGGAGTGCTGACCAGAAATTCAGTTGCATTGTCCAACTGAATTTTAACATAGCAAGGGAACAAGCTGAAGACTCTTTGATGTGTTAATCATATGCAAGTCTATTTGAACATTTCAAAGGGTGTTCAGGTGGTATACACATATCTAAAGAGGACTTGTTGATGTTGATATGCGGGAGTGCAAATTGGGGTGGTTTATGACTACAGCTGTTCACGGCTGGGGGTTGTTGTCTGTCTGAAAGACTAAAGTCCTGAATTGAAAGGCCAATCAAATTGCTCAGCCATTCAATGCATGGTGAATATAACACGGCATTCAGTCTATAGGTTAGTAAGTTAGGCTTGTGTGTGTAAGTTAGGCTTGTCTGTGTAGGGGAGGCTTGTCTGTGCATGGCTGGGAAGACTGAATAATATGGGTCTCTGAATTATATCTACTCTGTCGGATTTCTTTGTCATCTGTGGACTTTGGACTTTGTTCTGTGTTGGAAGTCAATAAAGTGCATCTCTCTGGAAGAATTGGGTTGCTGCGGAAGAGTACTTACTAATTCATTATCATACCCACTCTACATCATATCAACCAATATATATTCATATATTCGATCACTACAAGCATAAATGAGTATTTCTCAACAGATTTGTCAGAAATCTCTTACTTTTCTTTCAGAATCAACATTTTCTATGGGACACTATACTACAAAATACTCCCACAAATGCGGGCCATTGATTGCAATGAAGATTTGTTCATTTGCACGCATAAAAAAATAAAAATTCCTAACAAACTCATTCAAGACCATGTTGCAAAAATGAATACACCACAATGAAAGTCTTAGGAACAAAGCTAAATTTTAGACAACAAAATCCTAACTAACACGAATTGAACTACAGGTGAGTCTAATTATTCATTAAATAGGAGTCCAGCAGACAGTTGATTATAAAAGGGTGTTACTTAACAAAGAAAACCCCTTTCCATTTCATGCTGTCAGCAATGGCACCACATGGAAGAGAAATGTCACAAGGGTGAGAAAGAAAACAATTTCTTTACAAAAGAAAGGTGAAGGCTACAAGAAGATCAGAAAAGCTTTACTTATCAGTCAGAATACTGTAGCAAAAGTGATTAAAAATGTAACAAAGATGGAGCTACAACCATCTCACAGAGACATCCAGGACATCCATGTAAGTAAATACCTCGACAGAAGCGTCTTCTGATGAGAAGGGTTGAAGAAAATTACCATGCAAGTTCACTGCAGTTAGTTAAAGAAGTAGAAAACCAAACTGGGGTGATTGTTTACCCTTAACACAGTATGGTGTACACTGCTAAGGAATGGCATGCATAGGTATGCATGAGGGAAGCCTCTCCTAAAGCCAATGCACAAAAAAGTCTGCCAGAATTTGCCAGGGCCCATGCTGAAGACTACTTGGACTCTGTACTCTGGAGTGATGAGACCAAGATAAATGTTTTGGAACTGATGGCTTTAAAACGTTATGACGTTGTAAAGGTGGGGAGTACAAAGAAAATGCATTGTGTCTACAGTGAAACAAAATGGTGGCAGTGTCAATCTGTTGGGCTGCATGAGTGCTGCTGATGTTGGGGAGCTGCATTTCATTGATGGTATTGTGAATTCATAGATGTACTGCTCTATATTGAGTGAGAAGATGCTACCATCACTCCGTGCCCTTGGTCGTTGTGCACTTTTCCATGACAATGATCCAAAACCCACATCTTAAGCCACTGTTGCATTTCTGAAGAAGAAAAGGGTGAAAGTGATTCAGTGGCCAAGTATGTCTCCTGCTCTAATCCCAATCGAACACCTATGGGTAATTCTGAAGAGACAAGTTGAGCATCACTCTCCATCCAGCATCTAGGCTAAAAGAGATTGTTCTTGAAGAATGGAAAAAGATAGATGTTGCAATATATCGTCAAATTGTTCATTCCATGCCCAGAAGGCTTGGTGCTGTCCTAGTTTCCTTACACATCATGGAGGTCATACAAAATACTAGATGTAGTAGTTTTTGTTGTGGGGTGTAATCATTTAAGTATCAACCAATTTGAGTAAAACTGAAGAGCTAAAACAAATGTTCTAAAAAAAACTCAGTTTTGTCAAAATTTTGTAAATTGTTCTTGTGTTCATTGAGATATTAATTAAAATCTTTTTAAAAGTTTTTAAAAGGGGTGTATTTATTTATGCTAAGCACTGTATGTACATTGTAGTAGCAGCATTTACCTATACACGAGATGGGAACAACCTGGAACAGTCAAGCAGATGATGTTTTCTGTACATTTTTAGTGTTCTTTCCGAGCATTCAGCCTTTTCACACAGCAGCAGGCTATCACAGCAGAAAGAGTAAGAGCCTTGAGCATTATTCAGTTTACATTTAAAACCGTCTGTGGACAACTGAGACTAATAAATGAGGTCTGGCTACCAGGTAAGATATGAACCTAGAATTGGAGGCTTTATCCCACCGAAAGCTCTACAAAGTCTCCACGCTCTAGGGCCCAGAAAAAAACGTATTCACATCTAAGAAAACAAAATGTTTGTATTCTACATATCAGTCACAAAGCTTGGAGCCCAGCACTATATGTAGGTGAGAAACCAAGGTGACAAATATACTCCATCCACAAAATTCTGCAGGCAGTGCCTCACACATCTCCCCCTCTGCTCAGACCTGTGGGAAGGAGTACATTTTGCCATCATACAGTCGATCCATCAGCATTCCCCTGCTGGGTCCCTTGCAGGGTGCCCCGGGTGTCCCCATTGCCTGCAATATACTGCACAATCCTTATAATCTTTGCTGTCATTAGACAGCACAAATCATAAGCAAAGGCAAAGAGCCAATTAAAGTGGTGGGCAATCACAGCAATCACATTTTACACACAGCCTGTGTGTACATGTGAAAGACCACCCCTTCCTCCTATGTTCCTGATCTTCTTCCTGATTCCTGTACTCAGTTCCCTCACCAAGCTGATTCTGCTAGTACACTGCTCCCCCTCAGCCCAACAAAAGGGAGTACACTGGCCACTAATGTAACTGAGTACCTTGAACACCAATGTACTGTTTTTCAACCCTGCAGTCTATTAAACAAATGTGAGCCTTTGTGTTTTACCACCATTCTGAAAGGATCATTTATCCAGACGGACTACCTCCATCTAGGGTGATTACTTTGGGTTTTTTGTCAGCTTATCCTCCTTTTTGTACATGGGATTCACTTTAGATAAGGTGGTTCTCCACAGGTATGTATTATGGTTTTATAGTTAATAGTTCATTTTTAATGCTGATTTTGAGCTGTGATATTGTTAAATAACCCTTACTATTAGTGATACAAACATCTATATATTTTCTCCATACTAGGATTATTTGTCACTGTTTATATAGGTTGTACAGTGCCTTGAAAAAGTATTCATACCCCTTGAAATTTTCCAGATTTTGTCATGTTACAACCAAAAACGTAAATGTATTTTATTGGGATTTTATGTGATAGACCAACACAAAGTGGCACATAATTCTGAAGCGGAAGGAAAATGATAAATGGTTTTGAAAATGTTTTACAAATAAATATGTGAAAAGTGTGGTGTGCATTTGTATACACCCCCCACGTCAATACTTTAACCACCTTTCTCTGCAATTACAGCTGCAAGTCTTTTTGGGGATGTCTCTACCAGCTTTGCACATGTAGAGAGTGACATTTTTGCCCATTCTTCTTTGCAAAATAGCTCAAGTTCTGTCAGATTGGATGGAGATCGTCTGCGAACAGCAATTTTCAAGTCTTGCCACAGATTCTTGATTGGATTTAAGTCTGGACTTTGACTGGGCCATTCTAACACATGAATAGGCTTTGATCTAAACTTTTCCATTGTAGCTCTGGGCCGTTGTCCTGCTGGAAGGTGAACGTCCGCCCCAGTCTCAAGTCTTTTGCAGACTCATAACAGGTTTTCTTTTAAGATTGCCCTGTATTTGGCTCCATCCATCTTCCCATCAACTCTGATCACCTTCCCTGTCCCTGCTGAAGAAAAGCATCCCCACAACATGATATAAGAAAACAAAGGCAGCGCTCTATGGGAAAAAGTCAAAAATATGTCAATATATGTGTTGATATATCAAATTGTATACACCTTGGATCCAATTAAAAAAACAATTTATTGCACTTTGATTATAGCCCAGCAGTATCCATAGGGCTATATATGTTGGTGTAAACAGCAGTAGAAAAAGAATTGTAACTGTACAATTGATCAGAAAAACTTAAAAACGTTACCACCATATGATCTTGAAGGAGAGGGGTTAACTGTTCTCGGGAAGTTCACCATTCACTGATGGAAAGAGGTCATCCTGGGGTGTGTGGAGGGCAATCTAGCTACAATCTGAAGGAGTGGGGTGATGGAAAGCCTCCTCCTGGTGTCACATGGTCGATGGATGTGCATATAGAAAACGGAGGGGGCTCTCGCCGGCCACAGTGGTGGTCAGAGCTCACCTCGATGATCCCCAAACACAGTGTCAAGTAAGTGCTGGTATATGTTGTATTGTATTCCACTCAATGTGCACTTGCACACCACTGGCCCAACATTTTCTTACTCTGTAACGTCCTTTATTCATGCCCTTTTAGTCTCCCAACATATACCAGCACTTACTTCATGCTGGACCCTATACATGTATATGTGTATGAAACATTGCAGGAAGCTCACCTGCATTTCCAGGGTCCTTCTGATACTTACACATATAGTATCTCACAAAAGTGAGTACACCCCTCACATTTTTGTAAATATTTTATTATATCTTTTCATGTGACAACACTGAAGAAATTACACTTTGCTACAACATAAAGTGGTGAGTGTACAGCTTGTATAACAGTGTAAATTTTCTGTCCCCTTAAAATAACTCAACATACATCTATTAATGTCTAAATCCCTAGCAACAAAAATGAGTACACCCCTAAGTGAAAATGTCCATATTGGGCCCAATTAGCCATTTTTCCTCCCCGGTGTCATGTGACTTGTTAGTGATACAAGGTCTCAGGTGTGAATGGGGAGCAGGTGTGTTCAATTTGGTGTTATTTTTGGTGCTCTCATACTGATCACTGGAAGTACAACATGGCACCTCATGGCAAAGAACTCTCTGAGGATCTGAAAAAAAGAATAGTTGCTCTACATAAAGATGGCCTAGGCTACAAGAAGATTGCCAAGACCCTGAAACTGAGCTGAAGCACAGTGGCCAAGACCATACAGCAGTTTAACAGGACAGGTTCCACTCAGAACAGGCCTTGCCATAGTCGACCTAAGAAATTGAGTGCACGTGCTCAGCATCATATCCAGAGGTTGTCTGCTAGCATTGCTGCAAAGGTTGAAGGGGCAGCCTGTCAGTGCTCAGACCATACACCGCACACTGCATCAAATTAGTCTGCATGGCTGTTGTCCCAGAAGGAAGCCTCTTCTAAAGATTATGCACAAGAAAGCCCACAAACAGTTTGCTGAAGACAAGCAGACTAAGGACATGGATTACTGGAACCATGTCCTGTGGTCTGATGAGACCAAGATGAACTCTTTTGGTTCAGATGGTGTCAAGAGTGTGTGGCGACAACCAGGTGAGGAGTACAAAGACAAGTGTGTCTTGCCTACAGTCAAGCATGGTGGTGGGAGTGTTATGGTCTGGGGCTGCATGTGTGCTGCCGACACTGGGGAGCTACAGTTTATTGAGAGAACCATGAATGCCAACATGTACTGTGACATACTGAAGCAGAGCATGATCCCCTCTCTTTGGAGACTGGGCCGCAGGGCAGTATTCCAACATGATAACGACCCCAAACACACCTCCAAGACGACCACTGTCTTGCTAAAGAAGCTGAGGATAAAGGTGATGGACTGGCCAAGCATGTCTCCAGACCTAAACCCTATTGAGCATCTGTGGGGCATCCTCAAACGGAAGGTGGAGGAGCTCAAGGTCTCTAACATCCACCAGCTCCATGATGTCATCATGGAGGAGTGGAAGAGGACTCCAGTGGCAACCTGTGAAGCTCTGGTGAACTCCATGCCCAAGAGGGTTAAGGCAGTGCTGGAAAATAATGGTGGCCACACAAAATATTGACACTTTGGGCCCAATTTGGACATTTTCACTTAGGGGTGTACTCACTTTTGTTGCCAGCGTTTTAGACATTAATGGCTGTGTGTTGAGTTATTTTGAGGGGACAGCAAATTTACACTGTTATACAAGCTGTACACTCACTACTTTACATAGCAAAGTGTAATTTCTTCAGTGTTGTCACATGAAAAGAATAAAGTATTAACAAAAATGTGAGCGGTGTACTCACTTTAGTGAGATACTGTATATATTCATTTACTATTTTTGCAATATACATACCCAACACTGCAGGAAGTTCACCTATATCCGTCTGGTCTCTCTGATATATACATATACTTTTTTTACCATCTTTACAGTTCATGATCATGGACAAGGACAGACCTCTAGGGACACTTGCACTTGTATCTACCAAAGCCATGTTGGTGCTCTGGTTGTTCCCCTGTCGGGGTTACCTTTTGCTCCACCTCCTTAGCTCCCGTGCTGGATGTTTGTTGCTGCCGCCACCGGTGGAATCAGCAACTGATAGCCTGGCCCAGCCCATTGGCGAGTATGGGGTCCCACAGCCTGACCCTGATGATCACTCACCCTCCTGCCTATTTGATGCAACATACGCTCAGTCATTTGATTTACTACTTGTATTACAGATTTAGCAAAGCATTTACCCCTGAAGAGTGAGCGCGGTCTCACAAAATGTTGTCGGGTACTACTTATGCTTGCACATTTCTCTGTTGTTTGTATATTGGTATACACTGTTTTACCATGTATGTGGATTGTCTCATGTTCACATTGTATGCAAATTTTATCGGCCTATATTTATTGCTGTTGTGTTTCAGATGCGCAACAATTGTAATAAATCTACATTTTTTTACTTCAATTACATGTTTTTTGACTAACCATATTCACCTCACTCAAAGTCTCAGGGCGAACCCCATGTATATATGCACTGTGGGGATCGTGTTCTTTGGGTGATGTGATGTGTTGGGTTTACACCAGACAAAGCGTTTTCTTTGATGGCCAAAAAGTTCAATTTTAGTCTCATCAGACCAGCGCACCTTCCTCCATACATTTTGGGAGTCTCCCACATGCCTTTTCGCAAACGCAAAACGTGCAATTTTGTTTTTTGCTGAAAGTAATAGCTTTCTTCTGGCCACTCTGCTGCAAAGCCCAACTCTATGGAGCGTATGGCTTATTGTCGTCCTATGTACAGATACTCCAGTCTCTGCTGTGAGCTCTGCAGTTCCTCCAGGGTTACCTTAGGTCTCTGTGCTGCCTCTATGATTAATGCCCTCCTTGCCCGGTCTGTGAGTTTTGGTGTGCGGCCGTCTCTTGGCAGGTTTGCTGCTGTGCCATGTTCTTTCCATTTGGTTATGATAAATTTGATGGTGCTCCTAGGGATCATCAAAGATTTGGATATTTTTTTATATCCTAACCCTGACTTGTACATCTCCACAACATTGTCCATCACTTGTTTGGAGAGTTCATTGGTCTTCATGGCAGTGTTTGGTTAGTGGTGCCTCTTGCTTAGGTGTTGCAGCCTCTGGGGCCTTATAAAAAGGTGTGTATATGTAATGACAGATCATGTGACACTTAGATTGCACACAGGTGGACATCATTTCACTAATTATGTGACTTCTGAAGGTAGTTGTTTGCACCTGAGCTTTTTATGGGCTATAGGGGGTGAATACATATGAACATGCCAATTATCAGTTTTTTTATTTCTGAAAAATAGTTTTATATATATATTTTTCAAATTTTACTTCATCAACTTAGACTATTGTGTTCTGATCCATCACATATAATTCAAATTAAAAAAACATTGAATTAAAGGCTGTAATGTAACAAAATATGTAAAAAGCCAAGGGGGTGAATACTTTTGCAAGGCACTGTGTTTTTTTTTTCCTGCCTTTGGTCCCCCCTTAGCACTTTACTCCAGCTTCCACCAAGAGGTTGACATGATGTATGGGATTATCATTATTAATACATTTTTTTTTCATCTCCTCCCCAACCTCTTTCTTGGTTTTTCCTCTCCCTCTGGGATTTACAATGTTTTTGAGGTTTTTCGCACTGAATATGATTTTTTTGAAGGGTGATTATGTTGTTGATTTACTTACTTTGGAGAGAAGAATTTGGATCCAGAGGAATCTTCTTACCAAGTGATACGCATTAATCTACTTGTCTTCCTGTATATCATGAAGGATTTATGTTGCTGGGTGTAATCCTTGACTCTGACCTCTCCTTCAGCCCCCACATCCAATCACTTGCAAAATCTTGCTGCCTTAACCTCCGCAACATCTCCAGAATTCGCCCCTTCCTGACTAACGACACCGCAAAGCAACTTATTCACTCCTTGGTTATTTCCCGCCTCGACTACTGCATCGGCGGAAGATCAGCGCTGTGGGGAGGACCCAGCAGCAGTGGAGAGAAGATTTCTACACTATGTAGCTATAAGATATGTCCCTGCTGCTACATAGCAAAAAAAATTTCAAATAACTCATCTTTGTGCCTTCATACTTTTCTAGATGGCTTTTGTGCACTGCATGAGATGGGGGTTATGAGATATAATCCTGTTTCAGAGGTTTTTGAAGGTTAAAATATACACATCTTGTCTAAATGAATCAGTGAGACTTTTACACCTCTGTGAAAACTTGGGATTTAGACACATTGGCTGTGCAAACAAGGTCTTACATTTTACCCCCTTCCCTCTGTAAAAGTGCACCAATTAAATATTTAACCTACATTAACACTATATTCCTTGGAGCATAGGCATGTCCTGAATTAACTTGTGGATGCTATATTGTTAAATGCTATGTATTTTAACTTAACCTTCTCCTGGTTGAATCAAGAAGAAATGTTCATGACAAAAAGCAAAATAAAAACATTCTCTAAGAATGTATAATCTCTTATAGCTATATGATACCACTTTTTCTATAAACTTTTCTATAAATTCATCCACTTGGGGCAAGCGATAAGCTTTTAATATAAATATTCTATTTAGCTTCCTGAAGTCATTGCAGAACATCCGGCTTAGGGGTGAATGATATGGGACTTGACCACTCAATGCTAAATCCTTTTATAAACCTAAGGGCTAACATTTTCTGTACCACTTCTGAAATAGCTTCAGGTACCCAATAAGGTTTTAACTTTACTGAGGTTCAGTCACAATGTTACAATGTTACAGTAAGTTAGTTTGTCAGTAAGTAATTTTGAAAAAACTCTCTCAACTCTTGAAACCTCTGGTACATCTTTTACTGGTGATATTTTAGGATCACTTTCTGCTGAGAGAACCTCTCAGTTTTTCCAGGGTTTTATTTGATTAAGATGGTATTAGAGGGTTTTTTCTTTCCAGGCTGGTATATCTGGTAGTTGACATTACTGATTTTCTCTGTTCTCATGGGTCCTACCACTTTGCCAGAAATTGGCTCTCTACAGTAGGCACCAAAACTAAGACTCTTGGGTTAAAGATTCTGATTTTGACGAACTTTAGAAGACACGGACTGGTCTAACATATGGCTCACATCTAAGTCATCTTCACCCAACATCTTAGCACTGGAGACAAATTATAAAGTCCTAACTCGCAGGTACCTTGTACCCGCTAGAGTGGCAAAATATTCACCTAATACCTCAGCTCTTTGTTTTCGAGGATGCTCAGAAATAGGCACATATTTACACATATGGTGGACGTGCCCAGTAATCCAAACCTTCTGGAAGGAAGTCTTCGTGATTGCATCTAAAATATTTAAAAAAATAATACAACCAGATCCATATTTAACTTTACTTAATCTAAAACCGGAATGGTTAACACTCTCTCAATTCAAACTTATGATCCAACTAATAACGGCTGCAAAACAAACAGTGGCCAAGGCATGGAAATCTCCTACATTGGTACTAGCAGAAACAATTCACAGAATGAATAATACAATGTCCCATGCTAAGATGGTAGCCATCGATCAAAATCAAATTCCAAAATTTGAAAAACTTTGGCACCCTTGGATAAAACAACAGTTCCTGTCAAATTTCAATGACTCTGTCCTGTTGCCATGGTAACAGATTAAATGACTTACAGAGACACCCATTCTAAGGCTTCAAAGAGAACTAAAAAGAATAATGAACTGACGAGCGGGACAACCTTGTGGACCATACCTCTGCCTTTCTACCCTTTTTCTTCTTTCTCTTTCCTTTTCTCCACCTTACGATTAAAGCTCATTATCAGAATTTATTTGACCTATATAAACTCTACTTGTAAACAATATGTATAGTAGGTATAAATCATTTAAATACCTACAAAAGTAACTAAGGAAATGATATATATCTTTAATTTAGGTTTACGTGAACCCAATGTTTAATATTTGAAATTTCATGATATTTACCTATATAAACCCTACTGTAAAACAATGAGCTTACTTTATAGATCCTTGTACACTTACTTTATGTATCTTTATAACATTGTATACTCAATAAACTTCTTTTGACAAGGAAAGATTCTGATTTTAGGAGAGCAGGTATAAACTCTAGCCTACACCTCTTGGGCTTGCTGCATATGTTACCAAACCATGGGAATGACTGCCACTATCATACCCTGCGTCTGATCAATGTGTTCAATTACACTTTTGTGAGGTGTGGCCTCTTGCTCGTTTTCTAGTCTATATTCAGGAGCCCCTCGGGATGTTTTACTATACAAAGGTTCAAATGGGGAAAGCACTGTAGAGGACTATGGTGCTTTCCTTTTCAAAAACATTAGGTATGATAACAGGAAAGCCTTGTCTCTTCCATCCTTGTCAACCTTTTTATTTTAGCATACCTTTGAGGGTTCTATTGAATGTTCAACTAGTCCATCAGTTTGGGGGTACTACACTGAGGTGTGCAGGTGAGCAATGTTCAACAATAAACACAACTCTTTGTTTACCTAATTTCTTAGGAATAACTTACAGCACAAAATGTGGAACAGCAAGTTTGTTTAAACCTTTGGAGGGTGTTTTTCTGAGAGAGATTCCTTCTGGATACCAGGTAGCATAGTCAAGGATGCCAAATATGTGCTGTTACACCCTGGCGGATTTCAGCAGTAGGCAAACCAGATCTATAGCAAAAGGGACCTTGGTTATAGGCAAGGGTAGCAGTGGACTTCAAAAATGTGGTTGTTGTGCATTATTTTGACACTCATGGCTTGATTTACATTAAGGCCCCTTTCACACATATGTGTCCATTTTGATCTTGTTTTCATCAAATCTGATCCCCCAGATGGATGGAAAATAGGGTTTCCATATCTCTGAATTGAGTATATCGGATGTCAGCAGACATGTCTCCGCTGACATCCATCGCTCCATAGAGGTACATGAAAAACTGACAGGCGGACCTGAACTGTCCGCATGTGTGAAAGAGCCCTATTTCTCAACAGATTTGTAAATATCGAGCCAGAAAACTACTGCTCAATTGTCTTTTGTTTTGCCCACCCCTAAATGACCACCCACTACACGAATGTGCCAGATCAAATACTATCTTTGAGTGAGACTGGAGGCCCACCAGAAGCTCCACAAATTGTCTTCCGTTCCTTCTTTACAAGATACAGAAAATCATGATATACTGCAAAATAACAAAATTGGCATTACGCAACTGTGAGGTCCCAAAATCTTCGCTGGCCACTGGTTTATCCATTATTTCCAGCGTGAGGCTGTTTCTCTGACCAATCTTGAATGCTAGTGAGAAGTTGTCAGGTACCTTCATATACATTTTAAGATTTGGTTACCTGTTTTTTCCCCACAGTTCAAAAAATTTAGGAAAAAAACCACAGCCCAGTATTATTACACTGCGTGGCAAGTTCTTAATCACACCCATTTTATGCATAACTGTTCTTCTAGGCATCTTAACCGAGAGCACTGCACTAGTATAGTCTTTAGAATTGCCATGTATACAAAGTACTCCCATTCAGTTGGAGCCAAGTATGGCATAGTCAAATGAGACTGGCATGAACCAATATGTCAAGGCTTCTGGAGACTAATAATGCTTCCATCAGGTGTCTTTCTAATGTAACAGGTCATATTTGCCTTCCAGTCTTAGTGCGTAGGTGTATTGTCACAAAAGGCTTGGGAAATGGTGACATACGCCTCTCCAGGTCACATTCCATATCCATAGGCTCCATGAGGCAATTGGCAGCCACATGTCCCAGTCCCTGACACCACCAGCACCGAATATGCCATGTTTAGGATAGGAGGCCGTTAATATCTAGCACCCATGGGTGTCTCCACAACCTGATTAAGAGCCTGCTAGGGTTGGAGAATTAATTGTTTCTAGGTCTCTATAAAACCTCCAAACTTGAGGACCCAAATCAAGACTAACTATGCCCTGAGAAAACCAACAAGCTTGTTTTCCCTTTACAAGACACATATTCTGGAGCTCCTCACCCTGTATGAGTGAGAACCCTAGGTGACACATTTTATGATCCTGCGATCCAGTCTTACAGAAAAACTGCCAATTTTTTTACCATGATTAAAAAAACTGAAATCCAACGAATGAAGGGGGCAGGCCAGGAACAGTAATGCCGCGTACACATGGTCGGACTTTCCGACGAGAAATATTCGATGTGAGCTTGTTGTCGGAAAGTCCGACCGTGTGTATGCTCCATCGAACATTTGCTGTCGGAATTTCCGCACGCCAATGTTTGAGAGCAGGTTCTCAAATTTTCTGCCAACTTCACTTTGTTGTCAGAAATTCCGAGTGTGTGTACACAAGTCCTCGCACCAAAGTCCACGCATGCTCGGAATCAAGTACGAGACGGAAGCACTCGGTCTTGTAAAACTAGCGTTCGTAACGCTGCAAATTTTTAAATCTTTCAATGCAGCGCATTCTCTTCTTCTTTATAATGCTAGAATAATGAAGTTGCTTTGCTGCTGATATTCACACAGAGTTCTGACAAACGGATTTTTTATTATTTCTTGTGATCTCCTGAATAATCTTTGTTTTTTGTTTTTTTTCTCAAGATCTCCATAATAATCTGGGGGGGAGATTCCAGTCGTGAACTCTGGGGGGAGATTCCAGTCATGAACTTAATATCCTGTAGACTTCTCCCCGTTGCCAAGTACCGCAAGGTGGCGAGGAGCCTCTGCTCGGGAGTGATGGCTTGCCGCATGCAGGTGTCCTGCTTCGTAATATAAGGAGACAGCAAAGCCAACAGTCGGTGAAAAACGGGGTCCGTCATCCAGAGATAATTCCGAAAATCATCAGGATTATTCTCCTGGATCTCCCGCAGCAAAGGCATGTGTGAGAATTGGTCATGCTGGATCAACCAATTCTTCGTCCATGAACTCCTTCCCGCCCTGTTCATGGTCTGGACTTGGGTCAAAGTATGAAGCCCAAGCACAGCACGTACTCTACAACGAGTACCTACCCGTAACATGGCTTGAAAACGGCCGGCTGGTCAGAACGAACTAACAGAACGCACTGAAAATCAGAAAGAACCTAAGAAGAACGAGCTGAAAATCAGAAACGAGTGGACAAGAACGCACTGAAAAACAGAAGCAAACTGACAACACGCACTAAAGAACAGATATGAACCCACAAGCACAAGCTGAAAAGCACAAGGCTGAAAAGCGCCAATCATCTCTCACCAAACTTCTACTAACACGAGATAAACACGAGATTAGCAGAAGGAGCCCAAAGGGTGGTGCACTGGCTATCGAACTTCCTTTTTATAGTCCCGTAGTACGTGTTGTACGTCACCGCGTTCTCACGTTCGGAATTTTGAGCCAACATTTGTGTGGCCGTGTGTATGCAAGACAAGTTTGAGCCAACATCCTTCGGAAAAAAATCCACGGTTTTTGTTGTCGGAAATTCCGATCGTGTGTATGCGGCATAAGACTAAGGAGGCAATGATTATGCTGGACATCCTCCAGCCAAGAAAAGAGGCAGGCTCTCTTTAACTTGCTGCAACTTTAAATTCACATTGTGAGAAGCTCACTGTGTGCAGTGATATCAGGGTAAGGAATTACAGAGAGGAGCCTGTACAACTGTGCAAGACTGAAGGGAAGGCCGGAGTTCAGCTTTAAGTAAAATTCTGTATTTCTTGGAGATGGGATCTTTCAGGAAAAAGAAGACCATTCACTTTTCTATGCTGAGTATTTTTAACAATGAGCCAGACTGACACTATTCTATGGCAAGGCTCTTAGCAGTGAATAATTTAGCCCATACTCATTACTTTATAAACAGAACTAAAAATGTTTCAGCTACACTATGTATTCTCCCTGGCAGCTCTCTTACCATGGCAGCAGAAACAATCATCTTATTTTTCTAATTTTCATGTCAGAATGACATTTTACCCTCCTTATTTCACCCTCTTTGAGCTTACACAGGAAGTATAACCAAGACGCAACTCTGAAGATCAACTGGTAATTTTTGCACCTATTGAACTGATTTCAATGATTTCAACAGAGCAAAGAGGGCAAATAAGTGTGGTTCATTGTTAGGGTTGACATACAATGAACATGAGGCTACAAATGTTGCCCAAGGGGAAAAAAATGAGACAGTATCAATAACAGAACGGACACTGACGATCAAAACATGATGGCATGTTCCACCCCTTACAAATTTAGCTTGTACTTAGTTAGGGTAAAGAAGTCTCTCTGAGTAATAGTCAAAGTGTATCTAAACAAAAAAAATTAAAATGTTATCATTTACAGCTTACCAGTCTTTGGATAGGGTGGCTGTCTTAGGTTTCTTTTTTTTTTTTTTGCCTTTTTTTCACTTGTTGACCCTGCCAGTAACAACTATGGTTGCTACAAAGGCTGGATTAAATCATGTCTGCCCTTGTTCATCTTCATTACATGGGGATGTGGAGATTAGTAGTTTAAAGTGGTTGTTAACCCACTTATTTTTAATACAATCCTCTGTTATAATAAATGCTGTGCCCCACTGTATGTGTTTTCTGAAAAATCCACTGATAAATACCTTATTTTATAGCGCGGATTGGCAGTCACGTGACAGGCCGCCTCTCTCCTTTCCAGGTCTGGCAGCAAAGCGTGCGGAGCCTAGAAACCCCCGCTGAATGTCAGTTGGGAGGAGGAGAGGAGAAGAGGGGAGAGACGGCTGGTCACATGACCGCCGATCGGCGCTACAAAATGCTGCGGATGATGGAGGCACGTGAACTGACCACAGTGTCAGGGCTCAGCAGCCATGATACTCCTTGGTCAGTTTACAAAGGGGAGAGTATAGCCAGGCAGGATCAGCCAGGTATTTCAGGTGTTACAGGGGGCCAAATGCCTTAAGGGAACAGGATCCATTTTTTTTTAGGTTAACAAACGCTTTAAAGACAAAAGATAAAAATGTTTTGTTCTTCCAGTTTAACTTACAGGAAGTGACAAGGATGCTCCATTTCTTGCAAGCTCAGCAGATATTTTTTGTATTTGCTGAAAATGCTCTTAGCCAGAAAAAAAAGAAAAACAAATGCAGCAACCATATCTATGGGCTCATGCACTGCATAATATTACATTTCTGTTTATGGGTTTACTTATTCTTTAACATTAGGCATTCCACCAGTTTTCTAGCGCCAGTGAATGCCTGTTTCCAGCCATTTTGTCACACAGCCTTCACTCTTTGTCCTGTCTCTTGTCAGTCTTGTCCCCTGTCTTATGCCTTTTACATGTCCACTTCTCTTGATTCCTTTGGTTCTGTGTTGTCAGTTATTAATAATTAATAATTAGTTATGTTCTTGTCTTTACCTTCCCCTTTGCTCTATGGTGACTAGAAGTCCATTGCTGTTCATAACTGTCACATATACTGTACATACACTATATTACCAAAAGTATTGGGACACCTGCCTTTACACACACATGAATTTTAATGGCATCCCATTCTTAGTCTGTAGGGTTCAATATTGAGTTGGCCCACCCTTTGCAGCTATAACAACTTCAACTTTTCTGGGAAGGATGTCCACAAGGTTTAAGAGTGTGTCTATGGGAATGTGTGACCATTCTTCCAGAAGCATATTTGTGAGGTCAGGCACTGATGTAGACAAGAAGGCCTGGCTCGCAGTCTCCGCTCAAATTCATCCCAAAGGTGTTCTATCGGGTTGAGGTCAGGACTCTGTGCAGGCTAGTCAAGTTCCTCCACCCCAAACTCACTCATCCATGTCTTTATGGACTTTGTTTGTGCACTGGTGTGCAGTCATGTTGGAACAGGAAGGGGCCATCCCCAAACTGTTCCCACAAAGTTAGGATCATGAAATTGTCCAAAATGTCTTGGTATGCTGACGCCTTAAGAGTTCCCTTCACTGGAACTAAGGGGCCAAGCCCAACCCCTGAAAAACAACCCCACAACATAACCCCCCCCCCATCAAATGATTTGGACCAGTGCACAAAGCAAGGTCCATAAAGACATGGATGAGAGGGTTTGGGGTGGAGGAACTTGACTGGCCTGCACAGAGTCCTAATCTGAACTCGATAGAACACCTTTGTGATGCATTAGTACGGTGACTGCAAGCCAGGCCTTCTCATCCACATCAATGCCTGACCTCACAAATTCGCTTCTGGAAGAATTGGTCTAACATTCCCATAGACACTGCTAAACCTTGTGGACAGACTTCCCAGAAGAGTTGAAAATGTTATAGCTGCAAAGGGTGGGCCAGCTCAACATTGAACCCTACCGACTAAAGCCTCGTACACATGATCGGATTTTCCGCAGACAAAACCTTGAAATTGTCGGCCAACAAACATGAACGTAGTGACATACTACGTGGTTTTTCAGAACGTTTGTGCCACCCTTTGGGCTTCTTCTGCTAATTTCGTGTTAGTAGAAGTTTGGCAAGTGTTAATTTGCGCTTTTCATTTAGCGCTTTTCAGTTCGTTTCTGAACGGCGGTTCGTCAACCAGACATGTTGCAGAATCAAAGGATATAACATGTTATTTTTTATTGGCCTTGGAGTTATTGCTTTGACCCAAGTCCAGTCCAGGAACAAGAGGAGGAGGAGTTCTTGGACCAAAAATTGGTTGCTTTATTAATTGTAAGCAATTATGTCATATGCCTGTGCTGCGGGAGCTCCAGGAGATTAATCTAGATGATTTTCGGAATCATCTCCGGGTGACGGACCCCTGCTTTCATCAACTCTTGGTATTGTTGACCCCCTATACTAAGAAGCAGGACACATGCATGAGGCTTTTATTTTATTTTTTGGTTGAATAATAATGATTTGATTTGTTATATTTTCTATATTTTTGGATGCATAGAATGCACTTTTTGGTTAAGTTCTATTGGCAAATAGTATGTCTAATTTTATTTGTTTTCTTTTTTTAATGCACAATAAAAAAATTGTGTAGAATAATACTTGGCTATGTGTTTTACTTCAAATGACATTTTGGGAGTAGGCAGTTACATTTAAAAAAATACAATGTAAAATTGACAAGGGACACCAACATAGTTGTATCTTTGTTTTTAAAAACTACATGATAATGGTGTTGTGATAACTTGCTCAAAAAAAAAGCATAATATTCTTGATATCACTAGAAAAAAAAAAGCCTTTGAAAATTTGTTTACCATAACTCCATCAGTATCACCAGCAAAGCAGCTTCATTACTATCACATTAAAGAAGAAGAGAATTGTGCGCTGAATTTCCAGATTTCATAATTTGCCACGTCACGAATGTCAATTCTCCATTACGAACGCTAGTTTACAAGACTGACCGCTTCCAGCTCGTCCTTGCTTCCGAGCATGTGTGTTTGTACTTTGGACTTTTGTCCGACGGACTTGTGTACACACGCTCGGAAAATTGAACAACAGACATGTGTCCGTGGAAAATTTTAAAACCTGCCATTCAACATTTGTCCGCAGAAAATCTGACAACAATTGTCCGATGGAGCGTACAAACGGTCGGATTTTCCACCAACAGCCTGTCATCACACATGTCAGAAAATCTGATCGTCTGTATGTGGCTTTAGACTGGGATGTCATTAAAGTCCATGTGTGCAAAAGCAGGTGTCTTGGTATATTTTGGTAATATAGTGTATATACATATACAATAAATACAAAACATGAATCAGTCTATAGCTGCAGTGGAAATAGAGCAGCCTTTCCCAACCTATTTAACATGAAGAAACCCCTGAAATAATGATGTTCAGGTCATTGGTGGCTAGTGTTTTTTTTTTGGGGGGGGGGTGGTGGCAAACAATTTAGTTCCCTCCCTGCTGTACCCACTCAGTCAGGCCGGATGTGCCCCTAATAGATAGGCCGCCACTTGTTCAGGTCTCAGGGAACCCCAGCTAATTATCACTGTTTAGCTATTTTTTTAATTAGCATTAACACTAAGCTGTAATTTAAAGAATAAATATTAGAATGGAAATTGACAATCATAGCATAGGGCCCAGGGCTGTTTTTATAAAAATATTTTAATAATAATAACATTAACTGAATAATAGAAACGTCCAGAAAATAAATGCAAAAAATGAAAACTGCAGTGTTCCTTAACACTGGCAGCCAGTTGAAAAATGGCTGCTTACTATTATGGTAAAATGATCAGCGCCCCCTTACATTGGTGGTCAATAAAGTGGCCCTTTAAATTAGTGATTAGTATAGTGCCACCTTTCATTGGTGGTGAGTGGGAAAGGCCTTATTATGCTGGTGGTCATTGCTGCTTACATTGATGTTCAGGGGTAAGACTGAACCTTATATTAGTCGTCAGGGATAGGAATGCTACTTACATTGGTGGTCAGAGGGAAGAGTACCCCTTATATCAGGGACGTGCAGTGAGTTAAGTGGCTGGTGAGGCACTGGCTAGTATCAGAGCCACACACAGGTTACATACGCTGCGAACGTTAGAGCGAGAGCAATAATTCTAGCATTAGAGCTCCTCTGTAACTCTAAACATGTAATCTGTAAAAAAATTTTAAAGAGTCGCCAATGGAGATTTAAGTACTGAAGTTTGGCGGCATTCCACAAGTGTGCGCAATTTTAAAGCGTGACATGTTAGGTATCTATTTACTCTGCGTAACATCATCTTTCATAGTATACAAAAAAATCAGGCTAACTTTAGTGTTTTTTAAATTATTTTTATTCATGAAACAGTTTCTTTCCAAAAAGAAAATGCATTTCAAAAATTTCTGCGCAAATACCTTGTAATATAAAAAGTTGCAATGACCACCATTTTATTCCCTAGGGTGTGTGCTAAAACAATATATATAATGTTTGGGGGTTCTGTCAAGTTCTCACATATCTGACCGATGAGCCCGATAGTGCAGAGGAAGGCCTCCCTTACGTATCTGACTCGTGGCCCCTGGTAGAGCAGACAGGTGGCACGGGAGTGCAGAATGGTATGAGTGCCTGGCAGGATCAACAGCAGATGGGTCATATGGCCGGCACAGCAGACAGGACCAGCAGGCTGGATGGATCAGCAGACAGGTGAGCAGACTGGATGGATCAGCAGACAGGTGAGCAAACTGGATGGATCAGCAGACAGGTGAGCAGACTGGATGGATCAGCAGTCAGGTGAGAAGACTGGATGGATCAGCAGACAGGTGAGCAGACTGGATGGATCAGCAGAATGGATGGATAGTCTTGGAAAGTCAGGCAGGCCGGGTCGATAATCAGGCTGGCAACAAAGGTACAAGAGGAGCAGGCAGAAGGAATTGTCAAACAAGCCAAGGGTCAGATGCAGGCGGATGACAGGAACAGTCTCAAAACAAGCCGGGTCAAACAGGAGCAGATATCAGATCTTCAGGAAACACATACACAGAGCTGCAGATCAAACAGCAAGGACACAGAGCTGCTGAGGTGTTTAAATAAGGTAGCCTGTTGCCAATCACTGAAATCAGCCTGGACTAAGTTAACCCTTAGGTGGCAGATCCATGACATTGCCCCCTCCTAAAGGACAGCCTCTGGATGCCCAATTGGGCCAACTTCACATCATGGGATCTCTTGAAGGATTGCATTAGTTCTTTAGCATGAATATTGCTTTCAGGCTCCCAAGAGTTATTTTCCCGCCCATACCCCTTCCATTTAATTAGATACTGAACCTGATTGTACCTCCTTCTACAATCCAAGATTGCCTCCACCTCAAATTCCTCCTCTCCATTGACTATTACAGGCTCCAGTGAACCAGTACTTCGTTCAGGGAAGTTATTCGGAACAGCAGGTTTCAAAAGAGTCACATGGAAGACGGGGTGAACTTTAAGTGAATCGGGTAATTCCAGCTCATAAGCTACGTCATTGATCTTTCTCTTTACAGGGAAGGGGCCCATAAACTTAGGGCCCAATTTTCTTGAGGGGCAAGCCATTTTCAAGTTCACTGTAGACAACCATACCTGGTTGCCGGGTTCCAGAATTAGTTCTCCTCGTTTTTTCCTGTCAAAGATCTTTTTATTGTACTCTTGTGTTTTGGCCATGGTCTCTTGTAATAGTTTGTTGTTTTTAGAGAAGAAATCTATCGTTTCAGAGACTGCAGGGATTGAGCATTCAGGTATGGTACTAGGCAGGAAGGATGGGTGATAGCCGTAATTAGCAAAAAATGGAGTTTGATGGCAGAATGGGAAGAGTTATTATAAGAGAACTTGGCAATGGGGAGTAAAGCGACCCAATCATCTTGTGAGAACGAAGAAAAGCAACGGAGGTACTGCTCCAGGGTCTGATTGGTTCTTTCCGTTTGCCCGTTCGTCTGAGGGTGGTATGCAGAGGAGAAGGCCAATTCGATCTCAAGGGACCCACACAGAGCTTTCCAAAACTTTCCATGAAGCCTTACAATTTCTTTGATGAATATTTTTGCAGTTTCCACAGCCGAGGGTGTTCCTTTCATAGGCAAAAAATGGGCCATTTTGGACAGCCTGTCCACCACCACGAAGATGGTAGAAAAACCCTCTGCCGGAGGGAGTTCCACAATGAAGTCCATTGAGATCATTTTCCAGGGTCTCTCTGGAACGGGCAATGGCTTCAGTAAACCCCACGCTTTTACCTTGCTGTTCTTTCTTTGTTAGCAAGTAGTATAAGACTCCACATAACTCATTACATTACAGTCATCTACAACCTGAGGCCACCAGAACGTGCATTGTACCAGTTTGGCCGTCTTCAGGGCACCGAAGTGCCCAGCCAGCTTGTGGTCATGACAGAGCTCCAATACTGCCACCCTTAAGTCCTTAGGTACAACAATTTTACCTTCATGCCACAGTAGGTCATCCTATGCCTGTAAGCTGGTTTCAGAAGATGAAGCAACCTCAGCAGAAGCCTGTTTGATGCGGGATAGCAGATTCTCCTGTAGTATGAGAAAGTTTCCTGAGGGACGGATGGTGTCTGGAAGTGTGGACCTCTCAGAGTCGTTGAACATACTTGAGAGTGCATCTGGTTTTGTATTCTTCGACCCTGGCCTGTACGTTATATGGAATGAGAATATAGAGAAAAAAAGTGCCCACCTTGCCTGCCGTGGTTTTAATCTCTTTGCTGTTCTCAGATATTTTAAATTCTTGTGGTCCGTATAGACCAGAATGGGATGTGCTGCACCTTCAAGAAAGTAACGCCATTCTTCTAATGCGGCCTTGATGGCCAAAAGCTCACAGTCTTCCACATCATAATTTCTTTCCGCTGTAGATAATTTGTGGGAAAAGAAAGCAACTGGGTAAAGTAGGGCTTTAGCTCCTTGCCGTTGAGACAGCACAGACCCTACTGCAACTTCCGAGGCGTCAACTTCAAGAACAAATGGTAAGGCAGGGTCAGGGTGCTTCAAGATTGAGGCTGAAGTGAACAGTTTTTTGAGGGCTTCAAATGCCGATTGTGCTTTGGGAGACCAGAGGAATCAGGTTCCTTGTTTAGTTAGTTCAGTAATGGGGGCAATAATAGCAGAGAACCCCCTAATAAACTTCCGGTAGAAGTTGGCAAACCCAATGAAGCGCTGAACCCCCTTCTTGTCCACAGGAGCTGGCCAATCTAAGATGGCGGTGACTTTCTGGGGGTCCATCTGGATGCCTTCAACAGAGATTATCAGGCCTAAGAACTGGATACACTGAAGTTCAAATTCGCACTTCTCCGGTTTGGCGTAGAGGCCGGTCCCGAGTCGGGATAGCACATTCCGGACATGCCTACGGTGGTCATCTACTGTGGAGGAGAAAATCAGGATGTCATCCAGGTACACAATGACGTACAAGTCCAGATAGTCACGAAAAATGTCATTGACAAAGTGCTGAAAGGTGGCCGGCGCGTTGCATAAACCAAAAGGCATGACTAGGTATTCGAAGTGCCCGAATCGGGTACGAAAAGCCGTCTTCCACTCATCTCCTTCTCGAATACGGATTAGGTTGTATGCTCCCTGGAGATCCAGTTTAGTGAAGATGACTGCGGTTCCCAGTCTCTGAAACAGTTCGGGCACAAGAGGCAGTGGGTAACGGTTTTTGACAGTAATCTTGTTTAATTCTCGATAGTCTACGCAGGGGCGTAGTGAATGGTCCTTCTTTTCAACAAAGAAGATGCCTGCGCCAGCCGGAGAAGTAGATGGGCGAATAAATCCTTTCTTAAGGTTGTCATCAATATAGTCCTTCAGCGTGCCCAACTCAATCTCGGTTAAAGGGAAAATCCTTCCGAAGGGGACCTCAGCCCCTGGTAACAGTTCAATAGGGCAGTCGTAGGATCAATGGGGAGGAAGGGTCTCTGCACCCTTCTTACTGAACACATCCAGAAAATTGTAGTATGCCACTGAGATTGATTGGCGTAATTCAGGATCTGTGTCAAGGCAGAGTAAGGGTGAAGGGTTGACTGAGGCCTCTTGCAGGCAATGTTGCTGGCAATAGCTTGAAGGAAATTTGATTTCTCCAGTGGCCCAGTTGATGTGGGGATTATGGGCCTGCAGCCAGGGCATACCTAAGATGATGGGGAACAGAGGTGATGAAATGGCATCCAGGCGTAAAAAACTCTTGGTGATAGGAAGCAATGATAGCCAGCAAAGGGACAGTTTCCTGCGTGACCGGACCAGATTTAATGACAGACCCATCAGCAAGATGTACGGCTAGTCTCTGGGTCTTTGGTTGAAGTGGAATGAGGTGTTTGGCTGCAAACGTCAAGTCTATGAAACAGCTGTAGGCTCCGGAATCAATTATGACAGATACCTGGATACTCTTTCCTGGAAGCTGTAACATTATGGGGAGAGCAAAGTGAGAGGCTTGGTTAGGTAAGACAGGAACATGCATTGAAGAGATTGAAAGGCACTTACGCATCTTTGCAGGACAAGACCTCACATAATGCCCGGGTCCTCCACAGTACATACAGAGGTTATTGATTTGCCTGCTCTGTCGTTCCTCCGTGGTGAGAGAAGGACGAAGCAAATCCAACTGCATGGGCTCGGAGGAATCCGGAGCCGGAGCAACTGGAGCGGAAGGAGTCTGGCTGGAGAAACTGGGAACTTTAGGTAGCATCCAAGTTGGCCGATATTGACCTATGGATCTTTCAAGACGACGTTCCCTTAGACGTCGGTCAATCTGAATTGACAAAATAATAAGTTTGTCCAGAGATTGGGGTATCCCTACTCGTGTCAGTTCATCCTTTAGAGGATCAGATAGTCCCATCCGAAATTGGTAACGAAGGGCCGCATCGTTCCAATTGGTATCAGAACTCCAATGCCTGAACTCGGCCACGTAGTCCTCTGCTGCTCTGCGGCCTTGCTGAAGTGCATGTAATGCGGCCTCAGCAGTGGCAGTCTGCTGGGGGTCCTCATAAAGTTGTGACATAGCGACAAAGAATGTGGTGAGGTTGTTTAAGGATACTGCCTTTTGTTCCAGCAAGCGATGTGCCCAGACTTGGGGTTCACCGGTCAACAGGGAGATAACGAAACTCACTTTAGTTGCTTCCAGAGAAAAGGTGCGGGGTTGTAGGGCAAAATAGAGTTCACAAGCATTACGAAAGGCTCTGTATTTGCTACGTTCACCTGCAAATCTTTCGGGCATGGGTACCCTTGGTTCTGGTGGTAACATTACTACTTAAGGTGCGGATGAGATACCAGCTGAGGTAGCGCTTTGAGGGTTGGCGGGAGATGACAGAATTTGAACTCGTTCTTCCAGCCGAGTATATCCCTCTTGTAGATCTTTAACAGATTGTGTCAAACCTGCCAGGTGTCGGCACAGTTCTTCCATGGGGGAGGTGCCTCGCTCGGGCTCAGACATGGCTGTTTGATACTGTCAAGTTCTCACGTACCTGACTGATGAGCCCGATAGTGCAGAGGAAGGCCTCCCTTATGTATCTGACTCGCGGCCCCTGGTAGAGCAGACAGGTGGCACGGGAGTGCATAATGGTATGAGTGCCTGGCAGGATCAACAGCAGATGGGTCAGATGGCCGGCACAGCAGACAGGACCAGCAGGCTGGATGGATCAGCAGACAGGTGAGCAGACTGGATGGATCAGCAGACAGGTGAGCAAACTGGATGGATCAGCAGACAGGTGAGCAGACTGGATGGATCAGCAGACAGGTGAGCAGACTGGATGGATCAGCAGACAGGTGAGCAGACTGGATGGATCAGCAGACAGGTGAGCAGACTGGATGGATCAGCAGACAGGTGAGCAGACTGGATGGATCAGCAGACTGGATGGATCAGCAGACTGGATGGATCAGCAGACAGGTGAGCAGACTGGATGGATCAGCAGAATGGATGGATAGTCTTGGAACGTCAGGCAGGCCGGGGCGATAATCAAGCTGGCAACAAAGTTACAAGAGGAGCAGGCAGAAGGAATTGTCAAACAAGCCAAGTGTCAGATGCAGGCGGATAACAGGAACAGTCTCAAAACAAGCCGGGTCAAACAGGAGCAGATATCAGATCTTCAGGAGACACATACACAGAACTGCAGATCAAACAGCAAGGACACAGAGCTGCTGAGGTGTTTAAATAAGGCAGCCTGTTGCCAATCACTGAAATCAGCCTGGACTAAGTTAACCCTTAGGTGGCAGATCCATGACAGGTTCTGAGTAATTTTCTAGCAAAAAAAATATGATTTTTACATGTAGGAGAGAAGTGTCAGAATTGGCCTGGGTGGCAAGGGGTTAAATACCATAAGTAAGTAATATACAAATTATTATATATTATTTTTAAGGTCATTTACTATATTTTCAAAAACTATACTCAAGCAGGTGGCTTAACGGACAAATTACTGAAGTTTGAAGTTATAACTTCCAACCAGTAATTTTACAGTAAATAGATAAATAATAAATTATTATCTTATAACATAATAATATATGATTTAGCTCGTACCTTTCCAGCAGCAGATTCTCATTCTCCCTCTTAACTGTGTGAGAAAAACATGGGATTGTGGGTAAATCTTATACACATATAGACACATGTTTTTTCTTTCTAGTTAGGAGGGCTGGGCTGGAAGGAAGTATTTGTCTTTTAGACACATGCCCTCTTCTATGACACTGCAGAGAGAGGCATGCCTCCACTGCAGCGTTTTTATTGGACAGCTTGGGCCAATGGTACTTTACCATTGATCAGAGACTCCAAGCTGTCCATTGAGCTCAGTGCCTCTGACAAGTAGTGAGGAGAGACACTGTGAGCTCATCCTCTCAGTCTGCTGCAAACAGAGTGTGCCAGCTTGTATTTAAACTGGCTGCTCTGTATTTAGCTTCTGACAGTCTGTGCAAGTATCCCTGTATCTCTGGAACCACAGATGATAGAAGCCCCAAATTTTTACTAGCGGTGGAGTAGGATTTTAGCTACCTACCCCCCCCCCCCCAAAAAAAAAAAAAAAAAAACTGCTACAACCCTTCAAGTAGATCATTTAAAAAAAAATTATGCTCATGGCAGGTGAGGCTCGCCTGCCTCCCCTTACTGCACATCCCTGCCTTAGATTAGTGGTCGGGTTAGAATGCTCCATTCACTAGTGGTTAGTGGTAAAAATGCCCTCTATACAGATAACACTAAAGATCATTAGTGTCAGTGGTTATTTATCTATGAGCCAGAAACTGCTCATTGCTCAAAGAACAACCTCTTTTGGAAGCTTGGTTAAGGAGGGATAAAATAGAGCATGCCAGCATATTGTGAATGAACAGCAACTAAGACATCTGTATGTATCTCCATCTCTTCTTCGAGTGGTGCTTATACACAAAGCGAAATTGTAACACAACACCAACGGTTGTATAGAGTGAATGTTATCTCGGCAAAACAGACAGGCAACAAATGGAGGGAAAATTTGTCCAACTCACAGGGCCAAGACTTTCTTCTCTCGGGACAGCATGAGACAAATTGCATCACTTGCCAATGTGTGTCCAAAAGAATTGTTTTATTCTGTAATAACCAGCTTGCTTCAGGCCGACATAGGAAAACAATGACTGGAGACTGAAAATTTTTAATGTCTACTATGAACAAGAAAAATCTTATTTTGGCCACCTTAAAGTGGTATTCAAACCCAAAAACAAAAAAATATTATATTGTAGCCTACCACTTCTTAGATTTGGTGGCTACATTTGTTTTTTTTAAACTTTTTTCCCCTTTATTTTCAATTTGTGATCTGACCAGTAAGTCTGTTATTTTTAAACATCCTCTAACAGACCAAGCTGTCCAGCAAAAGTGGCTGTTATAGGACTGAGATAAACTATTTAACACTGACAGGGATACTTGCAATAACCTGCATTTATTTATTTATGTAAAACCTTTATCCCAAAAGGAAATCATTGTTGCTGCAACTGCTTAAAAAGTGTTAGCTGGAGTTCGGCTAAGTCTATTATTATTATTTACGATTTATATAGCGCCAACAGTTTACGCAGGGCTTTACAATGTAGAGGGGGGACAGCACGATTACAGTACAATACAGGAGTTCGGCTAATGCCATGTACACACAACCGGTTTTGCCGTCGGAATAAACTCCGAAGGTTTCTCCGACGGAACTCTGACGGAATTCCATTCAAGCGCTCTTGCCTACACATGGTCAAACCAAAGTCCGACCAAAGTCCGACCGGCTAGAACGCGGTGACGTACAACACGTACGACGGGGCTAGAAAAAGGAAGTTCAATAACCAGTAGTCAATAGCTTCTGTCTTGTAATTGCTTCAGAGCATGCATCGTTTTTGGTCCGTTGAAACAGCATACAGACGATCGGTTTTCCCAATAGGAATTGGTTCCATCAGAAATATTTAGAACATGTTCTATTTCTAGGTCTGTCAGAATTTTCTAAAAAAAAAGTCAGATGAGGCACACACACAATCGGAATATACGATGAAAAGCTTCCGTCTGACTTTTTCTGTCGGACATTCCGCTCGTGTGTACGCAGCATAAGTCTACTTAAATCTGTACTATTTTATCCCCAGATTGACAACGCTGCTGTCCAATGGTGTCTCCATTGTTCCGCCTCTGCAGAGGAATCACCCTAAGAGAGTAAGGCCGGCCATACACGGTTCAGATCTCTAGTGGTTCAGCAGAAACCAGTCGAGATTCAAACCGTTAGTGGGCAGGCTGAATGTACCAAGCTGATTGATCAATCAACTTGGGTACAACCCACTTGCCAGATTCTCTTGTGATTATCAGTAGCTGCTGCTATAGCTACCAGCAATAATCACTGTCTTTTCCCAGCGGGGATGGCTTCCCCTCCCCCCCGCCCCCCCCAAATGGCCTGGCAATAAAAATGGCCTGGCAGGAGGGATTCCTGCATTAACACTGTCCACGTTGACAGGGGAATCTAGCAAATTTGGAAAGTAATTTGTTCTCTCCCGCCTAAGTGTGTTACTCGCTGGATCATTAGATGCAAAAATAAGGGAAAAAAAAGCTTAAAAAAACTGATGCAGTCATCACATTTAAGGATTGGTGAACTCAATATATTAAGTTTCTATTTTTGACTATAATTACCTTTTTAATAACTAAGGGTTGATTCTCCCAATTCTCCTATGAACTCTTACTATTCCTCCATTCCAGCTAGTTGTTGACAATCTACCGCAGAGATATGCAATTAGCGGACCTCCAGCTGTTGCAGAACTATAACTCCCATGAGGCATAGCAAGACTCTGACAGCCACAAGCATGACACTCAGAGGCAGAGGCATGATGGGACTTGTAGTTCTGCAACAGCTGGAGGTCCACTAATTGCATATCCCTGATCTACCGGTTTCCATCCCTAATTATAACATATGACTATTCTTTCACCAATGGAAACATGAACTGTGCAGTGCAGGCTCCACGGTTGTTCTGTTAACTTAAAGTATTTTTTTATTTTTTTTAATCGTTCTTTTTCCTCACTTCTATCACCTGGAAAGTGACATTGTTTGGCTGTAAACTACATTACACTGCCAC
The DNA here is from genome assembly GCA_037952925.1 of Lithobates clamitans. Lineage (NCBI taxonomy): Eukaryota > Metazoa > Chordata > Amphibia > Anura > Ranidae > Lithobates > Lithobates clamitans. The sequence goes on along the minus strand of JBBGZY010001835.1, from coordinate 1,819,011 downwards.
TATCCAAGAGTACTGCTTCATAATCATAAATAACAGAAGAGGGGAATCTAGAGCTGTCTTCTCTTATTAAATCCTTGAAGATGGCACAGCAGGAGTTCATACTTAATGACCCTAAATATAAAGACATAAGCAGCCTTTTAATCCAGTAGTTAATCATAATCCAGTTGGCATTTTCTATCTTAAAGCCATATGTGCTGTGTCATCTCAGAAAGTGCGTACAAATAAAATACATGTTGCTAGCACCCTAGCGTTTGTATAATACTGTATACTGTATAATACTGTATATGCTGCATCTAACAGTAGGCCATTTTCATGGGCATATAGGGATTGAACTTACGCAAATAGACTGTACACTTTGCAAGTACAGTTGAACTAATTTTTCCCAGGGTTTAGTGAATGCGGTGAAGCTCTGCTAATAACCATCATTCAATCATTTCCAAGTCAAATGCTGCTTTTTTTTTTTCCTTATATTTGATTGGGTATTCTTTACAAAGTGAAGCGTCACCACATTCATTAAGCTTTAGGGAAAATCAGATTAGATGTTTAATTTTCCAACTAGTGTTAGTGTAATGACAGATGTGATCTTATCATGCAGGCAATCATATACCCGTATTTATCGGCGTATAACACGCACAGGCGTATAACATGCACAGGCGTATAACACGCACATTCATTTTAAGAGGGAAGTTTCAGGAAAAAAACTTAAATTTTAAATAAGGAACTTTGAAGCAAAATAAGGGTCAGTGCCCATCTGCAGCCTCACCATTGCCATCAATGCAGCCTGATCAATGCCCATCTGCAGCCTCACAAGTGCCATCAATGCAGTCTCGTCAGTCCACAGCAATGCAGCCTCACCATTGCCATGAATGCAGCAGCCTCACCATTGCCATCAGTGCAGCTTGATCGATGCCCATCTGCAGCCCAGAGGGGACAGGGAGGGGGACAGGATGAGCGCCGTCAGATTACATACAGTGAAAATCTCCTATGATAGACAGAACAGTGGTCCAAAGGTGGCCCAAGAGACGGGACTTCTTATTACAGATGCCGCCAAGTAAACAGGAGATTCTCGCTGTATGTAATCTGACGTCGCTCGTCCTGACCCGCCCCCCGTCCCCTCCGAGGCAGCTAAAATTAAAGTATTGGCGTATAACACGCACACGCTATTTGCACTCGATTTTAATGGTGAAAAAGTGAGTGTTATACGCCAATAAATACAGTACTTCTTTAGAATAATATCTATTTGTGAGGTCTGGTTCTAGTTGTCATGGATCTCCTTTAGTATTACTGTCAAAGGTTAGAAAAAAATGTTTTTGCTTGGAAATTGGCTTATAAAACACAAGCTAATTTCATTTTTGTTTTGTTTTTTAAGACAATCTGCTTTTCTTTAAAAAAAACAACATAAAAAGTAGGTCTAAGGCCTCATGCACATGGTAAGGCTCCAAATATTTTGGATGTTTTCTGCCATAAATTGAAATTGCTTCTAATGTTGTGTATGTATGTGCGTGAATGCACGTATGTTTGTACCTATATGCAAGTATTGCATTCAGTGTAAATGTATTCCAGTGGCCAGAATATTCATTTATTATGGCCCCTGGAATAAATTGACATGCATACGCACTTAAAAAAACATTGCTACTCTGCTCTCCAAATGCCTAAACGCCCATTTCCACGAGGCTTAAGTTGTATTGTCAGTCTGATGTAGTGGATGGGGTTGGGACAGATACAAAAGTTTTAAAAGGTTTTAGAGTCTGTGTTTTAGCTTCTCTCCCATTTCATATCACTAGGTAAATGTTTGATTTTATGCTTGCACAAGAAACATAGTGGGGTTGATTTACTAAAGGCAAATAGACTGTGCCCTTTACAAAGTGTAGTTTCACTCTGCAAGGGCATTTGCTCCAGAGCTTAGTAAATGAGGTAAAGCTTCACTTTGCAAAGAATACCCAATCACACGCAAGGAAAATAAAAAAACTGCATTTTTGCTTGCACATGATTGGACGATGGAAGTCAGCAGAGCTTAGCTCATCCGCTAAGCTCTGGAGCAACTGCCCTTGCAGCGTGCAACTGCCACCCCGCATTCCATGGGACTGTCCTCAGATTTTAACAAAAGCCCAGCATCCAGTAGGTCTGGGCTGTGTCTTGTAGTTAAGTGCTAGAGCGTTCATTCCAGCACCTGCCCCCCCCCTGTCTGTAGGCTTGTGAAGCAGAGTGATCTCCTGCCCCGACAGGCACTGTATGGTCCTGGCATCAGGAGGAGGGAGACAGTAGTAGCGTTGGTTACTGAGCGCTGTTCTTCCTCATTCTCTGCTTGATACTATTGTCCATCCCCCACTGGATACTATTATTATCCCCCTCCCTCCGCTTTGCATTATAGTTTCCTCTCAGGGATTATTGTTCCTGCCTCCCCCCTGCTTGACTATAATTCCCTCCCCACCTCCATCTATGCACTATTGTCCTTACCCTTCCACCCTGGGTGCCAATGTACCTCCTCCACTCCCATCTGGGCAATATTGGCCCTCTTCACCCACATTGGGCACTATAGTTCCATCAAATCCTCTGCTAAGAACTATTGATCCCCATCACTCCCCAGATGGGCATAATTTTCTTCCCACTAATTACCAACTCTAGGAATTTCTTTCTTCCCAATGGCTACTGTCTACAGGAAATTTCTTCTTCCCACTGACCACCAACATTTTTTTCTCCCACTTATCCAATGCATTTTTTTATTGGCAGGGGCCACGGACTGCACCACCGGACCACCTGGACACTACTCTCTGTATGCAGGCTTAATATATGAACCCACTGAGTCTATATGGGCATATTATATGGATGGCCACATCCAACTTGAGATATTGAGGATGCCCAGAAGACACCATATCTTCTAGTCCATTGGCCACTTGATCTTCTAACTATGTTTTGGCCTGACTTCAGTCCTCTATATTTTGTGAATGGATCATATCCTGTGAAGAACTAGCTGGTTGAGATTTCATCATTTATCTTTGGACTCTTCTCTCCATTTTGGACGTATTAGGGGTGCCTATATGTATATGCCCAAATGACCCACCGTGGGTAATCCTATATCTGGCGAGGTTTCCCTTGAGGCTCCAATGACCACCCAGGGGGCCACTGTGTTGGTGCTGTTGTGTGCCAAGATGAGTGCTGTATTGGTTTCATGAGCCCAGGTGAAGCTTAGTCTGGCGAAACGTGTTAGCACATGAAGAACTTCTTTACCAGCACTAATAATGGCAACATTTTGGTATGAACGTATACAGTGAACTCTACTGGCACTGCTGTGTTTTTAATTACCAAGATACATACAGTTTGTATGAACTTTTTAAATGCTTGTTATACAATAAAACTTTGATTTTATAGGTAAGTTGCTTACTCATGGTCTGGCCTGTACAGTCTGAAATTCTTTTTTTCATAATTTTTTTCTTCCAACTGACTACCAACTCCAGGAATTTCTTTCTTCCCAATGGCAACTGTCTACAGGAAATTTTTTTTCCCACTGACCACAAACATTTTTTTCCCCAACTTATCCCAAGGCATTTTTTTCTTGGCAGGGGCCACTGACTGCATGACATCACCCTCCCCCTCTGACCACAGACCCTTCACTCACACAACTGCATTGGGGCATTTTTTCCTCCTGATGACCAGCAATGTAAGGGGCCCTATGATACATATCCTAACTGCTGTACTTTGTACATGTACATTGCATTGTCATGTCTGCTACACTCTATTGCCCTGTACACACGATAGGATTTTCAGATGGAAAATGTGTGATAGGACCTTGTTGTCGGAAATTCCGATCGTGTGTAGGCTCCATCACACATTTTCCATAGGAATTTCCGACACACAAAGTTTGAGAGCTTGCTATACAATTCGTTGTCGGAAATTCCGATTGTGTGTACACAAATCCAACGCACAAAGTGCCACGCATGCTCAGAATAAATTAAGAAACGAAAGCTATTGGCTACTGCCCCATTTATAGTCCCGATGTACATGTTTTACGTCACCACGTTCAGAACGATCGGATTTTCCGACAACTTTGTGTGACCGTGTGTATGCAAGACAAGTTCGAGCCAACATCCGTCGGAAAAAATCCATGGATTTTGTTGTCGGAATGTCCGATCAATGTCCGACCGTGTGTACAGGGCATATGTGTTATGTAGTACATTACATAGTAACCTCTGTATCCACTCTATATATACTCTGTATACACTCTATGCACAAACTGTAGTATTCTGTATTACATAGTGCTGACCAGAGTGTCTATTTTCTCAACAGCGGATTACTGCTATACAATTTGCAACTAATGAAGTTCTTTAAAGTGGGCTCAGAAAAAGTGTTAGCTCTTTATGTATATTGTGTTTGTATCATTTAGGTTTATAAGCTTTAAAGCAGTATTAAACCCAAAAGCAAACATTTATTATATTGAAGCTTACCAATTCTTACATATGGCTGCTGTATTTGTTTTCTTTTTTAAGATTCCTTTCTTTTATTTTCATCTGGTGACCTGTATGCTTTAAATGGTCAGCTTTTTGGGGTTGTATTCAATATGTGCAAAGAGAGATCACAAAAACACTTGTAGGTATAACATTTAATTAACTAATGACAGATACAAATAACAAATGTAATAATATTGGAAAGCATAGCAAGAATATATAAGTAAAGATGCTGTTTCTGCCACGGGTCCCTCCATTTTATATGGCATGGCATAGAGGATCAGAATCAGAGACATGCATGGTGGCAGCTCTGAGGCAAGACAATTATTTAAAGTTTTAGCTGTAGTATATATAGGACTTGAATGTAAAGAAATAGCCAACTCCCAGCTAACTCCCCTTGCAAGCAACAATATGACCTTTTAAGGACTTGGTCAGTTTGCAATGACATTCCTTCGGTATGAAGTCAGCTAAGGTAATTAGGATATTGGAGGCTTACTTAGATATTGTGAGACAACTTTAATAAGGAAATTTGAAATTTCCCCATCAACCATGCCGCTTTAAGCCTTGCCCAATATTCAGCGCAATTTTGCCACAATTATTTTCAACGCCATAAGCTCTGCATGCCTTCCTCTTTATCAATTGCCAAACTTGGGAGGTATGGGTTTGTCCAATGGGTGTACACAAATAGTTTCTGCATCACTGATAGGCAATTCCATTTATTTAAAACAAACAGAGAAATTAAACTTTTTTTCAGTCAAATGAGCTAATCTGATCTTATTGTATTTTTTTCTAGATCTGTCATGATAAGAATAGGAAAGCTAATGAGCTGATGTCATTGTCAACACATCCACATTCTGGTACTTCAATTATTAGAAACTAGTCTCAGTCTCACAATATGCATTTACACAGCTATTTTCATAAGAATTGTTCATGCAAAGCTCAAAGCCACACTTTGACCTCCATTAAAAGCACTGTAAGCTAGATCCCAACTGCTGTCAGGATTACAATTCTCACTTGCTTGCCTGTTAGGACTGTATTATTAATATTATTATATATTGATAGTAATTATTGCCAACAATCATTCTATTAGCTAATATCATAATAATCATATTATCTATGCTTCCTAGTTATTTGAATGCCAAAAGTATACTAGTAGCTGAATACTTCCATTCATTTATCACTATCACAAATATATGTCCCGTAAACAATAGTGTTTTCCTGTTTAGGAAAATGATTTTTGCTGCCATTTTCTGCTTATGGGTTGTACTTTGTTTCCGATGATGTTTGGTCTTGCTCACTCGATTTTAAAAGGGACGAGTACTGTGCTAATTTTAAGAAAATTGGCCATTAAATTAGTGACCTAGAAAAATTTTCCAAAATGTCCCTTTGAAAACTTTTAACAGAATGAGCAATGAAAGCTTTGTACTAATGAGAAGATTATCCACTTACACTCCAGAAGGTTTTACCCCCTTTCAGAACCAGGCCATTTTTTTGCTATTCAGCACTGCGCTTCTTTAACTGACAATTGTGTGGTCATGAAACATTGTACACAAACAAAATTTATATAATATTTTTCACACAAGAACTTTCTTTTGATGGTATTTGGTATCACCACTGTTTTTAACTTTCTGCTATAAAGCATACCCGAAAAAACAAATAAAAACATTTCTTTATAAATTTTGGCCAAAATGTATTCTGCTACATGTCTTTGGTAAAATAAATAGAGAAAATTGAGTACTGTCCATGATACTTTTTTTATTTGCACTAACATACAATTTTTCAGGACAAGCTTTCGGGGTATGTCCCCTTCTTCAAGGTCCAGCAGTACTGACAGTACTTAATTTTCTCTGTCACAATTGCACTAATACGGCTACAATCACATCAAGTAAAATAAATACAAATAAGTGTATATTGATTGGTTTGTCTGACATTTATAGCGTCTACAATGGGATATATATATATATATATATATATATATATATATATATATATATATATTTATTTTTTTATTTTTTTTATTTATTTATTTTTTATACTACTGATGGCAGGGATCAGCAACTTATACTGGGACTGCGATAGTGCAGTGGGAAATCTGACACTAACTGACACTGGGGGAAACTGACTAACTGCCACGGACATTACCAGTGACATTAATACAGTGATGATAATAGGCACTCTCACTCTACTATTGACACTGACTGGGAAGGGGTTAACATCTAGGGCAATCTATGGATTAAATGTGTGCCTAACAATGTGTAATGTGTGTGATATGTGCTGCTTTTACTAAGAATCTTGTTGTTTCTTTCCCTGCTTAGCAGGGAAAAAAAAACAAAACAGCAAGATCCCCTGTCAGTGAACAGAGCTCTATAGTGTTTACAATCACAGAGCTATGTTCCATGAATCACTGAGCCGATCAGCAGGTCCCGGCAGCCAATCATTGGCTGAGACTTACTGATCGGCTTGTGCTGTGACGAATCACAGCAAATCTGGGTACGTGATCCACCACAGGGAGGCCACTTTGCCACCGCACGTGTACATTAGGCAGTCGGCAAGCTCTTATTGAATGATTGTTCCGAATGCAAATATTTTAGCCTAATTTTGTGTGTACAAGGCTTAAGACTGCCAACTGCCTGTTGTTGGCTCATCTGTGATTTGATTGTGTTATGCTACTGCAGATTTCCCTTGTGTTTCTGCTACTGTTCCTCCTTTGCTTTCTGGGTCCTACTGTTCCTGCTCACAGTTTTTCTCCTGCTGTCTACTCCAGGGCTGGGACAAGGGTTGGGCAGGAGGGGCAGCCGCCCTAGGCACAGTGGTGTACACAGGGCAGTAAACTCATTCTACAGCATGCATTAACAGTGTTTTGGGGACATCTGGATGCATCTTGCCCCAGATGGGGGGGGGGGGTTGCAGCCGGAGACTTGATCCATATGCTTTGGAGGTGACCCAAACTACACAGATACTGGGAAGAGGTACTGGACAACATTAACTTAGTATTTGAAATAAATCTATGATTGGATCAGGTGTTATGTGTATTGGGATATAGGACATGATATAAAAACCCTTGAGAACTATATAGCCTCTGGGCAATAAACAACCACAATGATAATGACATGACATCTGGTGTCTGAAACAGTATGAGTGATACATACATAAATGTAAATACATGCATGCATATAAAAGTCCACACAGCCACATCTGGATGGAAAACCAGAGAGTAATACAAAAAATGGAAAACATTATGGGCCGAGATCACAAGCAAGGTGGTTAATTCATGGGGGGCACCCGGAAGATCATGGGCTGGAACTGTGAGAGAAGATACAATGTGTAACAGAAGAGGGAAAATGACAGCAACCCTAGATACTGTGTACTTCTAGACCCTCACTCAACCCATTTGGAGACAAGGATGCTAAGTTATAAATCCAGAAGGATTCTCGCTTGCACAGTAGGGAGAACCTTTCATTGGCAGTCAGGGATCCACCTGGAATGAACTCAATGGCTGCCACCCTTAAAGTGGATGTAAACCCAATGTCATCCTTTCTAAACTACTGCCATAGGGGTTATCTTTAAGGATATACATGCCTCCTGCATGTATCTTTACCTGTCAAATGTCTCCCCTCTGTCTGTTATTAGACCCGAAAAACTGCAGATTCTGTGGGCGGAGTCTGTTGTCTGGAGCTCGGTGGGTGGAGTCGTGATGTCAGTAGACTCCCCGCCCACCTCTACACTCCCCTTGTCAATATGCATTTTCTCCTGTGTATTTCTTACACTGAACTCCTGCTATGATCTCTAACATCCAGTGAAAAGACAGGAAAGTAACCACATGACTTCAGCATGCCAAATCATGCTGAGGTGTGGAACAGCCAATTCTTGCAGGGCTGCTGAAGAAAGGAGTGGGGGAGAGAATTAAAAAAAAAATGCATGTCTTAAGCTAGTGCACCAGATATGTAAATCACCTGTCACTCACAGCAAGAGGGAGGATTTGACAAAGTTTTTGTCAGTTTGTCAAGTTTTATCTCGCTGAACAATAAAAGAGGATTGCTCAGAGCTGGATTAACTCTGTGTGGCAAAACTGGGCTCAAATGATGAGAAATCGTATACGCTACAGTATGATATAAAGAAAAATAAAATTTGGGTTTACATCCACTTTAAGCCCCGGATGTTTTTGGCATGATGGATTATGAAGTGTGTTCATGGTGGCCCTTCTGTAATATTAAGGGAAAAATTGGCTTACATAAGAAGGGATGATAAAAGTAAATTTGAAAAGATATGGAAAGCATTTTTTTGAAACTCCTGGATTGGTACCTGATATTGCGACTATTTAGAAAGTCTGTTTTAGTAATATATGAATCTGAAATGGGAAACAGGGAGGGTGGATGAGGATCTGGGGGGGGGGGGGGGTAGGTGGAGGGAAGCTTAAAGGTATGTATTTATGGAATTATTTTACTGTTTTTTGTATGGAAATTTTGCTTATTGGGAAAAACAAAACAAAAGATGAATTGAATTAAAAAAAAAAGTGGGGGAGGAGGTGCAGTTTCACATTCTTGCCCTGGGCACTAGATGAACTTATCCCAGTATTGGTCTACTCTAGCTCATCTTGCACTCCAGGATCCCTTTCTGTGGCCTAGTGTGTGTATCGCTTCCTGATTATTCAACATCCTTTGAAAAGGACAGCAGAGTCCAAACCCTGGTTGACCATTGTAGCATTAGTCTACCATCAAAAAGGTGTGTTTCTATGTAATAATGTGACTGATAACCTTTGCTACTTCTGCCTGGCCAATCCTCAACTTTACCAAGCAAAAATGTGCCGTTTTTTAAATGGGGTGTAAATGGAAGGGTTTGTCACTGTAGTGGTGGCGGGCACAGAATTGCTCATTGGTACAGTGGTGGCAAGTGCTGAGGCGTGCACGGATGCAATTGCAGTGAGCACAGAGGTGGACATTGGTGCGGTGGTGAGTTAAGTGGGGGCAGCAGGGAAAGGTGTGTGTGAGGGGAGGGGGTCAGGAACAGTGGTAAAAAGTGGTGATTGTTGAGGAGGATGGGCATCTGCTGCAGTGGTGAAGGGGGGCTGATGTGAGGACACAGTGGTGGGGTGGTTTTAGGCATAGCGATGAGACCGGGGTGCAGGCACAGTGCTGACCTGGGGTTGGGCTATTGGTGCAGAGGTGGTGATGCGGGTGGTTGCAGGCATGGTGGTGAGTGGTGTCTCAGTGAGGCACTGATGGCTTTAACTCCAGCTGCAATGCTCCTCACCAGCAGCAGAGGTCAGATGGGGGGGAAGGGGTGAGAACTGGTTGTATGGTGTGAACTGCCAGGCTGGAGATTACAGCACATGTGCAGATGCAGTACAAGCCTCAAATGGTGGGTGTGGGCTTATTGCACTGACAGTGGCAGAGCCACAGTTAAATATAACCTGAGCAAACATACACTGCATATAAATGCTACAGTCCTGCTACCCACACGTATGCCTCAAGGTATATCTGAATGCTAAAGGCAAAACTTTTTTTAATTCAACTTGGATGTGATACAAGGTTAGAACCAATGGCAGGTTCATATTGCTGTGCGCATTTCCTGGACCACATTCAAAATGCACTGCCCTTGCAATCTGCAGCAGGTGTCAGTGCAATGTTATCGACACCCCAAACGCAAGTCTCGAACGTAGTAATACAGATACAAAAGTACCATGTGATCCTGTTGCAGTGCATTTCCAAAAGTAGTGCATGCACTAATTTGGTGCGATGCAGTACGATTTGAGCTCATTCAAAGTGAATGAGCTCATATCGCGCCGCACTGAATCACATGAATTGCGAAAGAATGTGGTGCACATTCCTATGCTATTCATAGGCGATTCATAGGGGTTGATTTTACTAAAGGCAACTCGACTGTTCACTTTTGCAAGTGCAGTTACTCCAGAGCTTAGTGAACGAGGGAAATCTCTGCTGCCTTGCATCATCCAATTGTGTTCAAGCTAAAATGCATTTTTTAAAAAATTTTCCTTGCATGTGATTAGGTATTCTTTGTAAAGTAAAGCTTTACCTCATTTACTAAGCTCTGGAGCAATTACACTTGCAAAAGGGAAAATGCACTTAAAAAAAGTGGCCAGTCTATTTGCCTTTAGTAAATCAACCCCATAGTGAACTGAGCCTAAAGCCTGGTACACACAATGAGATTATCATCCGTGTTTTTTTTTCTTTTTTCTTTCTTGGATGCTAGTCTCCATATAGAAAATTAAGAGGTTACTAAAGTTATGAAAATTCTTGTACGACAGGATAAAAAATTGGAAGTGACGTAATGTATTATAATGTATTTTTGGACCAAAACTGTACCGATTAAATGAAAGTCATATGCGAAAAATTTTCTTGCTTGTCCCATCAGATCATTTTGCACGACCAGTTCTGATCGGCTTTTGAAAGCTGTGTACTAATGATCAGATTATCGTATGATTGCTTCAAAAGCGGTATTTACCGTACTATTTTTTGATCATTTGTATGGGCCTTTACTCTCTCATACTGACCTATTTCTATAGTGTCAGTTCCCTGGCAGGAACAGTGAAGTGTCCCAAGCTCTCTAGATAAAATGCTGCAGAATCTCCCTTAATAGTGAGGGAGAAGTGCCTTACTGTTTTGGCAAATGAAGGACACCACGCAATAGAAGCGAGAGTATCTAGAGGTTTTTATTTAACATCAGTTCCCCCCACCCCCCACCCTCCAATCCATTGGACCCTGAACAATTTTTACATTTCTGCTATGAACCTATTTATTCGGCAATAACTTTGTTATTACTAAAGACAACAAGGTAATACATATATGTTTTTCTAAGGACAAACAAAACTCTCTTTTCATAAGGGCCCTTTCACACTGGGGCGGGGGCGACGTCGGCGGTAAAGCGCCGCTATTGTAAGCGGCGCTTTACCGTCGGTATTTGGCCGCTAGCGGGGCGGCCGAGAAAGGGTTAAAAACCACCGGAAAGCGCCTCTGCGGAGGCGCTTTGCCGGCGATATAGCCGCGCTGTCCCATTGATTTCAATGGGCAGGAGCAGTGAAGGAGCGGTATACACACCGCTCCGAAGATGCTGCTAGCAGGACTTTTTTTCCCGTCCTGCTAGCGCACCGCTCCAGTGTGAAAGCCCTCGGGGCTTTCACACTGGAGAGACAGCGACGGCTGTTTCGGGTCGGTTTGCAGGCGCTATTATTAGCGCAATAGCGCCTGCAAACCGCCCCAGTGTGAAAGGGCCCTAATATTGTCTTGCAATATTTTTTTTTCCCACAATCCTTAGACAATAAAAAGGTAACAAAAACAAACAAAACACACTTTTTCTGTTTTTTTTTTTCAGCAGTGCTAGGTTTAAAATAAAAAAGTGTTACTGCATATAAAATGTGTGTATTTTATTCTGTAATTTGTCCTGTTTAAAATGAAACTGAAATTATGATTCTGGTACAAAGCATTGCAAAGTTATTAACAAATGAAATAAAGTGTTGGTTTGTTTGTTTTTTTCAACGTTGAGCTTTTTTTTTTAAATTAGAAATGTGTAAATATGTTACATATGAAAAAAATATTAACAATAAAAAAACAAAAATGTAAATATAATAGTTAATAAAATAGAAACATAAAAATCAGCAGGAATGTCTTCTTTGAAAAGAGAAGGATACTAAGAAGTTAACTGCTGATTAGAGTAAACCAAAGCTGGCTATACATTATACAATAGTCTTATTCAATTTCCTTTAGATTTACCTTCAACCATGTAGAGTAAGGGCCTGCCTGATTACATACAAATTAAAAGTGATTAGGTTTGACAAGTAAGAACTGACGCGTTTTGGCAACAGCCTTAGTCATAGCATGTTGAATATAAAGATGGCAATACATTTATACTCATAAGCTACACCCCTCAAAATCAATTTGCATGGTAAATTGAAGCAATAAACTGAGCAATTAAGAGGTTAATATCAAAGTGCCAAAATGCAGGAAAAGGATTGAGACAAAATATATACATCACATGACATATTTCAAAAGATATAAAAGCACAGTGGAATACTATACATGATCATCCTACACACACGGGTCACAAAATAAATAAATGAAAAAAAACAACGATAAATCATAGATGAAAAAAGAATCAGCTTAGGTTTGACCTCATATTATATGGTTTTGGTAAAGCTAAAGGAATATTTTGTATAATGTATAGCCAGCCTATGGGTTAATATGGAGTTAAAAAGGGGATTATTTTATTTACTTATTTACTTTAACTGACATCATCTGCAGATCTAAGTTCACCTCTTTGATGAATAAACACAAAGCTACAAATATAAAAATATGTTACTTTGTGTTGTGGTCTGTAGCAGTGTTTATATAGTGCTTTACTTTATTGACAGCTTGAGCTGCTTACTTCTCCTCTGAGTATACTGTAATGCCAGCCATGATTAATCACAGCTGACAATTACAGTATACTTGGAGGGGGTTCGTGAAGCAAAGCAGAGAGAGTCGACATGCTACACATGCCCTGTGTACAATGATTTTTTTTGGGCTCATGTAGCACGCCTAAAATCTCCAACTTTCATATGGGTCAAGATACCCAGTTCATTCAAATTTAATGGTGTGGTGCTGTGCTGTGGTCTGTAGCAGTGTTGTTTATAAAAACTAACACCCCTGTAACATTTGTTTTGCTGTGTGTGCCCCTGTTCAGAAGATTTCACCTCACTTTCTGTCCCAATGACAATTGGATTTTGAAAATTTTGGGTTGTTGTGGAAACAAGCCTTGGTGATAAAGCATCAGTGGAGTTACCTTTTCCCCATAATAGCTCTTACAGGAGTGAATTTCCCTTCCTAGGAGTAGATTTCCTCTCACTTCCTGTTGTCTCCCTCCATTTGTAAGTAGGAGTCATTTGTAAGTCGGATGTTTGTAACTAGGGGACTCACTGTAATCAAAAGTGCTCATTTTAACGGCTTATATGCAAGTTATTGTCATAAAAAGTGTTTGGGGACCTGGGTCCTGCCCCAGGGGACATGTATCAATGCAAAAACTATTTTTAAAACGGACGTTTTTTTGGGAGCAGTAATTTTTTTAATGCTTAAAGTGAAACAATAAAAATGAAGTATTCCTTTAAATATCATGCCTGGGGGGTGTCTATAGTATTCCTGTAAAGTGGAGCATTTTTCCCATGTTTAGAACAGTACCACAGCAAATGACATTTAAAAGCGATTACGGCTGTAATGAATTGTCGGGTCTCGGCAATATAGATAAAACTCATTGAAAGAAAAGAGCTTTGGATCCCCCCCAGTCCATTATCAGGCCCTTTGGGTCTGGTATGAATATTAAGGGGAACCCCAAACCAAAATTTAAAAAAAATTGCGTGGGGGTCCCCCGAAAAATCCACACCAGGCCCTTCAGGTCTGATATGGAAATTAAGGGGAACCATGTGCCTTCAGGTCTGTTATGGATTTTAAGGGAAACCCTGGGCCAAAAAGCTAAGAAAAATGGTGTAGGGGTTCCCCCAAAATCCATACCAGACCCTTATCCGAGCACGCAACCTGGCAGGCCACAGGAAAAGAGGGGGGGATGGGAGAGTGCCCCCTCTCTCCTGAACCGTACCAGGCCACATGCCCTCAACATGGGGAAGGTGCTTTGGCTGAAAAAACAGCCGTTTAAAAAAAAAAAATTTGCATTGATACATGTCCCCTGGGGCAGGACCCAGGTCCCCAAACACTTTTTATGACAATACCTTGCATAGAGGCCTTTAAAATATGTATGGCTGAACTGGCATTGCTGTGACATCACATGTGATCGGCACCTGCGGGTGTGAATCACGTTCGATTTCTGAGTTCGCACTAGTCTGAACACACATTTTTTTTTTAATATGTATTTCCTCTGCAGGAGTTTTGATGTTATTTAAATACCGTATTTAACGGCGTATAACACGCGCCGGCGTATAACCCCAAGTTTAGGAGGGAATTTTAAGGAAAAAAACTTTTAGGAGGTAAGTTTAAGGGAAAAACACTTACATTTAAATGCTCATCATTGCAGCCTTCTCAGTGTCATTGAAGCCTTCTCAGTGCAGCCTTGTCAGTGCAGCCTTGCCCCAGTGCAGCCATGTCAGTGCAGCCTTGTCAGTGCAGCCTTGTCAGTGCAGCCTTGTCAGTGCAACCTTGCCCCAGTGCAGCCATGTCAGTGCAGCCTTGTCAGTGCAGCCTTGTCAGTGCAGCCTTGTCAGTGCAACCTTGCCCCAGTGCAGCCATGTCAGTGCAGCCTTGTAAAGTGCAGCCTTGCCCCAGTGCAGCCATGTCAGTGCAGCCATGTCAGTGTTGCCCAGTGTTCATTGCAGCCTTGTCCCAGTGCAGCCTTGTTAGTGCAGCCTTGCCCCTGTGCGGTCTTGTTAGTGCAGCCTTGCCCCTGTGCAGCCTTGCCCCAGTGCAGCCTTGCAATCCCTGCCGATTGTTTACGATCGCGCCGACATACACATCCGAGTGTACAGATTTAAATATGGCGCCGGCGGACTCGGTGGAGCAGAGCGAGCGCCGCCAAGATCGAAGGGACTGGACGGAGCCGAGATACACATAGCCGAGAGTACTCGGCTCCTCTCGGCTCCGCTCACAGTCACGCCCAGTCCCGCCATTGGACCTGTGTTATGTCCATCATAGGGCGGGACTGGGTGTGACTGTGAGCGGAGCCGAGAAGAGCCGAGTACTCTCGGCTATATGTGTATCTCGGCTCCGCCCATTCTTTTCGATCTCGGCCGAGTCTGCCGGCGCCATATTTAAATCTGTACACTCGGATGTGTATGTCGACGCGATCGCAAAAAATCAGTGGAGATCGGCGGGGATCGGCGTATAACACGCACCCACGATTTTCCCCTGATTTTAAGGGGAAAAAAGTGCGTGTTATACGCCGATAAATACGGTATCTGTATTAAGCATTAGTCATAACATAGCCCTTTTATTATAAAGTCACAGAAGATAAGAATTATTATTGTTATGCCCCGTACACACGGTCGGACATTGATTGGACATTCCGACAACAAAATCCTAGGATTTTTTCTGACGGATGTTGGCTCAAACCTGTCTTGCATACACACGGTCAAACAAAGTTGTCGGAAAATCCGATCGATCTGAACGCGGTGACATAAAACACGTACGTCGGGACTATAAACGGGGCAGTAGCCAATAGCTTTCATCTCTTTATTTATTCTGAGCATGCGTGGCACTTTGTGCGTCGGATTTGTGTACACACGATCGGAAATTCCAACAACGGATTTTGTTGTCGGAAAATGTTATAGCCTGCTCTCCAATTTTGTGTGTCGGAAAATCCGATGGAAAATGTGTGATGGAGCCTACACACGGTCGGAATTTCCGACAACAAGGTCCTATCACACATTTTCCATCGGAAAATCCGACCGTGTGTACGGGGCATTAGGGTGTTAAAGCAAATCATTTTGTAAAGCCTTTTTTGACTATAGTAAAAACCAAGGGCGTGAAGGGCCAACATTATGGACCTCTGGCCTTATGAACATGAAACTTGTTCTCCTGCTTTCTTAATTGAGTGCGGGCAATTTACACAATTCTTTACATACAGTACATTCACATCAGTCCCTGCCCTCAAGGAGTTTACATTCTAAGGTCCTAACTCATATTCATACATACTAGGGCATGTTTAGACAGGAGCCAATTACCCTACCAGCATGTCTATGGGAGGAAACAAACACAAGCACAGGGAGAACATGCAAACTCTATGCAAGTAGTGCTATAGGTGGGATTTGAACCAACGTCTCTTGAACTTTTAGCCAGACGTGCTAACCAATTAGCCACTGTGCTGCCTCGTCAACCTTGTTCAAAATGTGTAGTGGAAGCTTTACCTGTACTTAGTTTTTACCATTTATTTCCACTTTTGCAGTCACGTGGTTGAGAAAACCCCAGTATATTTTTGTTATGTTTTTATTACCATACAGGATTTAAGAAGCGTCAACAGTTTGTGCAGAGCTCTACAATATAAGTGCCGTTACTATAATTAGTCCACGCCCTTAGAAAAGGACAGCAGAGTTCAAACCCTGGTTGACAATTGTAGCATTAGTCTGCTATCAATAAGGTGTGTTTCTATGTAATAATATGACTGATAACCTTTGCTACTTCTGCCTGGCCAATCCTCAACCTTACCAAGCAAAAGCGTGCCATTCATTAAATGGGGTGTACATTGAAAGGTTTGTCACTGTAGTGGTGGAGGGCGCAGAATTGCTCATTGGTACAGTGGTGGCAAGGGCTGAGGCATGCATGGATGCAATTGCAGTGAGCACAGAGGTGGGCATTGGTGCGGTGGTGAGTGAAGTGGGGGCATGTGGGAAAGGTGTGTGTGAGGGAAGGGGGTCAGGAACATTGGTAAAAAGTGGTGGAACGCCCAAACCCGCCCTTCACCGAAATGAACACACCACTAGCAAGCGCGAGACAATCTGGCAATAACATTGTCCTGTCGGCTATTGTCTGCGTGGCTCCGTCTTGCCGTCACAACAGCTGATCATGAAATCCGTACGGCGCATGCGCAGTGTGGCTCGGGCACTTCGATAGCGGGCACTATCTGATAGAACAGTGGGCAATCTTCTGGGACCTGTGACGTGTCCCAGAAGATTGCAGGCGGGTAGGGGGGAGAGGTGAACTTCCTACAGGTGCCACGGACCCCCGGGAGGAAGTGGGAGCTGGAAGCCTCTAAAAGGAGGGTATCCACTCCCCCTCCCAAAAAAAAATGACATGTCAAATGTGGCATGTCAGGGGGTCACCATCACCATTTTTGGGTGGAACTCTGCTTTAAGTGGGAGAATGAGAATCTTCTGCTGCTGAAAATGTACTGTTTTAATCAAGCTAAATAATATATATTTATGCTATATGTTATAACACAATAATTTATTATTTATCTATTTACTGTGAAATTACTGGTTTGAAGTTATAACTTCATATGTCAGTAATTTGCCTGTTAAGCCACCTGCTTGAGTACAGTTTTTGAAAATATAGTAAACTACCTTAAAAACAATATATAATAATTATTTGTATATTCCTACTATGTAACTATACAGGGATATACAATGTAATACTGACAATAATCACAAACATAGGTTGGACTTGATGGACTTGTGTCGTTTTTCAACCCCACCTACTATGTAACTATGTAACTACTTACTTATGGTAATTACCGTATATACTCGAGTATAGGCCGACCCGAATATAAGCAGAGGCACCTAATTTTACCACAAAAACTGGGAAAACTTATTGACTCGAGTATAAGCCTAGGGTGGGAAATGCAGCAGCTACTGGGTAAACAATGCCCATCTGCAACCTCACTGTGCCCATCTGCAGCCTCACTGTGCCCATCTGCAGCCTCACTGTGCCCACCTGTATCATCAGTGCTCATCTGCAGCCTCACTGTGCCCATCTGCAGCTGTACCTTTGATAACTAATACAGCGGGTCTCTCCCACTGTATCACTGTTCGGCGGCCGTCCATTGTAACAAAGCCCCGCCTCCTCTCGTCCCTGATGGATGGAACACTGATACAGCTTCCCAGATTTGTATCAGTGTTCAGTGTTCCTCTATCACAGATGAGGAGGAGGCGGGGCTATGTTACAATGGACGGCCGCCAAACAGACTGCATAAAAGACTCCAAACGGACTGGTAAAATTGTTTGCATTTTTATTTTTAGAAAAAACCCCACCAAATTCCTTAGCACCATGCCCATGATGTTCTTAATCCGGCCCTGCCTCCACCTCGTCCCTCTGGGTAGGGGGCCTATAGCATACGCCCAGTATTACTTTCCCCTTAGTTTCACCCCTTTGTAGCTCTACCCATAAGGATCCCACCTCCTCCCTAGCGCCCTTAGTGATGTCATCTCTCAAATTCACTTGTACATCATTTTTGATACACATGCATACCCCCTCCCCCTTTTTTACTCTCTTCATACATACCTGCGAATGGTTGCCAGCCAGTCATGAGACTGTCGAACCAAGTCTCTGTAATTCCTACAAAATCTAAATCCTCCTCGTACAACAGTAGCTCTAGTTCACCCATCTTGTCCGCCAGACTCCTGGTATTGGTGAACATGCTACGTAGTTTAGACCGGCCGCATACTATCTCCTTTTTGGGTGCTCTGGGGTTGCAAATAGGACTTGTTACTATACTTACCTCAGGTTAAGGGGCTTTAGTCAACATACCACTAATGCTCCCAATACTACCCTCTGGAATATGTTCCGTGCTGACTATCTCTACCTCTGGACCCCCCCCCGCCCCCCGTCCCCCCGTCGCCTAGTTTATCAGCCCCTCTAACTTTTATGGCCATCTTCACTTCCAGCAGATCTGCACCTTCTCCATTTAGGTGCAGTCTGTCCCTTCTATAGAACTGGTGACCAACTGACAATTTGCCACAGTTCTCCAGGAACCCAAACCCCCCTTACTACACCAGCTCCTCAGCCACTTGTTTACTTCCGTAATCGCCTTTCTGGTGTGGCTCGAGGTACCGGTAGTATTTCTGAGAATACTACCTTGGAAGTCCTTTTCCTCAATTTAGCTCCTAACTCCCTAAAATCGTTTATGACACTCCATCTTCCTCTGACTTTGTCATTGGTGCCAACGTGCAGTGCACCATGACAGCCGGGTCTTCCCCAGCCCCTCCCACTAATCTGTCCACTAGATCCGTGATGTGCCAAACTCGAGCACTCGGTAGACAACATACAGTTCGGTACTTCAGGTCTCTACAATGTTTTTTTTCACAATCGCTACAATTTTTTTTTCACAATCCTTACACAATAAAATGTAACAAAAATAAATAAAACACGCTTTTCTGGGTTTATTTTAGCAGTGTTAGTTTAAAAATAAATAGTGTTACTGCAAATAAAATGTGTGCATTTTATTCTGTAATTTGTCCGGTTTAAAATGACACTGAAATTATGATTCTGATACAAAGCATTGCAAAGTTAACAAATGAAATAAAGTGTTGGTTTGTTTGTTTGGAATTTGAGCTTTTTAAAAAAAATAAGAAATGTGTAAATATATGTTAAATATGAAAAAAATTGCAAAAATAAACAACAAAAGTTTAAATATAATAGTTAATCAAATAGAAACATAAAAATCAGCAGGGATGTCTTCTTTAAAAAGAGTAGGATACTAAGGAGTTAATTAGTGCTGATTAGGGTAAACTAAAGATGGCTATTCATTATACAATTGTCTTATTCAATTTCCTTAAGATTTACCTTCAACCATGTAGAGCAAGGGCCTGCCTGATTGCACACAAATTAAAAGTGTTTAAGTTTGACAAGTAAAAGGATTGAGCGGACAACTCCATATAGCAATTTTAATGGCTGGTTACAAAAAAGTGACAAGCAGAAACAACTGACGCGTTTCGGGAAACAGCCTTAGTATGTTGAATATAAAAATGGCAAAACATTTATACTCATAAGCTCCACCCCAAAATCAATTTGCATGGTAAATTGAACCAATTAACAGGTTAACCTCCCTGGCGGTATAATTATGTCAGATTTTTGATGCTCAAAGTGGTACAATGTTTTGCATGGAAATTTGGTGTTTTATATTGTAGGCCTGTAATTCTTAGAAATAACACTTAAATCTGTCCAAACAAGAGTCTAGTAGACAACCCGGGTATGATAAAGTTTGAAACACAAAATCATAATTTTTAATATAATAAATAACTATAAATAATTAGAACAAATAATTTAAAAAAATTCAATAATGTAATAAAATCAAAAAAACACTGAAATTTGCTCAGTTGCAGAATTGTCACTGTCATTACTTTCAGTGTTTGATGACGAATTTCCCCACAAATCACTATCGCTCAATTCTGCAAGTGATTCTAATTTATTATCGCTTTTTTGTAGCTGGTCTAAAACCGCTTTTGATGTAAATGGACACTTTTTGGTTGCCATGGACAATATCAAGTTTCCAGGCAGAAAGAACAGTATATATAATATAAAACTGCATGCAGGCACTGAACAAAGCATTAGGGACAAAAGGGATGTGAAATAATTTGATACAGTAATGTAATCTGTAAGATTACACTGTACTGTATGTATTGTGTGTGTTTCACTTTTTGAATTTGGCGCCGTTCTCCGTCCCTGTGCATCGCAACGCTCGCAGGGAACGGAGCCCGGCACAGTGGTAGATCGAGCGGAGGACACGGCTCACACACAGGGGGGAGACATCGCAGGATCCCGGGGACAAGGTAAGTGACTTTCCTTGGATCCTGCGATACGATCCCATGTGTGGCTTGGGGTTACCGCTTTTGATACTAAAAACTCACCCCGAGCCACACTCGGGAATACCGCCAGGGAGGTTATTATCAAAGTGCCAAAATGCAGGAAAAGGATTGAGACAAAAAGATATACATTACATGACATGTTTCAAAAGATATAAAAGCACAGTGGAATACACCACACAATCATCCTACACACACACACATAGGTAAAAAAAATAAAAAATAATGAATATATAAATATATAGTTGGACTGTTTCCAGATCCCTGGTATGAGTAAAATGTGGAGAAAGACACAGCTCTCTCAAAAGGTTATGGGATTTTACTGGGAGGTAGTGTGCCTGTTATTAAGGTGAGCAACAACAACACCAGTAGTATAAAAATATTAATTTATTGAAAATATCAAATAAGAACAACACAGCCGTAATACAAATTGTAACCATAAATTGCTTGTTATATGAAATCAAATACGTAGGTATGCAGGAGTAGCCATAAAAAATAATGATAAATCATAGAAGAAAAAGAATCAGTATGCTGGTCTTGGTGTTTAGGTTTGACATCATATTATATGGTTTTGATAAAGCTAAAGGAAAATTTTGTATAATGTATAGCCAGCCTATGGGTTAAAAAGGCTATTATTTTATTTACTTACTGTATATACTCGAGTATAAGCCGACCCGAATATAAGCCGAGGCACCTAATTTTACCACAAAAAACTGGGAAAACTTATTGACTTGAGTATAAGCCTAGGGTGAGAAATGCACAGCTACTGTAAGTGGAAAAGAGGCTCAGCAATGCTCATTTGCAGCCTCTGTGCCCATTTGTATGCCTTACTGTGCCCATTTGCAGTCATAGGTCCCCCAAACTTCAAACTTGGTAGTTAAGGGTTCCTAGATGCCCCCTAGCTGCAGCCAAAATTTGGGGTCTCTGGACCCAAAGGGTGCCGACATTGCTGCAGATGGACACAGTTGACCGAATTTGGGGCCCCGTATCTCAGGGTCACTTGGTGTTAGGAACTCCAAATTTGGTGTGCAAGCCCAGGAGAACTAGCACTACAATATATCCAAAGTTGGGGTTCCTAACACTAAGTGGCCTTGAGATATGGGGCCCCAAAGTTGGTTCAGAAAATGTCAAGCACTTTTCTGCAGCAGAGAATGACATTTTCCGAACCGACTTTGGGGCCCGATATCTCGGGGCCACTTGGTGCTAGGAACCTCAGCTTGGATGTATTGTAGTGCTAGTTCTACTGGGTTTGCACACCAAATTTGGGGTTCCTAGCACCAAGTGGTCCCGAGATACGGGGCCCCAAAGTCAGTTCGGAAAATGTTATTTTTTGCACCAGAAAAGTGCTTGACTCGAGTATAAGCCGAGGGGGGCACTTTCAGCACAAAAAAAAGTGCTGAAAAACTCGGCTTATACTCAAGTATATACGGTATTAACTTTTTTTTACTTGTCAGGTAGCTAACCGACATCATGTGCAGATCTAAAGAGAAAGATACAAATATAACAATATGTTACTTTTTGCTGTGGTCTGTAGCAGTGTTGTTTATAAAAACTGATTCTCAGACTGTTTTTGTGACAGCTGGAGCTGCTGACTTCTTCTCTGAGTATACTGTAATGCCATTAATCACAGCTGACAATTACAGTATATGTATACTTGGAGGTGGGGCAGGGTCCGAGAAGCAAAGCAGAGAGACTGGACTTGCTACACATGCCCTGTGTACAATGATGTTTTTTTTGGGCTCACGTAGCATGTATAAAATCTCCAACTTTCATAGGGGTCAAGATTCCCAGTTTATTCAAACTTAAGCAAGCACAGGTTTTTGGTCTGGGGAAGCTAGGGGTAGAAGATAAATGTTCCTACGTTGCTTTAACCTTAAGAATCTTTTTACCAAATATCAAGCATATCCAGCATATCTTTGTTGGGAGTTAAAAGTCAATATTCTGAGAAGAGTCAGCTGCATACTAAGCTTTGTTTCATGGCATATCAATGTGACACGGAACACTGGATTAGAAGCCGTAATGCCTTTTTGCAGACATCACAATTTTAGCTTCTAGTTCCCTACAGACAAAATTTGCTTAAATCTTTTATAAGTACTTTTGCACTTCCAGCATATTTCTGAGTGCGAAATCGAAAATGGAAAATCTCAGGCCTTACACATTTCCATGACTTTCCTAAAATGAAGATTTTATTTTTAATATGTATTTCCTGTGCAGGAGTTTTGATGTTATTTAAATATCTGTTTATTATGCATTAGTCATAACATAGTCCTTTTATTATAAAGTCACAGAAGATAGGAATTATTTTTGTTAGGGTGTGAAAGCAAATCATTTTTTAAAAGCCTTTTTTGACTATAGTAAAAACCAAGGGGGTGAAGGGCCAACATTATGGACCTCTGGCCTTATGAACACAAATGTTTGTTGTCGGAAAGTCAGATCATGTGTACCCACCTCAATACTGGGCACTTTCGCCCCCTTCCTTCCCAGACCAATTTTCAGCTTTCAGCGCTCTCGCACTTTTAATGACAATTACTCAGTCATGCTACGCTGTACCCAAATGAAATTTTTATCATTTTGTTCGCACAAATAGAGCTTTCTTTTGGTGGTATTTATTCACGACTCCATTTTTTTTTTTTTGCGATATAAGCGCAAAAATAGTGGAAATTTGGAAAAAAAACAATATTTTCTTTTTTCTGTTTTAAAAGAAATCCAGTAAAATCGAAATTTGTCATAAATTTAAGCCAAAATGTATTCTGCTACATGTTTTTGATAAAAAAAATCCTGTTAAGTGTATAATAATTGGTTTGTGTGATCACGGACATATGTACGCAAATGATCATGTACAGATGTGTGCAGGTGATCACGTACATATGTGTGCAGATTACCATTGGGACATGTGATTTTAGTGGGTCATATGTGGGGGACAGCTTTTTTTTATTATTTGGGGACATGTGTATTGGGGACATGTGTGTTTTACATTATATGGGGACATGTGTGTGTTTTACATTATGTGGGGACATGTGTGTGTTTTACATGTATGTATTTACATGTGTGTTGACACTAGGTTGGTGATCAGTGAGTAAAAAGCTGTAAAAAACAGCTCATACTCACTGATCATCAGCCGGCTGCAGCGATCCCCTCTCCTCTCCTCCTCAGCGACAACTTCCGTGTGAGGAGAGGAGAGCTGATTGCCTAGCAACCGGCTGTGTTTACATCACATGACGGCTGTGATTGGACACGGCCGTCATGTGATCAGGAGGGCCAATCACAGAGCCCTCCTGCCGATCCGAGATGCGCCGTGTCCGGGTGACACGAGCGCATCGGGATCGCGCCGCTGCGCGGGCACGCGCGCGCGCGATCCCGCTCCTTCTGAGGGACGTTCCTGAACGTCCACTCAGAAGGAGAGAGCGCCCACCCGGCCGTTTATGTACATTGGCCGGGTGGGAAGTAGGTACACAAGTCCATCGGACAAAAGTCCACACATGCTCAGAATCAAGTACGAGGCGGAAGCACTCGGTCTTGTAAAACTAGCGTTCATAATGGAGATGTCACGTACGTCTAGTACGTCACTACGTTCATAATTGTTGGCCAACATTTGTGTGACCGTGTGTATGCAAGACAAGTTGGAGCCAACAACCTTCGAACAAAAATCCATGGTTTTGTTGTCGGAAAGTCCGATCGTGTGCGGGGCATTATGCCGCGTACACACGGTCGGACTTTTCAGCTACAAAAGTCGGACAGCCTGTCCGACATACTTCCGGCGTACCTTCGGCGGACTTGCGGCAGACTTTCTTACGAACGGACTTGCCCACACACGACCACACAAAAGTACGACAGCTTAGTACGCGGTGACGTACACCAAGTCCGACGAGACTATAAAACGGAAGTTCAATAGCCCGTACGACACCCTTTGGGCTCCTTCTGCTAATCTCGTGTTTATCTCGTGTTAGTAGAAGTTTGGTGAGAGACGATTCGCGCTTGTGAGACTCGTATTTTTCAGTTCGTTTTAACTGTTGTTCAGTCTGTGCTTGTGAGGTTTGTATCTGCTTTTCAGTGCGTTTGGTCAGTTGGCATTGAGAAATCTTTGTTTTATTGGCCGCTCGTTCCTGATTTTCAGGTCGTTCTTCACAGGCCTTGCTGTTCTTCAGTGCGTTCTGTTTAGTGCGTTCTGACCAGCCGACCGTTTTGAAGCCATGTTACCTGTACGTACTCGTCGTAGAGCTCGTGCATTGTATGTGCTTGGTGCTGTAGTTTATTCTTCAGCCCAAGACCAGTCCATGAACAGGGCGAGGAGGAGTTCATGGACCAAGAATTGGTTGCTTCAGCGTGACCAGTTCTGTCACATGCCTTTGCTCCGTGAGATCCGTGAGAATAATTCCTGAGGATTTCAGGAACTTTCTCCGGATGACGGACCCCGTTTTTGACCGTTTGGTGGCTTTGCTGACCCCCTATATCAGCAGGCAGGATACCTGCATGAGGCAAGCCATCACTCCGGAGCAGAGGCTGGTCGCTACCTTGCGGTATTTGGCCACAGGGAGAAGCCTGCAGGACCTTAAGTTCTCGACAGGCATCTCCCCCCCAGGCTCTGGGGATCATTATCCCAGAGACCTGTTCTGCCATCATACAGGTCCTGCAGAAGGACTATATTAAGGTAAGATATTTTGCTTTTATTAGCATCACATGTTCTTTTATGTAATCTTTGATAATGTAATGTATTTCTTGCTTCAAACACTACTTACCATCATTGCAATATAGTGTGAATTTCCCCTTTTTATCCTCACACATGCTGGAATTTTTTCCTGTTATTTTTTGTCATGCATGTATATTTTCCTTCAATAACCTTCCCAGCATGAAGTGATGGGAACATATCCACCTAGTCTACTCATTTTGAATGTATTTTGTTGGAGTGTATTTAGTGTGCTTATAATTAGCAATTATCTAGATTTCCCAACCCCCCCCCCCACCTGAACTCACTCCAAATAGTGTGCTGCTAATTGGCAATTATCTAGATTTCCCAACCCCCCCACCTGAACTCACTCCAAATAGTGTGCTGCTAATTAGCAATTAGCTAGATTTCCCAACCCCCCCCACCTAAACTCACTTCAAATAGTGTGCTGCTAATTAGCAATTAGCTAGATTTCCCCCCCCCCCCACCTGAACTCACTCCAAATAGTGTGCTGCTAATTAGCAATTAGCTAGATTTCCCAACCCCCCCCCCCACCTAAACTCACTTCAAATAGTGTGCTGCTAATTAGCAATTAGCTAGATTTCCCAACCCCCCCCCACCTAAACTCACTTCAAATAGTGTGCTTCTAATTAGCAATTAGCTAGATTTCCCAACCCCCCCCCACCTAAACTCACTTCAAATAGTGTGCTGCTAATTAGCAATTAGCTAGATTTCCCAACCCCCCCCCCACCTGAACTCACTCCAATTAGTGTGCTGCTAATTAGCAATTAGCTAGATTTCCCAACCCCCCCCCCCACCTGAACTCACTCCAAATAGTGTGCTGCTAATTAGCAATTAGCTAGATTTCCCAACCCCCCCCCCCCCACCTGAACTCACTCCAAATAGTGTGCTGCTAATGAGCAATTATCTAGATTTCACAACCCCCCCCCACCCCCACCCTCGTTAAAATTTGCTTGAATGTTCTGTGGTGTTGATTTGTCTAAAGCAAATATATGTTGCACTTTGCAAAATGCATGTGCACTCTACAAGTGCATTTGTTCCAGTGCTTTAGTAAATGAGCAGAAGCTCTGCTGATTTCCATCATCAAATCATATGCAAGCCTCAAAGTGTTTTCATTAATTGCCCTTGCCTGTGATTGTGTACTCCTTGCAACATGAATGCCTTTTTACATTACCTCATTTACTGTAAGCTGGTTAGCAACTGCACCTGCAGAGTGCAACAACTGCAGTCTTGTAGCCTTTTTAGTCCCTAAATTCCTGCGTGTCCTAAAAGTAATTTTTTTTAGGGATTTCACAACCCCCTAAAATGTAATCAATGTTCCATCAGAGGGGGTGAGCAATCTGATAAGTGTGCCTTTCCATATTAGTTATTCCAGAAGAATTAAATTATTGAATGTTATACTGATGCTGGGGAATAATGTTTTTAATTGTCTAATTTTCTTGCAATGTTATCTTCCAAATTAATTGATTTTGGTTTTCTTGTTTGATTCCCCAGTTTCCTTCAACGCCACAGGCAGACTGTGGCATCCCATTTTGCCAGCCGTTGGGACTTTCCCAATTGTGGAGGGGCTATAGATGGGAAACATGTCCACATTGTGCCACCACCCCATTCGGGGTCATATTATTTTAATTATAAGGGGTTCCACAGTATTGTTTTAATGGCGGTGGTGTCGGCACACTATGATTTTTTATATGTGGACGTGGGGAAGAATGGTCTCCAGAGTGGTGGCCTGGGATTGCCACCTGATGAGGATAACGTGGAAGGACTCCCCTTTGTCTTCATTGCCGATGAATCCTTCGCTCTCAGCAAGCACCTCATGAGGCCATTCCCCCAAAGAACCCTCACCCCGGAGAGGAGGGTTTTTAATTACCGGCTGGCCAGAGCTAGAAGAGTGGTTGAGAATGCGTTTGGAATTCTGGCCAGCCGGTTCCGCCTGTTTCAAACAGCCATTAATTTGGCGGAATACAAACTTAATTTTATCATTTTATCGTGCTGCATTCTGCACAACTTTTTAAACAAGCATTCTACCAATTATATAGGCACAGTTGGGCCTGAGGCCGGACAAATAGAAGCCAACCTTACAGGCCTGGATACTGTCCGTACTGGCTTGGCCCCCCAAAGTTCCCGTCAAGTTAGACAGCAATATGTTAATTATTTTATGGGTAGGGGGGCCATTGCAATGGGCCAGGATATATAATTTTTTACAATAAAAAAAATTTTGATGAAATCTGGCATTATATTTATTGCTTGCCTTTCTTTTGGGCTGTCTCCTAGGTTATGGTCGAGCAGTTGTAGTGCCAACTGTATTTGAATTTTAAAAATGTCTAAATAAGCTCCATTGCCACTGTAAACAACTTTTTTACAATTATAACCAAACTGATACTGAGCCTTGAAATAACAAACCACACATTTTTTAAAATCCTATAAGGAGATGTTTTTATTAATGGTTGTTATGCATTCAGTTCTGCATTTAGTATAAAATGTTCATAGACAAAAATATAATGATATCTTAATAATGTAGCAAAATATAATTATATTTAAATATTTCTACCTAATCCACAAAAAAATATTTTTGGCTTTTTGATTTTCGCAAACAGGCTTTTTTTTTTTTTTTGAATCAAGTTTTTTTTAGTTTTTTTTTTGGTTTTTGCAAATCAAGTTTTTTTATTTGTTTTTGGTTTTTTAATCAAGTTTTTTATTTTTTTGGTTTTTTAAAATCAATGTTTTTATTTTTTTGGTTTTTTAAAATTAATTTTTTTATTTTTTTTTTGGTTTTTTAAAATCAATTTTTTTAGTTTTTTTGTTTTTTAAAATCAATTTTTTTTGTTTTTTTGTTTTTTAAAATTAATTTTTTTATTTTTTTTTGGTTTTTTAAAATCAATTTTTTTAGTTTTTTTGTTTTTTAAAATCAATTTTTTTTTTTTTTGGTTTTTTAAAATCAATTTTTTTAGTTTTTTTGTTTTTTAAAATCAATTTTTTTTTTTTTTTTGGTTTTTTAGAAAATCAAGTTTTATTTTTTTGTGGATTTTTGAGGTATATACGAGAAACAGCCCTCCTTTTTGACATTAGGTTAAACAGCCATTTATGTTCTGCCAAAAAAAGAAAGAGAAGGCCCAGAATGGGGTCAGCAAAACAGGAAATGAAGGACATGATTGATGTTTTTGGGTTTAAAAAAGGGCATTTAGATTCGACCCAAAACATCAATCATGTCCTTCATTTCATGCTGCATACGATCCAGACGATTCCGCATTTCATCCATGTCCTTATTCCAGGCCATTATTTGACCAATTAGCCGTTGGGCACTTTCAGAGGTGAAATAGTCACTTCTTGTTGTTGTACCTAAAGTGGAATGAAACCAAAAAATGTCTTTAGAAATATGCACACATACATAGTTTACCTTACCATAAATAAAGCTGTTGTCTCAGACACTGACCTGGTGGGGTGCCCATGTAGCCTAATTCCTCCACATCCTCGGGGGTGGCACTGTTGCTTGAATGAAGCACAACCAGATCCCCTAAAATAGAGTAGACAAATTAAATTAAACAAAAGGCAGCCATGCATAGATTAACGTAAGCTGGTGTGCAGAGGCGGCTCTAGGCTTTGTGAGGCCTTAGGCAAAACTTACACATGAGGCCCCACGGACTGGGACGCTCCGTGATAAGGCCGCTATTCCTTAGGCTGCGGGCAGTATCTGATTTGTCCGTCAGCTCCTAAGCCACAGAGTCCCAGTGGGGGTAGGCGGAGCCGCCGGCATCAACTTCAGTGATTGAGAACAGGAAAATTAGGCAGCCGCGAGGCCCCTGTGAGTGCGAGGCCTTAGGCGACCGCCTAATTTGCCTAATTAGAGAGCCGCCTCTGCTGGTGTGTCAGACACTCACCTGGTGGGGTGCCCATGTCGCCCACCTCTCCTTCCTCCACATCCTCAATGGGACTTGGGCTGATTGCCCAATCATGTTTTGCTTGGGGTGGACTGTCTTCTTGTTGTTGGCTGAGTGATTTTTCCCCTATGTGAAACAAAAAATTATTAATCTAATTAGCACACAGATATTTTAGGACATAGTAATTTTACAACATTTGTAGTGAAGTGGTTTGTGTAGAGTTCCTATTTTACCTCAATATTTAAAATTATAAAGACATATCGGATAGATAGATATCAATATCTCAAAATATAGTTAATAATCTTTTGATCTCTCTCTATATCTGGAACAAAATCTCTAAATATCTAACTATAAATGTAAATTAAAAAAATTAAGATAACTTCAAATATTCAAAAATAATGTTTTACATTTCTATATCTATCTATCTACCTATCTCTATATATTTCTCTCTCTCTCTCTCTCTCTCTCTCTCTCTCTCTCTCTCTCTCTCTCTCTCTCTCTATATCTATATCTATATCTATATATATATATATATATATATATATATATATATATATATATATATATATATATATATATATATATCTATCTATATATATATATATATATTTAGATAGATATCTATATATATATATATATCTATATATATATATATATATATATATATATATATATATATATATTTAGATAGATATCTATATATATATATTTATATTTATATTTATATATATATATATATATATATATATATATTTATATTTATATTTATATTTATATTTATATTTATATATAGATATAGATATAGATATAGATATAGATATATGGATATGTAACGAGGTTTATTAAAAGATCGTTTAAAACGATGAACAAAAAATCGTAGAGGAAGGAAAAGCCCATGGAGCAGTATACAAGGTAATAAACACAAGAGAAAAACACGACAAGTACTTACTTTTTTTAAGAACTTTCCGGATACGTCGGTATTGATCCGGCTCCCTGAGTTTCAGGTCAGACCATCTTTTTCTCAATTGATCTTTGGAGCGCTGGACCCCAAAAGATGCCTGCAAAGTCTCCACGACCTTCGCCATTATTTTGGCCTTGCGCAAATTTGGCCGTGCGTACGGCCCATAATTGCCATCATAGTCGTCTTTGTGAAGAATGGCCACCATCTCCACCATCTCTTTAAAACTCATATTAGAGGCCTTAAATCTAGGCCTCATAGATTTCGTTGACGTTCCAGCCTCCGGGCTGTCTCCACTACCTGAGGTCATCAACATTTCAGGTGTCTCCGCCATTCTTTAACTCCACTACGCGCCGTAACAAAAAATGGGCGGAGAACATGAGTTAATTTCGAACGTCAGGGGCGGGCGACGCAGGCGGAGTTTCACACATGCGTAGTGTATAAAGAGGGGCCTTGCGCACGTGTCGTACGTACGTTCTGTGCGTCGAATTAGGGGGCGGAGAACATGAGTTAATTTCGAACGTCAGGGGCGGGCGACGCAGGCGGAGTTTCACACATGCGTAGTGTATAAAGAGGGGCCTTGCGCACGTGTCGTACGTACGTTCTGTGCGTAGGTGATAGTGGACCAGGACGTTACAAAACGAAGGTAATTTTATTTTATATTTTTTTTTGTTTTCTTTGTTTTTTTGGGGGGTTTTATGGTCATGACTTTGTAGCAAGCGGCCTATATGGCTTGATAGATTGATGAGGCCTACATAGGGAGAAGATGATGAGGGGTTAGCAGAAACCTATAATAAGTGTTTTTGGTCTTGTGACTTTCTCTTTTCCAGATATAATGAATCCCCTATTTAAGGATCCAGAGTTCCTTACAGCATTTATTTCAAAATATCTGGAGATGAGGAATTTGTGGGAGGTGAAACACCCTCAGTATTATGCCAAGCATGTGAGGAAGTCAACGCTGGAGAGACTTCTGTCCTTTGTCCAGGCGACCATCCCGGGAGCAACAATGGAGACAGTGCTCAAGAAAATTGGGGTCTTGAGGAACATGTATAAAAGGGAGCATAGGAAGATCCAGGAATCAAGGAGATCAGGAGCATCAGCAGATGATGTTTATGTACCCAGGCTGTGGTACTACAATCAACTCCGTTTTCTTGATGACCAGAATGAAGCCAGGGCATCACTTTCAACCCTTCCCTCCACCCTTCCCTCCACCCTTCCCTCCACCCCAGCAGAGGCTGATGAGGAGCAAGCTGGGTCTTCCATCCTGGATGAACCGGATATGACCATCTGGAGTCAGGTAAATTATTTTAACAAATATTTACTGTACTAATATTAATGATGTTAACTGGATGTTATAATTGTCTAAAATAATTTTGCACTCCAAATTGTGTATACATATCAAATGATAGTAGTGGCTAAATATGTTTGGCACCTGCTTCAAATAATTAGGGTGTCTGATTAGACTCTTTTATTAAAGAGATGTATTCACATTGAATTTGCTAGTCATGAGAAGCAAACTGTGTGTCATTGATGAACCCAAAAAAAGAAACTAAAACTATTGTCCTTTTTTTATACACAGGATGAGTCCATCCAGGAGGAATGTGGGGAAAGTGTCAGGCAGGAGGAGACCGGGCCCATGGACAGCCTGGAGGAGGCCGGATTCACCATCATCCTGGAGGAGGCTGGGCCCAGTGTCAGGCAGGAGGTGGCTGCTCCCAGTGAGGTGGCTGGGCCAAGTGAGGTGGCTGGGCCAAGTGAGGTGGCTGGGCCCAGTAGGAGCCTGACCCAATCCCAAGTGCCTCCCCTCCACCTTCCCAAAAAAAGGGCCAGGAAGGGGATGGTCACACAGGACGCATCTCTGCGCCTCATGCAAGAGGCCACCCGTTTTTTAACGAGCCCCCCCGAAGCGGAAGAATCCTATGGCTGCTACTTAGCCAGCAGGCTTCTTCAGATGAATTGGGAGCAGCGCCTCATTTGTGAGCGCCTATTTGGGGAAACAATCCATAAGGGGCTGCAGGGCACGCTAACACAAAACACCCAACTACATGAGGCAGCCCCCCCTCCTCCTCCTCCTCCTCCTCCTCCTGCCACAACTGAAACACCAGAGCCACAGCCTCAAAAGAAGGCTACAGGGAAGGCTGCAGGGAAGGCTGCAGGGCAGCGTGGAGGAAAGGCTGCAGGGAAGAGAAGAAAGTGATGACCTGGGTTCAGTCTGGTCTGACAGAAGACGCAGGCTGTTGTAGGACCACAGTCTGGGGACATCTAGATCATCTGCTGGTGCTGTTGATCTCTGGGATTCTTGGACCAGATTGTGCTCCCTCTTATATGGACTCCGCAAGATCCCAATTTTCTTGTACACCGACTTTTTCCAGCGTTGACTTCCTCTTTATTTTATTTTGACCATGAATAAATGGATCTTTTTTGAGTTTAGCAAAAGACTTTATGTGTTTTCTTTTAAATCATTGATTTTACACACAATGTTAAATTAACAAGGGACAACAATCTCATTGAGTTTGAAAAAAACACACCAAAAATACATTACTAATGTTAATAATGTTCAAGTGGTAAGTCTTGAAAATAAAAAAATCTACATAAACAAAAACGGTGCTTTGGGTTAACTTTATCTAAAAACTAAAAAATAATCACTAGAAAAAAAAAAAATAGAATAATGGGTTCTTTGTGGTAACTTTACAAACCTAAAAAAAAAAAAAATAAGGGAAAAAGTATTGTTAGTATGGAAACATTGTTTTTAAAAAGCATACTATATCATTCATGAGATCAAAGAGAAAAAGAATCCAGAAATCAGTTTGGGAGAACTCTGATTATGAACAGCAAAACACCTTCGTTCTTTAGAGCATTCGTAAAGAAGAAATAAAATGCGCTGCATTCAACGATCACAGATTTTGCAGCGTGATGAATGTGCTACCTACAATACGAACACTAGTTTTACTAGACCGAGTGCTTCCGTTTAGTTTTTGCTTATGAGCATGCGTCGTTTTTTTGCCCGTAGGACTAGCATACAGACGAGCGGACTTCGGGGTCCGTCGTAGTTACGACGTAAAGATTTGAAGCATGTTTCAAATCTAAAGTACGTCGGATTTGAGGCTAAAAAAGTACGTTGAAAGTCCGGAGAAGCCCACACACGATCGGATTACCAGCCAGCTTTAGTCCGTCAGCGTCCGTTGGACTTTTGTAGCTGAAAAGTCCGACCGTGTGTACGCGGCATTACACTTCAAAAGAAAACAAACACACTGGAAAACATTCTCTGAACTGCAATTAGCTGCATTTGATTCAGCTTCTCTCTCTTATTGAAGAGTTAAGCCTGAGGATGGTGCCACATCAGCAGGTGACCATACTGTCCAGGCAGACTGGGTCTAAGGAGGTATGTCAATGCATAAAGCAGCATTTGAAACAGAAAAAAATATCCAGTAAAAAAGGGCTCAGCTTTAATACAGAGCGCAAAAATGTTCATACCAAACTATTCTATTTTGTCAAACATTAAAGTTCATGTCCATTTTACTTCTTACATCTTTTCCCACAAAAGCATAAACTGGTAGTACCATCAGATTTCCTTCTATGGCTTTTAAAAATGTTCAGTAGGTATATGTACAGTATCTCACAAAAGTGAGTACACCCCTTACATTTTTGTAAATATTTTATTATAACTTTTCATTTGACAACACGAAAGAAATAACACTTTGCTACAATGTAAATTAGTGAGTGTACAGCTTGTATAATGCCCCGTACACACGGTCGGATTTTCCGAAGGAAAATGTGTGATAGGACCTTGTTGTCGGAAATTCCGACCGTGTGTAGGCTCCATCACACATTTTCCATTGGATTTTCCGACACACAAAGTTTGAGAGCAGGCTATAAAATTTTCCGACAACAAAATCCGTTGTCGGAATTTCCGATCGTGTGTACACAAATCCGACGCACAAAGTGCCACTCATGCTCACAATAAATAAAGAGATGAAAGCTATTGGCTACTGCCCCGTTTATAGTCCCGACGTACGTGTTTTACGTCACCGTGTTCAGAATGATCGGATTTTCCGACAACTTTGTTTGACCATGTGTATGCAAGACAAGTTTGAGCCAACATCCGTCGGAAAAAATCCTAGGATTTTGTTGTCAGAATGTCCGATCAATGTCCGACCGTGTGTACGGGCATAATAGTGTAAATTTGGTGTCCCTTCAAGATAACTCAAAACACAGACATTAATGTCTAAACCGCTGGCAACAAAAGTGAGTAGACTCCTAAGTGAATATGTCCAAATTGGGCGCAAAGTGTCAATATTTTGTGTGGCCACCATTATTTTCCAGCACTGCCTTAACCCTCTTGGGCATGGAGTTCACCAGAGCTTCACAGGTTGCCACTGGAGTCCTCTTCCACTCCTCCATGATGACATCACAGAGCTGGTGGATGTTGGGAACCTTGCGCTCTTCCGCCTTGAGGATGCCCCACAGATGCTCAATAGATTTTAGGTCTGGAGACATGTTTGGCCAGTCCATCATCATTGGCCTTTACCCTCAGCTTCTTTAGCAAGGCGGGGTTTGTCTTGGAGGTGTGTTTGAGGTCGTTATCATCTTGGAATACTGCCCTTCGGCCCAGTCTCTGAACGGAGGGGATCATGCTCTGCTTCAGTATGTCACAGTACATGTTGGAATTCATGGTTCCCTCAATGAACTGTAGCTCCCCAGTGTTGGCAGCACTCATGCAGCCCCAGACCATGACACTCCCACCACCATGCTTGACTGTAGGCAAAACACACTTGTCTTTGTACTCTTCACCTGGTTGCCGTCACACACACTTGACATCATCTGACCCAAATAAGTTTATCTTGGTCTCATTGGACCACAGGACATGGTTCCAGTAATCCATATTGCTTGTCTTCAGCAAACTGTTTGCAGGCTTTTTTGTGCATCATCTTTAGAAGAGGCTTCCTTCTGGGATGACAGCCATACAGACCAATTTGATGCAGTGTGAGGCGTATGGTCTGAGCACTGACAGGCTGACCCCCCACCCCCACCCCTTCAACCTCTGCAGCAATGCTGGCAGCACTCATACGTCTATTTCCCAAAGACAACCTCTGGATATGACGCCGAGCATGTGCGCTCAACTTATTTAGTCGACTATGGCGAGGTCTGTTCTGAGTGGAACCTGTCCTGTTAAACCACTGTATGGTCCTGGCCACCATGCTGCAGCTCAGTTTCAAGGTTTTGGCAAACCTCTTATAGCCTAGGCCATCTTTATGTAGAGCAACAATTCTTTTTTTCGGATCCTCTGAGAGTTCTTTGCCATGAGGTGCCATGTTGAACTTCCAGTGACCAGTATGAGAGAGTGAGAGCGATAACACCAAATTTAATCCACATGCTCCCCATTCAGACCTGAGACCTTGTAACACTGAGTCACATGACACTGGGGAGGGAAAATGGCTAATTGAGCCTAATTTGGACATTTTCACTTAGGGGTGTACTCACTTTTGTTGCCAGTGGTTTAGACATTAATGGCTGTGTTCGAGTTATTTTGAGGGGGGCAGCAAATTTACACTGTTATACAAGCTGTACACTTACTACTTTACATTTTAGCAAAGTGTCATTTCTTCAGTGTTGTCACATGAAAAGATAGAATAAAATCTTTACAAAAATGTGAGGGGTGTACTCACTTTTGTGAGATACTGTATGTATTATGGATACTTATATATTGTATATTCACATCTGTCCCTGCCCTCAAAGAGCTTACAATTTAAGGTCTCTTACGCTTTGTATTATTATTATTATTATTATTCACGATTTATATAGCGCCAACAGTTTACGCAGTGCTTTACAATGTATAGGGGGGGACAGCACAATTACAGTACAGTTCAATACAGAAAGCACAGGAGGGCCCTGCTCATAGAGCTTACACTCTAAAGGGAGAGGGTGGTGATACAAAAGGTAATAGATGCAGGGAATGATTTGTACACACTACTAGTTTTTTTTTTTTTGTTCAACCAGCTCAGGTTGGAGTCTACTAACAATATGATGTCAGTTCAGCGATCTCCCCTGCTTAGCTATTGTGCTCTGACAGGGGGACCCCCCCCCCCCCCCACCAGGACACTCTGGTCAGCACTCTCAATCGTTGGCTGAGAGCGCTGATCGGGAGTCGGTCAGTAGACCTTTATTGGTCATGACCCTGCTCGACATTCAGCCCCTGTGTACTAGGCTTAACTCACATTCATACACACACATACAAGGGCCAATTTAGACAGGAGCCAATTAATCTCCAAATTGACCTTTGGAGTGTGGGACGAAAGCCACACAGGCACAGGGAGAACATGTAAACCTAGTGCAGGTAGTGCTGTAGTTGGGATTCAAACCAACCACTCTAAGAAGTGCTAACCACACTGTGCTGCCCATGCCCTACAGTTCATGTGAACATAGCAAAAAAAACAAACAAAAAAAACCCACTAAATACACAGTTACCCTACGTTCACACCTATGCGCTTTTTGGTGCATTTTGCAGAAATGCACCATAGTTCATTTAACATGGTTTCCTATGGATGTAGTTCGCATCTGTGCATTTTGCGGTGCTGCATTTTTTGAAAAGGGTCTGGGACTTTTTCCTGCATCAAACTGTGTTTTGCGTGTAATAGACTTGGAGTTGCACCAAAAATGCAAGTATTGCGTTTTTGATGTGTTTTGAGTGTTTTTTCCCTTTAAAAATATTGTACGTGATGGAACCATCCAACACCCAGCTTGGGTGGTTCCGTCAAGATTTAGCTTCCTTCAGTCTGTACCTAAGAACAGTCATTATAGACTATACGGTACTAGCTTAGATGCAAACTGGAACTCCCTTTATTGAAAAAGTCACACAGAAGCTATATACCACACAATATCAAGGAGAACCTGATCACATTATTGTATACAATACAAACTGTAAACAGGAATATAAATAACATAGCTAACATAGCTAAGGAACAGCCAACATAAACATATAAGCTAATCAACATAAACATATAACATTCTACAATAGTTCAATAACCAGGTAATGTGGACACAATATTAATCTCATCTCCAAGATGAGCAGACAGAAACAATAGGTGACTCAATTAACAATGGGAATGCACACCTAGGAGGCACGTAATGGGAGAGACCTACTTACAATAAACACATTATAGAAGGAAACCCCAGTGGTTTGAGCTGATCATATTAACATCTACTCTGAGTCTCACAGTCTAAAACAGTCATTGCTGATTTGGGCATACAGGCCCCAAATATGTATATGGGTCCTCCAGTTCCAAGAGTCTGCATGTTTTGGGGAAACATGGACTTGAATGAGAAACAAGACCACTCCAAGGGTCCCCCAGGCACATACCTCCCAAAGTGTGCTGTTCCCTTAAAAGCCAGGTCCCCTAGTCAGTAGGCAAGAGGCCACGCTGCAGTCCTCTCCAACCTGTCCTGGTTGGGTCTGTCACAGACACTTTTTTTGATGAATAAGTAGGGGTACAATGTACCCCTACTCATTCACATAGGGGGCAGGATGTGGGGACCACCTTCTTAAAGTGGTCTTCCAGATTCTGATAAGCCTCCTGCCCGCAGATTCCCACAATCACAGCCCAGGGTTGTGGGGAAAAGGCCCTTGTCCTCATCAACATTGGGACAAGATGCTTTGAGGTGGGGGGGCATGCTGTCTGGCATGCGGCCTGGTATGGTTCGGGAGGGGGGGGTCGCTCGTCCTCTCCCTTTCCTGACCTGCCGGGACCTGCTGGGCTGCAAAAGACCTGGTATGCATTTGGGGTGGACCCCACATATTTTTATCACACTTTTTTTGCAGACAATTCTTTTTTTCACATTTAGCTGTCAGCGGGAAACCCCGCTAACAGCTGATGACTCATCGGTTGTTAAGAATGCAGCGCCCGGCTTCCCAGCCCGCTCCTTAGCAACCAGATATATATAGTGTGTTTAAAGAGAGAAAAAAAACACAATATGCAAAAATGCAGGTTTAAAAACGCCAAACGCACCGCAAAATGCGCCTGAAAAATTAATCAACCGTATAGATGTGAACCTAAACTTAAATGTTATTTGTAAAAAAAAAAAAAAAAGAAACAGTAAAAAAATGTATGCTGTTCACAGCTGTGATTGTAAGATTATAGCTCAGCACGTACATATGTCATCGTCTCTGAGACCTATGAAGAACGGATGAACATGCGGCAGAACAAGTAATGAGACCTAAGAGGAAAGTAGAGAATTTCAGCTGTGTCCCTGAGCATATTGAAATGCAAAGAATCTTTTTTTTTTTCTTTCACCACTGAGGAATAGCAGCCCAAGCTTTGAATTCATCTATGTTTTCATCCTGTGCTGTCTAAGAGGTGTACCGTGCCATAAAATGATGAAACGCTGCGCGCTAACAGTCACAGTGGAAAGCCTGGCCTAAGCACATTTGCAACCACAAGGATTCAATTAGCTAAAATTGGATCAGCTTTCCCACAGGTTTGTAATTATAGCAGATCTAATGGTAGCTTTCCATTTTTATTATTACATGCAAGCCCTCTCACATCTGGCCAGACTGGGAGTCTTCTTTGACAGCTTTACACTAGAACAAAAAATACCCTCTCAACCTGTCATTAGGTTACACCACACTGACCTTCACCTAAACGTCACTCGCTGTACAGAAGTCAGGTTCCCAGTCAGACACAAAAGGATTCTGGGCACATATACTGGAAATGTTTTTACACTAAACTCAAGTTTATACACATTATTTATTTTAGTATTTATTTAAAGCATTTTATTGTATAGATCCTGTTCTCTGGTTCATGAAGGGAATTTGAAATTAGTCAAAATGAGTTTGAGAAATTTTGGAAGGGAGCTGTCATTCCCTGACTTCAGGGTGGTGCAGCTGACCCCCTAAAATTTTCAAACACGTTCTAATTGATCACTTAAAGTGCAAAAAAAAAAGGATCATTTAGAAAACTCTAATATATGACTTTAGATGGCATTACCAATAGATCTGAAAAAGTGCTTGGAAATTTCTCCTGGGGTAAGTATAGGACTGATTGTATATAAAGTATATTAAAAGTCTTAAAGCTTAAGTTTACATCTACAGTTGCATTACCTTAACATACTTGTAATGAAGATTGCCCCACATCCTGCAGGCTAAAGCGGTTCTAACAGTGGCGGCCTGTGCACTGTGGGCGCACGGGCGCCACCCCCATCCATGCGCCCGGCCCCTTGCACCCTGATCCCACCCAACTGTGTGACTATTGCGAATTAATTTTCGCTATTTTTACACTAACCTGCTTCCTGATTGTCCAAAGCGCCAGGCCACCCTATTGGATGCCTGGCGCTTAGGAAGAGGAGCGGAGAAGACACGCTGGAGAAACTGCTGCGGTAGGTTCCCTCTGCCAGAGTTTGGTGCTGTCAGAGCCGCGCTCACGCGGGGGGGTGTGGTAGGTTCGGTGCTGCCAGAGCCGCGCGTGTGGGGTGGGTTCAGTGCTGCCAGAGCCACGCGTGCTGGGGGGGTTCTGTGCTGCCAGAGCCGCACGTGCGGGGGGTGGGGGTTGGGTGCTGCCAGAGCCGCGGGTGGGGGGGGTTGGTGGGCACAGTGGCTGCATATGATGGGCACAAGTGGATGCATTTGACGGGCACAAGTGGCTGCGTTTGACGGGCACAAGTGGCTACGTTTGATGGGCACAAGTGGCTGCGTTTGATGGGCACAAGTGGCTGCGTTTGATGGGCACAAGTGGCTGCGTTTGGTGGGCACAAGTGGCTGCAATTGGTGGGCAAAAGTGGCTGCATATGATGGGCACAAGTGTCTGCATATGATGGGCAAAAGTGGCTGCATATGATGGGCACAAGTGGCTGCATTTGATGGGCACAAGTAACTGCATATGATGGGCACAAGTGGCTGCATTTGATGGACACAAGTGGCTGCATATGATGGGCACAAGTGGCTGCGTTTGATGGGCACAAGTGGCTGCGTTTGATGGGCACAAGTGGCTGCGTTTGATGGGCACAGTGGCTTCATTTGATGGGCACAATGGCTGCGTTTGATGGGCACAATGGCTGCATTTGATGGGCACAGTGAGGCTGCAATTGATGGGGGGGGTTCAGTATTTTTCAGTTTGTTTGTGCCCACCCAAAAATTTTGAGCACCAGCCGCCACTGAGTTCTAAACAAAAAAGGACCAAGAAAAAAATCCAAGGAGAATTCCAAGATCTACTTAGCAACCAGCCTGTGACCAACCAGGTTAACCTGTCTAACAGTATGTGTTTAAAACAGGGGTTTAGTTGCACAAATTTGCAAATGCATGTGTAAGCTACAGAGCCCCGCCAAGGCACCCTGGTATCTGTAGTTCTATCTCTAACTTTTAAGAGGCTCCACAGTGGAAGCACATGGGCTCTATAGTTAACTCATGGTAAGTAGAGCTTGGAATTTTCTTTGTATTTTTTCCTTGGTCCTTTTTTTTTTATGCGTTGCCTTCCAGTGCTCCTTGCTGTAAGGGCCAGTTATAGTTGAAAGCACGGTACAATTTTTTGTCCGCTTGATTTAGGTCAGGCAACGCATTGACACCTTTGTAGCCATTGTGCTATCTGCTGGGTATTCAATGTGCCCCTGTACCTTTAAGGAGGGGTGGGCTCCCTCCAGTCCATCTGCCTTCATCTATCTCATCAAAATGCATGTGATTCCACTCCTCTTATAAGTTAGAGACGGGACTACAGATAACAGGGTGCCTTGGCGGGGCTCTGTAGCTTACACATGCATTTGCAAATTTGTGAAACTAAACCCCTGTTTTAAACGCATATTGTTAGACAGGTTAACCTGGATGGTCACAGGCTGGTCGTCAAGTAGAGCTTGGAATTTTCCTTGGATTTTTTCCTTGGTCCTTTTTTGTTATGCTTTGCCTTCCAATGCTCCTTGCTGTAAGAGCCAATTATAGGTGAGAGCAGTGGAAATTTTTTGTAAAGTGGTTCTAAAGCCTTAAGGTTTTTTACCTTAATGCATTCTATCCATTAAAGTTATTGTAAGGGTTTGTTTTATTTTAGTACATATCATACTTACCTCCACTGTGCAGCTCGTTTTGCACAGAGTGGCCCCGAACCTGGTCTTGGGGTCCCCCGACGGCTCTCGCGGCTCCTCCCCACATCAGATAACCCCCTAGGAGAAGTGCTCTCCCGAGGGGTTTACCTTGCAGGCGTGCTCCCGAGTCCAGCATTTGGTGTCCATAGATGCCGAATGTATGACTCGGCCCCACCCCCTGGGGCACCCACATCACTGGATTTGATTGACAGCAGTGGGAGCCAATGGCTGCGCTGCTTTCATTCTATCCAATCAAGAGCCAAGAACCCCCTGCAGAGAGACAGCGCGTCCCCTCCAGGTGAAATTCCAGGGCTCAGGAAAGTAAAACGGGGGGGCTGGGGGCCCGGTCACTGCCAGGTGTTTTTTCACCTTAATGCATAGGATGCAATAAGGTGAAAAACACAGAGGTTTACAACCACTTTAAGGTAAAAAACCTTCTCTGCTGCAGGTTCCCCCCAGCCCCCCCCCCTTATTACTACCTGAGCCTGAGCCAATCCAGGATGAGAGCAGCGGCTCTTGCCACTGTCTCCCTCCTCATTGGGACACAGCAGCTGGGCTAGGGAGCAAGCCTACATGAGTGCCTCTATGGGAATCGTTTTCCTATTGGGGGCACCAACAAGAGAGGAGGAGCCAGGAGCGCCAGTGGGGGACTCGAGAAGAGGAGGATTGGGGCCACTCTGTTCAATTCTATTGCACAGAGCAGGAAAGCATAGCCATGTTTGTTATTTAAAAAAAATCCTTTACCACCACTTAATGATTCCTGTAGAAATCCTCTCCTTATTCCAACTGTATCCTAAACTGTGCCTAATGGATGAGGAAGCAACACCCCTGTCAAAGCTGTACCTGATACCTGCCCATTGAAGTCTCTTTCTGGCCTCTAAACTTAATTTTTGACAAATCTGTTAACTGGCTATGGTTTCATGGCATGGGTACATCAAGCAATTAGTTAATTTGAATAGTGCTCCGATGCCCTAGGATTAAAGTAGGTATGAAAGCATTCTTATGTACCTAGCTATAATTAAAGATGCTAGTAGGCAGCTGAAATGTGTTAGAATGCAATATTGTTTTAGGGATCTGCCTCATTTGGAATAAAGCATTAGGAAAGGAACACTATGTGCCAGTTTTTATGTTCTTGTGGTTGGGTATAGGGAATGATGAAGGTCCTTCTGTGTACTGGAAGATTTTGTGAGTCTTATTGCAACGCCTAGGTGGAGTAGGTGTACTGCTTTTTCTGTTCTTTCTGGTTCCCTGATTATCTGGGCTATTCTATTATGAAACACTGACCAGAGTTCTGCTGGTTAAGCTGTGGTGCCAACTGTGACGAATGCGGGTGTCAGATCCCTGCCCTCCTCGCTAATTTGCAACGAAGGACCGGCCAACCTCACACCACGCTGTCACTTACGTAACAATGCCACTCTCAGCTGCACCCAGCACAAAGATTTTCCAGCTTGCGGGACCACAATCTAGGTGCGAGCAGCCTAAGAGTGATTGTCACTGGGCTAATTACACAATTAACCCTTTAACTGCCACCACCCCTGTTTAAAAGACCGAGCCGGGGGAGACTCATAATTTTAGCAATACCAATTATAATTTTAGAATAAGCATCTGCCATACACACTGCCACCACAGACAGGTCTGCTCAGAGTCTTACTCTACAACAGTAGTGCCCTTCAAGAGGCAGGTTCGTTTATAGCTTGCATTAAGAGCTTTAGAGACAGGGTTAACACTTTTCAGCATGAGGGTTTATTATGAAAAGGTCAAGGTTGATGCAAATAAAACATTTACAGAAAAAAGATGTTTCAAAAGATAAAGACAATATACAGCCACAAAGCAATAAGGTAGAATTGGGAAGGAAGAATACTTGCAATTAATTTCCGAGGGTTATCAGAGTTCGATCGATGAGCTAGGTAATCGGTTCTCAACTTAGCAGATGTTTCTTCTTGGATGGTAAAAGGAGAACTGACCATTGTCTTGGCATCTCCTTTTTTCTGTCAAATCAAAGGGGGTGTTGACAGCGACCAGTAACCAATCGTCTGGTCATCTTGTTTAGGGGTTGGTTGCTGGGAGGTGTCTACACTTATGACCACGTCCCAGGTACACTATGCGATACATATTCATATCTCTGCATCTCTACTGTTTATAGACTGAAGATATCCATATTATTGTTCAACGTGAGATTCCCTTCAAAACAGATATAAACATGCTATATCCCCAGTGTATAGCCTACTTAGGAGGAATAAGGGGTAACAGTGGTTTCCCATATGACCTGACATAGGGGTGTCTGGACTTGAAACGTTACAAATTATCTGAGGAAACTAAATATGTCCATATTATGGCTGTGCTATTACTAAGTCAGAAGTTATGAAACATGCTGAAATTTCATACTTATTCCACTGTTTTAAGCTTGATGTGTATTCAGACATTTTACAACCGGGGCCTGTTGGGTCTCTGAATGGAGAGGGTGACAGTTTTACGACAGGCCTGAACACTCTGCCCTTTCAACAAGCTGTTTTTTACTGACCTAGCCTGGTTCTGTTTTCTCTGTTGAGATAACCTTTTCTGTTGAACTTAAAAGCTTTGAATTCCAAAGACAAGGGAGGCGGGAGGAGGGAGTTCAGATTTCTCTGTAATGTACATGGTTAGCCAAGCAACATGGCAGCTAGCTACAGCGTTCCATGTCCAGTACGTGATATCGTTACACCAACATCTTGCCCCCTCTCTTTGCTTTCTTATTGGCCTCAGAGTATGATAAGAGCTACAAAGGGAAGCAAGGTAAGCAGAAAAGGGTTTCCTACAGTGTAGCTTACCAATAGTTTTTTTTGTGGTGGATTCAGGATATTATAACCTTAAATCACCCTCTTGAGATATCATATCAATATAATTATGTATACTGAAAAGCCCACCCAGTTAGTGAAGGTAGAACATGAGACTTTGAATATGCCTCATATGAGGATCTCACATTCTAACAGACATACACTTTATATGATCCAAAGTATTTTTAATTATTGATATGAATAAATAAAAAAAAATATTCAAGTTTTTTAAACGTGCTCATTTAGGACTGGTTCACACCACAATACTGTGTTCTGGATGCATTTCTGCATGAGTGTTTTTGATGCGCTCCGATGCATTTTTCCCCCCTCTTTTTCTTCTCAATCTCAAAATCTCAATTTAGCACATTTGCATTCCAGTGCATTTTTGATGTTTTGATTAATTCCAGTGCATTCCAGTGTTTATATGTTTTGCTGCATGCCATACAGAAAAAAAAAGCATAATTTTCTACATTTGTTGACTGCACTGGAACCCACTGCACTGGTATAAACTAGGGCCATTGGAATATATGTTATACACTGTATCATACACTGAAATCATAACACAATATCATTTAATGTTAGCTGCAAACAAGCACATACTGGAAAGATAAAAACACTTAACTTTAAAGGCCCGTACACACGGTCAGAAAATCTGAAGATAAACTTTGTCCGATGAACGATCTGCCGATTTTCTGATCGTTATTATGCTGCTTTTGACAGCCGATTACGAATTTTCGGCAGAAAAAAACTGGATGTGCAGGCTTGAAAATTTTTGTCTGATGTGACCACAACGTCCGATTTTCTTTTCATTAGTATGGTTATGCCCAAAAAAAATCTG
Source organism: Lithobates clamitans (assembly GCA_037952925.1). Taxonomy (NCBI): domain Eukaryota; kingdom Metazoa; phylum Chordata; class Amphibia; order Anura; family Ranidae; genus Lithobates; species Lithobates clamitans. Next base: position 1,774,112 of record JBBGZY010001835.1, on the reverse strand, counting down.
AAGAGCAAGACTAGGCATGCTCAGAAATGAAAGAACACATACAAAACAAATTTCTGATGGCGAGTACCCTCTTTACTTATGATTTGAGACTAGCAAGGCTTAAGAGAGCGAATTTTCCAAGGATGAAGGCTGCTCTCCAAGTCTTAAGCCTCGTACACACAATCAGATTGTTGGCCGGGGATTGTTCTTTGACAGACTGTTGTCCTAAATAGAAGAATGTAGAGAGGGAGACTAAGCTAACTCCAGAAGATAGTGGGATTTTAAAGGGAGATGATGTGTCTGTTTAAAGGTGAGCAATATCACAACGGTTGATATAAAAATATAAATTTTATTGAACAAACGAATATAAAATACAATAAAAGAACAATCAAGTTACATGATACGACCGTAGAGAAACTTTCTTTATGAAATTAGTTGTAAGCAGCCAACATGTATTTTATATTCGTTTGTTCAATAAAATTTATATTTTTTTATATCAACTGTTATGATATTGCTCACCTTTAAATAGACACATCATCTCCCTTTAAAATCCCACTATCTTCTAGAGTGAGCTTAGTCTCCCTCTCTACATTCTTCTATTTACTATAGGTATTGGGAGACTTGTCTCTGTTTCTGGAAACTGTCCAATTATTCATATATTTATTAGACTGTTGTCCTAAAATCTGACCGTTAGTATGCTCCTTTTGACAATTGGAGGCCAACTTTCTGCAAACAAATGTTGGATGACATGCTAGTAAATTTTCAGCGGACAACGGTTGGTTGTCAGATTTTCTGATGGTCAGTACACAAGCCCGTCACACAAAAGTTGAAAGTACAAACGCGTATGTTCGGAATCAATGCTCAAACACAAAACTAGCAGAAGGGGCCCAAAGGGTGGCGCTCAAGAGATGAAATTCCTCGTAGTACGTCACTACATTTTTGTTTGTTGGTCAACAATTGTGTACCGTTAGTATGCAAGACAAGATCCAGGCACACGCCTTTTGACAAAAATCAGACGCTCGGTTGGCCAACAATCGCATCGTGTATACAAGGCTTTAGACTGGAAGGCAATATTGGCATGGATGAACACAGAACAGAAATGGGAATTCTTTAAACTCACTGTATGTGAACACACTGAAAAATATATATATATAAGTTTAAAAGGCTAAAAATAAAACCCATGTGGCTCATGGCCAAAGTTAAATAAGTTATAAACAAGAAAAGAGCTTTAAAAAATATATATATAAATGAAGGAAAACTATCATCATTTAAATGTTACAAAGAATAAAACAGAATATGTAAAAAGGATGCAAAAAATCGAAACGAACGTCAGATTGCAGAAAATAGTAGGACAAACCCAAAGAAATTCTTCAAATATATTAATAGTAAAAAGTTCAGGTCTGAGCATGTTACAAAATAATCTGGAGTGGGTGACTGGATAAAAATAGTAGGCAAATTTATTATTCTTCAGCTCTGTGTATACAAAGGAGCGTGGGGGAGTTCATGTCCATAATGGGGATGATATTGACAGCCCCAAAATGATCCACTAAGGCTCAAAATTGATATGGTCCAGAAATATTTAGACATAATAAAAGGTGAATAAAGTCCCCTGGACTAGACTGCATATGCCCATGGATCCTAAAAGAATTGAGCTCTGTCATATCAAAGTCATTGTTTCTAATTTATAGGCACTCTTTAAAGTGAAGTTCCAGTAATTTTTTTGTGTTTATTAAAAGTCAGCAGCTATACACACTCACCTTTCCTACGATCCAGCGGTGCATTCACCCCAGCAGTTTTCACCCTCTCTCCTCCCTCTGTGGCACCGGGACCCAGCTGTGACAGCCAGATGCCCACTGCGCATGCATGAGCGCCACTGCACTCTGTAAATGGTTCCGAAGTCTTCTAGGACCTGTCATGTGTCCCAGAAGACTTTGGGAGGGAGAGGGAAGGGAAACTTCTCTTTCCGATCAACTAAGGTGACCAGAACGGAAGTGGCAGAGAGTACCTGTCAAAATCAGGTACCCGCTCCCCCCCTCATCCCAAAAAGCTCAGTTTCACAAATAGAAGCTGGGGAGGAGGCCTTAAAGCAGAAATTCCACTTTTGGGTGGAACTCAGCTTTAATGACTGGCATAGTACCACTGGATTGGCATAAGGGCAATGTGGTGCCTGTATTTAAAAAAGGGATCAAAGTCTTTACCAAGTAACTATAGAGCCGTTAGTTTAACTTCTATAGTTGGGAAGACACTGGAGAGTTTAATAAAAGACCACATAGACGAGTTCTTATTGGAAAAAATAACCTAAGTAACAGACAGCATGGATTCATGAAAGACAGAAGTTGTCAGACAAATCTGATTTCTTTTTATAAACCTTAGACAAAGGAGTGGCTGTGGACGTGATATACTTGGATTTTGCAAAATCGTTTGACACAGTTCCCCACACATGGCTAATATGTAAAGTAAAGTGTACAGGCTTGGAAAAATCAGTTTCTAAATGGATAGAAAACTGACTAAAAGGCCGAATTCAGAGAGTAGCAGTTAATGATTCATATACTGAAGGTTATTAGTGGTGTGCCCCAATGTTAACTGTTGGGAGCTATGCAGTGGAATAAGGTCCTTACAGGACGTCTCCAATTCACAAGTGTCAGGTCTGCCAGGAGATTCAAACCATCACTCCGGTTGAGATCCTGCAGCCAGAATTAGGGGACCACAATAGCAGGTGCAAACAGCCTAACAAGCCTAACAAGGAACAATCAGCAAAAACTCACGGTTAGTAGAGGCCAAAGACAGGAACCAGGTGGGAGAAAGGGCAATCCTATACAATCCTAGTCAGCGGACCAAGGTAGAAGTACACAGGGGTCAACCAGGAGGCGGCATCAGGAACAGGCAGGGTCGGCAACAAAATCAGCAAAAATCCAAGGGGTAATCCAAGAGGTGGAGTCAGGGACAAGCAAAGTCAACTAGAAACACAACAACGTGGAACAGGAACCTATATTAGGGCAAAGACAGGAAGGGAAAGTGAGGATTTACAGGTTCACTAGATCAGGTGACTGCCAACAGCTGGTCACAAGGTGAAGCCAACATCCAAACTCAAGTTGCAGAACATAACCAGGATTCAACCTTAAAAGGAAGTTCACTGGTGGTTCAGGCAATAGGAAACCATCCACAGAACCCCAGATCCCAGGATTGAATCCTGGACATGGTGTGACAGTACCCCCTCAACAAAGATGCCCCCCAACCTATTTGGGTTTGGATGGGCGCCTATTATGGAAGGAATTGACCAGCTGTGGGGCATGAACATCACGAGCAGGCACCCAAGTCCTTCCTGCAATGGAGTAGCCCTTCCAGTCCACTAGATACTGCAAATGTCTACCCCTATGTCAGGAATCCAGAATTTTAGTAACTTCGTATTCCTGATGGTCATCCACCAAGACCGGAGAGGGACCTCTAGAGGGTAGAGAGAACCTATTCTTGAAAAAGGGTTTAAGCAAGGATACATGAAATGTATTGGGAATCCGAAGGTGGGGCAAGCGAAGTTTATAAGCTAATGGATTGACTTGCTGAAGGATACAAAAAGGTTCTATAAGTTTAGGACCTAAATTTGGGAGAGGGTTGTCGCAGCTTAATGTTCTTGGTGGACAACCATACCAGCTGATTAAGACGAAAGAGGAGTGCAGGTTACAGACTGCAGCAGAACCTGTCTTATGTTCCTCCAGTGCTTTGTTAATCCTGACACCATGTTGGCTGCTGCAGGTACCTCTATCAGAGAGGACTGGAAGAGAAGAACCCTGGGTTGATACCCAAAGGCAGCTTGGAAAGAGGAACATCTAAGAGAAGAGTGCCATTACGAATTGTGTGCGGTAACATCTCGCTCCAGTTGTCATGTTCAGCATTAATATAAGCTCGTAGGTAGATCTCCAAATCTTGGTTGACCCTTTGTCTAGCAATTAGATTGGTGGTGGTATCCCAAGGACAGGAAATTCTTGATCCCCAGATGTTTTCAAAAAGCTCTTCAGAATGAGGATATGAATTGAGGGCCTCTGTTGCTATATATCGACAGGAATGCCATGTAAAGGGATAACATTCTCAAAAAAGATAGAGCCCAGCTGAGGGGCAGAAGGTAGTGCAGTCTTAGGAATGAAGTGGGCTAACTTAGAAAATCGGTCTACTACCACCCAAATGATGGTTTTCCCACTGGAGGTGGGCAAGTCCACGATGAAATCCATGCTGATATGAGTCCAGAGAGCACGAGGAACAGGTAACGGTTGTAGTAGACCTTGTGGAAGAGAACGATGCATTTTGATTTCCGCACAAACCGAACAAGCTCTAACAAAGGCAATAAAAAAAGGCTATAACATCCTTTAATAAAGTAGACCACCAAACCAGGGACTTCAAACTTAAAAAGGTTTGATTGATACCAGGGTGTCCGGATACCTTCTGCCCATGGGCTCATTGTAAAACTTCTTTCCGTAGTTCTAGGGGAACAAACAAGGTATTGGGCGGAACCGAGAGATTAGAAGGTGCCTGAGACTGAGCAGCCAACAAGTTCCTTTGTAGTTTAGTATCCAGTTGAGCAACAATTCGTTCAGGAGGAACAATGCGATCTGGAGGTATTTGCAGGTTCTCACAAGGGAATTACTGAGACAGGGCATCGGCCTTGGTGTTCTTGGTGCCATTAATGTACGTTACTACAAAGTTGAACCAGGGGGAAAAAAAGTGCCCAGCGGGCTTGTCTGGAATTAAATCTTTGAGCTTTCTCCAGGTAGGTCAGGTTCTTATGGTCAGTCTGAACCACGTACCTTCTAATAAGTGTCTCCATTCACAGAATGCTAGCTTTATGGCAAAAAGCTCTCTATTGCCTATGTCGTAGTTTTGTTCTACGACAGAGAATTTCTTGGAGAAGAAGGCGACCGTATGAAGTTTGTTGGAAGTAGGTTCTCGTTGAGATAACACTGCTCCAGCGCCTAATTCGGAGGCATCAACCTCAAAGAAAAATTGAGCAGATGGCTGAGGATGGCGGAGTACAGGAGCGGAGCAGAAGGCAGACTTTAGATGATTGAACGCCTATAGAGCTTCCAGAGGCCACAAAGAGCAGTTGGTTCCTTTCTTAGTAAGAGCAGTGATGGGAGCCAGAATCTTGGAAAAATTCTTGATACATTTCCGATAATAATTACAGAATCCAATGAAGCGCTGAATTTCTTTTAAAGTGGTAGGTCTGGGCCATAGTAAGATGGAATCAAGCTTCTTGTAATCCTTTGGACGAAATTATGTAAAAGTTTGGCATACAACCTATGATCCCTTAAACGTTGGAGAACTGTGCGTACATGGCAACGATGCTGTATATCCTTAGAGTGAATGAGTATATCGTCCAAGTATACAACAACAAAAGTGTCGAGAAGGTCTCTGAAAATGTAGCAGGGGCATTGCAAAGGCCAAACGGCATCACGTGACACTCATAATGCCCCCTACGAGTATTGAAAGCAGTCTTCCATTCGTCTCCTGCTTTGATACTAATAAGATTATAGGCAGAACGAAGGTCCAGTTTGGTAAACATCTTTGATCCTTGAACACAGTCAAATAGCTCAGTAATTAAAGGGAGAGGTTACTGATTTTTTATAGTGATACGATGGAGAGCTCTGAACTCAACGCAGGGCCTTTTGCCCCGTACACACGATCGGAAATTCCGCCAGCAAAAGTCCGATGTGAGCTTTTGGTTGGAAATTCCAACCGTGTGTATGCTCCATCAAACTTTTGCTGGCGGTATTCCCGCCAGCAAAAGATTGAGAGCAGGTTCTCTATTTTTTGGTCGGAAAAAGTTCAGTTTAAAAAATTCCGATCATCTATACCAATTCCAACGCGCAAAATCCCTATGCATGCTCGGAAACAATTTGACGCATGCTCGGAAGCATTGAACTTCATTTTCTCGGCTCGTCGTAGTGTTGTACATCACCGCGTTCTTGATGGTCGAAAGTTCAGAGAACTTTTGTGTGACCGTGTGTATGCAAGCCAAGCTTGAGCGGAATTCCGTCGGAAAAACCATCCAAGATTTTTCCGACTGAAGTTCCGCTCGTGTGTACGCGGTATAAGTCCTCCATCTTTTTTTCTCCACAAAAAAGAACCCTGCCCCCACGGGAGAGGTGGAAGGGCGAATAAAACCCTTCCTTAGACTGTCTTTGATGTACTCTTCCATCGCCTTAGCAAATCAATAGCGCAGTCGTAAGGGCGGTGGGGAGGGAGGACCTCCACTTCCCTTTCAGAAAACACATCAGAAAAATCGGCATAGGCTTTAGGTAATTCAGGGTCAGTAGTCACCATATGAATGGACACACCTCACGTACTACCTTTTGAAGACAGTTGACATGGCAGGAAGTGCTCCAGGAAATGCTCCAGAAACATGACCAGAGGACCAGTCAATAGACGGGTTGTCCTTGTGAAACATGGATTCAATGAGGGAAATCACTTGTGAAGTGTGAAGCATAAAATCAAAAACTTGACCACGTGAAACTCGTCACCACAGAGAGACAAGAGGCTTACCGGAAAGCCAGTAACCACCCTTATTCAGGGGGGTCACAAAACGCTTGTTGGATCTGGGATCCGTTGGAGAGATGTCCTGATGTCCAAGGCGTCCCCCACTGGAGACCTCCACAGATGCTGAGCGATAGTCTAAATCCAATCCGATAGCATCAATGCCAAAGTGCAAATATGCAAATAAGTGATTTCCCTCATTGAATCCATGATTCACAAGGATTTCACAAATCACCTATGAACGTTTTGCATATGTGTACAGTTGATTGTTTTCATTCATTTTTGCACTTTATATAATATTGGATTCACATTTTAATGTGTTCTTGTCTTGCACTGTGTTGATTTTACATGAATATTGTCACGGTTAGCATTTTCACATTTGCACTTTATTTTTGGTACACCCATATTTGTATCATTTGATTAATTTTATAGTGCAGCACTTTTTATTATGTAGTTTTGTTCCTGTGCCCAATATAAGGGTTATAGTGCTTAGCTGCTGTTTTGTTGTTTTTACTAAGCGCGGATAATACTTTTATTTATTAATAGATGGGTTGTGCTTATATAACCAAGGAAATCCGAGAATTACTGGGTATTTAGGAGACGGAATGATGTCAAACGATAAGACTTCAAAATGCAGAGCCCCCACTAGGATGGAAAGAGGCATGGATTTGTGAGTGATAAGTCCATCACAAAGTGGGTCTCTGTCAAGAGTAGTTACACAGAGCGGTGGGTCTTTAGGATCAGTTGGGATCTAAAGAATCTTAACCAGCGCTGCATTGAGAAATACCCCACCAGCATTGGAATCAATAAAAGCAACTGTGGAACAGCACTTATCATTCCAGGACAAGGATATAGGGACTACTAGTCTCTCTTGAGGAGAATTCAAAACAGCATGGCCTAATGGGGCTCCTCTATTACCCATTAAGCCTAGAAGTTTTCCAGCTGCACTGGACAAGAACACAGGAAGCGACCCAGCTTTCCACAATATAGACAGAGTCCTAGGGTCCTGCATTTAGTACGTTCATTGTCAGACAAACGCACAGCCCCTACATGCATGGGATCTCCCTCAGACCCGACAGTAGAAGGGACAGAAGAGGCTAGTAATTGCAAGGGGGGGATATAGCATCAAACCTGTAACAAATAAATTGTCTCTGGTGCCCTCTCTCTAACTGGCATTCAGAGAAGCAAGTGTCCACCAGGATACACAAATTTATGAAATCCTCCAGGGCCGCTGGGACCTCACGGTAGGTTCATGCGTCCTTTATGTGTTCATAAAGACCTCTGCTGAAGGTGGCCTTAAGGGCGCAATTATCCCAGGTAGTCTCTGCCGCAAGCATGCATAATTCAATGGAATAAGATGCTACCATGCATTTACCCTGATGTACATTGAGAATACAGGACTTAGCTGCAGCTACTCTGCCAGGAACGTCAAATTTTTCCTCAGAGGTTTTAAGAAATATGGAGTAGTCGGTGAGTATAGGAGAATTTTTCTCAAGAAGAGGTGACACCCAGGACAAAGCTCTGCCCTTTAACAAGGAAATAATAAATGTCACCTTGGCTTGAGCAGAGGCAAACACAGAAGGTTGATTTCCAAAATGCAACCGGCAATGGTTGACAAATCCCCTGCAATCCAAGGGGTTCCAATCATACTTCTCAGGGAGAGGTATCTTAGGAGCGGGAGAACCCTGTGGGTTAGACATGACTAAACAGGTTCCCCAGCCCCAGACTCTTGGTTATTAGATGTAGCAGGACTAGCACCACGTGCAGTAGACTGAGGATAACATAGTCATGATAGCATCTAATTTCTCCTCCAATGACTGTACACGATTGACCTGCTCAGAGACTGCCTGCCCCCACTTGCTGAGGTCCATCTGGCCCTAGTATAATGTCTGGTCTGCCAGGAGATTCCAACCGTCACTCCGCTTTCCTGACCGGTCTTGTTATCCCAGTATCAGGTGGAGGGACGGTTCAGATCCTGCAGCCAGAATTAGGGGACCGCAATAGAATGTGCAAACAAGGAACCACCAGCAAAAACTCACAGTTAGTAGAGGCCGAAGACAGGAACCAGGTGGGAGAAAGGGTAATCCTATACGATCCTAGTCAGCGGACCAAGGCAGAAGTACACGGGGGTCAACCAGGAGGCGGTTTCGGGAACAGGCAGGGTTTGCAACAAAATCAGCAAAAATCCAAGGGGTAATCCAAGAAACGGAGTCAAAAACAAACAAAGTCAGCAACCAGAAACATAATAACATACAACAAGGAATAGGACACAAATACAAAACAAGAGAGTGACAGGTCCACTATGATTTAGGTTGGTTAATTCAGATCCGGTGCCACTCACCCTAGTCAGGTGTTGCTGCCATAGCCAGGCAGACTAGACAAAAAAGAGGGGGTTAGGGGAAACCTCAGATGAGGGAACCCCAAGGAAAAGTGGCTACTGGGGCAGCAAGTAGCCAGTTTTCCTTGGAGTTCCCTCATCTGGGGTTTCCTCTAACCCCCTCTTTTTTTGCGAAGGAACAGGAACCTATACTAGGGCAAAGACAGGAAGGGGAAGTGAGGATTTATAGCAGGGGTCTTCAAACTATGGCCCACCAGTTGTTCAGGAACTACAATTCCCATCATGCCTAGTCATGTCTGTGAATGTCAGAGTTTTACAATGCCTCATGGGATGTGTAGTTCCGCAACAGCTGAAGGGCCGTAGTTTGAGGATCCCTGATTTTTAGGGTCACTAGATAGTGACTACCAACAGCTGGTCACAGGGTAGAACATAACAAGGATTCTACCTTAAAGGAAGTTCCCTGGTGGTTCAGGCAATAGGAAACTGTCCAAAGAACCCCAGATCCCAGGATCAATTCCCAGACACTGTGTTACAAGCCACCCTCAATGCACTGTTTAATTGGGCATCTAAGTGGAAAATGAGGTTTAATGTTGATAAATGTAGTTATGCACGTGGGTGCTAAGAATATGCATGCATCATACATACTAAGGGGAGTACAACTGGGGGAATCAATGGTGGAGAAGGAGCTGGGTGTTCCGGTAGATCATAAGCTTATTAATAGCGTGCAATGCCAAGCTGCAGTTTCCAAAGTGAGCTAAATCCTTTCTTGTTTTGAGAGGTATGGACTCCAGAGAGAGATATAATTTTGCTGCAGACTATCTCGCCTTCTCCTCCAACACGATTCTTCAGGCGCAGCTAGCACATGGTTAGGCCTAACTCTGGCTTCAGCCAGGCCTTAGCAAAACTCCATATTATAGGCAGGGACTGCGGGCCCCTAGAGTGTAGCAAAAGACAGTTTTGGTGCTAGCTGCCCTCTTTAGTGGACTACTGATCCCAGTCAGCCCTTTGCAGACCCTGACAGCCCTCCTGACTGCAACGGCCCGACTTCACTGCCAGTAACATCACAGCTTCTCTCACTGGCTCTACATCTATCTCAGACTGCACACTCCCATTCCACTCCAGCATGCCTCTCTCAGCTCTCTCGACTGCACCAGTCACTCACGACACCTGACACCTCCTGGAGACTTGCCCGGTAGTATTCCTGTCCTCTCCTGCTCCTGTTCAGGATACCCCTTGGGTTGTGTGGGGTTCCTGTTCAGCTCTGAGCCCCTGGCCCAAGGTCACCCCCCCCCAGGCTCCCTCCAAGGCCCTGACAGCCTAATACTCCATCTCCAGTTCTTCCACCCAAATAATTCCTCCCCAGCTGGGCTGACTCTAGGTAATTAAGGAGGCCTGCCCCCTGCAAATCCAGCTACACCTCTCTTCCCCTTCTTTCTTCTAGAATCCTCTAGAAGCAGAAGGGAGGTAACCGAAAGATGATGCTATCTGTGAATCACCAGCCTACTCAGAGCCACTCTCAGCCCACACAGATCAAAACAAACAGGCCTAACTTTTAGCTAGGCCTGCCTAAATTTACCTGCTCTACAGAAAAATCTCACTCTAGCACTTACACTAGGGTGCCAGGTGGTCCGTCACAACCCCCAATATTGAAGAAAAGTGACTGTGTTTAGCTTTTAACTCTGGAAAGAGTACAGGTCACCAGCAGCATAGCGATCCTCTGGGACTTTGCAGCCAACAAATTGTGCAGTGCAGCTAGCAACCTTGTGCAGTGCAGTCAGCAGTTTGTGCAGAGCAGCCAAAGATTGAGGAGCCCTCAAGTTGTTTATTTCTACAGTTTTGGGGGTATCCCATGCCCCTCTCCCTATCACAGTTCCTTGTTCCCTATAACCCCCCCCCCCCAAAAAAAAAAATAAAAAAAAATAAAACCTAGAGTGTTTTGGAGACAGTAGAAGAATGAGGTTAAATGCTGTCTGCCTGGCTGTGTGTGCCCTTGCGGGGAAATAGGGCCAAACTTCACCAGCGGTTGCGCTACTATTGCAATGTATATTGATCACACAGAGGGGATTGGTTTTTTCCTACCTTGACCGGGTACCCTTGACTGGGTAGTCTATATTATTGGGGTATCCAAACTTTCTAAACAAAGGGCCAGTTTACTGTCCTTCAGACTTTAGGGGGGGGGGGGGCAGACTGTGTTAAGCGGGAATAGAAACTTTTTCTGCCATCAGTGGGAGTAAACAGTGCCCCAACTTTGGTATTAGGTGGCGGAATAGTGCCCCAGTGTTTATGTCAGTGGCAAGAATTATGTCCCATTGTTGGTGTCAGCGGGCAGAATAGTATCTTGTATCAGAGGGATGAATATTGCCCCAAGGGCCGGACAAAGGTAAGCAAAGGGCCGCAGTTTTGAGTCCAGTGCCATATCGTGACCATCAGTAATCTGGTAGCTATTTGAATAATAGTGACATTGTTTTCCAGGTTAATTGGGTGCTCTGCAAATTAACTAAATATTTGTGCAAGTTCATGTATGTGTTTGCCTTATGTTCCTACAGCTGTTTTAGCAGGTTTATCAAGCCTTTTCGCTTTATGAATGCCAGATGGAAATGGCACATATGGCGGTATGTCAATGAAGAAAGCAAAGAATCAGTGTTCTACAGTACTGTGTACCCTGTGTATTCAGCATTGTATTTCCATATTGTGTGCACAGCAAGGATAAATGACAAAGAGTAAACAGAATTACCTTGATTTCTTTTGTAAAATGTGTTCATGATGTGTCATTTGTGCGTATTGGAAAATATTGGCTTTATAATACAATTACAGTACACAAAATGCAAAACTCTTACCATGATGTTGAAAGTTTTTTTGTTTTTCTCATTGGAATAGAATCAACAGCGTTTTCTGATAATTATTTGCATAAATTTCCAGTTATTTCTATTGATATTTCCTCTAGAAGGTATTAACCCAAAACCAACATTAAACAAAAAAGAAAAAGATGAAAGAGAAGATCATACGGCAAATAATCATTTATATCTGATTTCTTTCTGTAGATCAAATATTCATTTTTTTTTGCCCTTGAAAGTGTTTTGGGTTCTCCTTTCATGTGCGAAAAATCTGCAAGACATAAATAATAATGATACAAGGCAAACAAACTGCTCACTTTCCAGCGTGCTAGCCGTTTTCGCTGAGACACTCTAGCAGGGCATAAATGAGGAGGACCAGATGTATCATGTCTTCCCGAGGGCTTATGAATAAATTAATTTCTCACACTCTGGCTCCCATGTGGCAGAACTTAATCTGTGAGTGCAGAACAATGTCTTCAGGTGATGCCTTTGGAGTGCCACACACAGACATACCCTATATTTTAATAACCTTGCTAGCGGTATTGCAAGTGAACTCATGTCCATCTCTTGATATTCAAATCTCAGCACATAGCTACCCTTTCTGAACTTGAGTTATTTGGCCCCCCTGTGGCCCTGTATATCTGTGCATCCTGTCCTGTTGCATAAAAAACCCATTTTCTCTATTTCGATCTCTCTGCTACTCGCAAGCAGCTCTCACTGTGTATTTTAATGAGTCTCATATGCCGGCCCATTTCTCGAGCCTTCTGAAGAACATACTGAAAAATATATCTAGGAATGCAGCATTTTTTATAAGGTGCGGTGTAAAAAAGGGATAGAGAGAAATAATATCAAAAAGTCCTCCCGAAGCCGTATGATGAGTACATGCTGTGCTACCTAGGGTTTGTTCCTGCCGGTATGAACTATAAGGTCACAGCGATCTTCATTTCATCTATTGGAGCCACATTTTCCTTCACAGTGAAGGTCACAGCTCCTTGAAGTGCAGTAGATGAGCATAGATTTTATAGGATAGCTTTGAACAAAGTGCTATTGCAGCATCTTTGATTAGATGCTAGTATGTCAAATGCAATAATATTTACAAAAAAAAATGTTTTAAATTCATTGAGCTCCTCCCGTATGTACAACTTTTTAAAATTTATAGCAAACACAAAGTCATATATTTGTAATTGTTTTTTGTTCTTCTGTACACTTAAGGCCACCTAGGAATTACTTTCAATTCACTTGTTTGCTCTGTTGGATCCATCACTGAGATGACACCTTCAATATCAAAAGGCTGACACAGAATAGGAGTCTTCAGAGTTCAACACAGGCTTCTGTGGCAGTGAAGGCTTTGGTTGACCCTTGCTGTGGACAAAACGATTGCCGGCTTGTCCCAGGTTCATTTTAAGCAGTGACAAGACAAGCATTTTCCATCAAGATGGGGGGGGGGGGGGGCACCATCACAGTGAAGGTCACAGTTTCTTGAAGTGCAATGGACAGGCACAGATTTTATAGGATGACTTTGAACAAAGAGCTACTCTAGTATCTTTGATTACATAGTACACGCAATAATATTTTGAAAAAAAAAATGGTTAAATTCATTGAGTTTCTCTCGTAAATACATTTCAAAAGTTATAGCAAACACAAAGTTATGACCTCTTTATAAACCAAAAGTCTTCCATAGTATAAGCGTATTCAGAGATCAACATCGGTTTCTGTGCTAGCGAAGACTTTGGTTGATCTTTGCTGTGAACAAAATGGCCGCTGGCCTTTGCCTACACATGCGGGGGTACCTCTCCTCTCATGTACACTCTTATCAATTCCCGGAACTAGACAGGGTCATGTTCATGGGAAACTGAACATTAAGATGGCTTATGCAGCGTACACACGGTCGGACTCTTCTACTGGTCTGGTCCAACGGACCGATCGTGTGTGGGCTTCATCGGACCTTCAGTGGACTTTTCCAGTCGAAAACATGACGGATTTTAGATTTGGAACATGCTTCAAATCTTTACGTCGTAACTCCACCGGACCCAGAAATCCGCTCGTCTGTATGCTAGTCCAACAGACAAAAACCAACACTAGGGCAGCTATTGGCTACTGGCTATCAACTTCCTTATTTTAGTCCGGTGTACGTCATCACGTATGAATCCGTCGGATTTTGGTGTGATCGTGTGTAGGCAAGTCCATTCGTTAAAAAAGTCAGTCGGAAGTCTGTCAAAAGTCCGTCAGAAAGTCCATCGGACCAGTCCGGTCGAAAAGTCCGCCCGTGTGTACGCAGCTTTAGAGACGAGCTTTACACCGTGGGCAGTAGTATAACATACAGAATTGCTCTGTGAACTATTCTGTCCAATGTCACTAAACGCTTTTCTTGTTGAATGTTGCATTTAGGAAGGACACCACTGAGCCTATGCTCTGCTCCACCAGTCCAGCGTACCTCTGCCACCTCATTCCCAATGACAGAATGGGGTCCCGCCATGCACTAGCTAGACCTCATGCATGTACATAATTAACTTCTTCTCGCTCCTGAACCATGCGGCTAGGTATACAGTGCCTTGAAAAAGTATTCCCACCCCTTGAAATTTTACACCTTTAGTCATGTTACAACCAAAAACGGAAATGTACTTTATTGGAATTTTATGTAATAGACCAACACAAAGTGGCACATAATTGTGAAGTGAAAGGAAAACGATAAATGGTTTTCCATTTTTTTTTTACAAATAAATATTTGAAAAGTGTGACGTGCATTTGTATTCAGCCCCCTTTACTCTGATACTCCTAACTAAAATCTAGTGGAACCAATTGCTTTCAGAAGTCACCTAATTAGTTAACAGAGTCCACCTGTGTGTAATTTAATTTCAGTATAAATACAGCTGTTCTGTGAAGCCCTCAGAGGTTTGTTAGAGAACCTTAGTGAACAAACAGCATCATGAAGGCTGAAGAACACACCAGACAGGGATAAAGTTGTGGAGAAGTTTACAGCAGGGTTAGGTTTTAAAAAATATCCCAAGCTTTGAACATCTCACGGAGCACTGTTCAATCCATCATCTGAAAATGGATAGCGTATGGCACAACTGCAAACCTACCAAGACATGGCCATCCACCTAAACTGACAGGCCAGGCAAGGAGGGCATTAATCAGAGAAGTAGTCAAGAGCCCCATGGTAACTCTGGACAACTATTAGTCGTGCACTCCACAAATCTGGCCTTTATAGAAGAATGGCAAGAAGAAAGCCATTGTTGAAAGAAAGTCATAAGAAGTTCTGTTTGCAATTTGCAAGAAGCCATGTGGGGACACAGCAAACATGTGGAAAAAGGTGCTCTGGTCAGATGAGATCAAAATGTAACTTTTTGTCCTAAAAGCAAAACGCTATGTATGGCAGAAAACTAACACTGCACATCACCCAGAACACACCATCCCTACCATGAAACATGGTGGTGGCAGCATTATATTGTGGGGAGGCTTTTCTTCAGCAGGGACAGGGAAGCCGGTCAGAGTTGTTGGGAAGATGGATGGAGCCAAATACAGGGCAATCTTAGAAGAGTCTGAAAAAGACTTGAGACTGGGGCGGAGGATCACCTTCCAGCAGGACAACAACCCTAAACATACAGCCAGAGCTACAATGGAATGGTTTAGATCAAAGCATATTCATGTGTTAGAATGGCCCAGTCAAAGTCTAGAAATAAATCCAATTGAGAATCTGTGGCATAATCAAAATTTTTTTATTTTCTGTTATACTTTTCACAATTCACGATTAAACATCCTTAATTTCATATTTTACAATAATTACGCAGGATTAACATATTAAACAATAATAAGAGACCAATTGGTAACATCGTTCTCTTACAACTGACCCTATCCCCTCCCCAAAAAAAAAAAAAAAAAAGGGGAATGAGAAAACTGCTGCCTGTCTCAACCCCCTCCCTCCCCCAACATATGTTCGACAACCAAATATATCCTGTGATTGATGAGATTCCCAATATTTGTGCGTTTCGGTCTGTGTATCCAATTCCACATTGACACCCCCACCCCCTACAACCAACATATTAAAACAAGCCTAAAACATACCAACAAAAAAAAAAAAAGGGAAAACCCCCAGCCCCGTCCATACATTCCCCGTGTTTATTATTGTTATTCCGTAATTGTTCCTCACTTCTAAGAAAAAAGAAAACCCACCACACCTGTACATACCCTGTGGTTATTGTTAATTATCCCATAATTATATTTATTGGCCAATCATGGCCTAGTTCCTCACTTCTATTAAGTAATTTATTTAAAGTGATCCAATTAATCCTAAAATACCTTCATGTGTTACCCCCTAGTGTGTAAGAGGCCACTAACGGCCATATTAAATATAACATCTATAAAAAAATAAATAAATAAATAAAAAAAAAAAATAAAAAAAAAAAAAGGAAAGAAAAAAATAAAAAAATTATATTGTGGGGATGCTTTTCTTCAGCAGGGACAGGGAAGCCGGTCAGAGTTGTTGGGAAGATGGATGGAGCCAAATACAGGGCAATCTTAGAAGAGTCTGAAAAAGACTTGAGACTGGGGCGGAGGATCACCTTCCAGCAGGACAACGACCCTAAACATACAGCCAGAGCTACAATGGAATGGTTTAGATCAAAGCATATTCATGTGTTAGAATGGCCCAGTCAAAGTCTAGAAATAAATCCAATTGAGAATCTGTGGCATGACTTCAAAATTGCTGTTCACAGACGCTCTCCATCCAATCTGACAGAACTTGGGCAAAAACGTCACTCTTTAGATCAGTGTTTCTCAACCTTTTATCAGTCAAGGCACCCTTTAAAATTATAGACAATCCCGAGTCACCCTTAGAATTTATGGACAGTCTCGAGGCAGCCCATTCTAAAATGTAAAAAAAAATATTCTAATAGTTATACATAATGCAGCAACATCCACATGTAGGACACCCAATGTTAGAAGTGATTTATTTTTCCAAAGCAAATACACCTTTGCACACTGGTACTTACTAGTTTTCCAATGTTTCTCTTCTCCCTCAATTTCTCTTCATCAGTCAGCTAATGTGACCCCAGCGCTGAGGTTGAGGGGCAGAGGAGGGTCAAATAAGGATGCTGTGAAGAGGACAGACATCCTCCTTATCAACTGATGATGCAATTGGTTGTTAGGATGCCAGTGTCTAGAAAGTCTTAATGGTGCTCAATGAAAACACGTGGCTTTGTGTAACTAAAAGGCAAGCTTGATTCACTTGATGGCTTGTATACAACTGTTGATCAATTTTTAGGCATTTTGCCAAGGCACCCCTGAAGAAACCTCAAGGCACCCCAGTTAAAAAAGGCTGCTCTAGATGCGCAAAGCTGGTAGAGTCATATCCAAAAAGACTTGCAGCTGTAATCGCAGTAAAATGTGGTTCTACCAAGTATTGACTCGGGGGGGCTGAATACAAATGCACGCCACACTTTTCACATTATTTATTTGTAAAAAGTTTGAAAACCATTTATCATTTTCCTTCCACTCCACAATTAGGGGCCACTTTGTGTTGATCTATCACATAAAACCCCAATAAAATATATTTTAGTTTTTGGTTGTAACATGACAAAATGTGGAAAATTTCAAGGGGTTCGAATACTTTTTCAAGGGACTGTATGGGGTCTCTGTAGTGCAGATTCAGTCCTAGTTACTTTTAGGGGAACCAACTGTAATAGGGCGTACACACAGTCGGACTTTGTTCGGACATTTTGACAACAAAATCCTAGGATTTTTTCCGACGGATGTTGGCTCAAACTTGTCTTGCATACACACGGTCACACAAAGTTGTCGGAAAATCCGATCATTCTGAACGCGGTGACGTAAAACACGTACGTCGGGACTATAAACGGGGCAGTGGCCAATAGCTTTCATCTCTTTATTTATTCTGAGCATGCGTGGCACTTTGTCTGTCGGATTTGTGTACACACGATCGGAATTTCCGACAACGGATTTTGTTGTCGGAAAATTTTATCTCCTGCTCTCCAACTTTGTGTGTCGGAAAATCCGATGGAAAATGTCCGATGGAGCCCACACACGGTCGGAATTTCCGACAACACGCTCCGATCGGACATTTTCCATCGGAAAATCCAACCGTGTGTACGGGGCATCAGAGAGGGAGCCAGAGCACTGACCTCTCACTACCGAAGAACCTGTTACCTACTCCAGTTGCCACGCTTTATTGCCTGGCTGCTATACATTTTCACTAGTTCTTGGTTACCAGTGGCAACTACTATCCTGCTCCACCTCTTCTGCTGAATTAACCCATCTTAGTGGCCTTGCTTCCATACTCTGTGTGTGCTTTACAGGCCCTGTTCCTTTTGTATGTCATTTATCACCATGCACCCCTTTGAATAGCTTCAGACCAGGCTTGAAACAGTTTTACTGTAACGCTTGAAGACATTACAACAAAAGTGCAACACAGTCCAATCCCTAATAACTATCCTGTGGCTGCCCAGGCCTACCCGTAAAGGTGTGAGTCTATAATTGGTAGTGTCCGTTGCTGGTGAGTCCCTTGGGGTGACAGATGAAGGCTACATCCTTCCAAATGACACAGACCCTCCGGCTCGCATGTGGTCTGAGCCCGAACATTCCCCTATTACACAGGTGGCAAACACAAGGCCTCCTGTACCTCGCACTCCGCACGCAGCATACTCCTGTACCTCGCACTCCGTACGCAGCATACTCCTGTACCCCGCATTCCGTACGCAGCATACTCCTGTACCCCGCACTCCGTACGTAGCATATTCCTGTACCCCGCACTCCGTACGCAACATACTCCTGTACCTCGCACTCCGTACGCAGCATACTCCTGTACCTCGCACTCCGTACGCAGCATACTCCTGTACCCCGCACTCCGTACGCAGCATAATCCTGTACCCCGCATTCTGTACGCAGCATACTCCTGTACCCCGCACTCCGTACGCAGCATACTCCTGTACCCCGCACTCCATACGCAGCATACTCCTGTACCCCGCACTCCATACGCAGCATACTCCTGTACCCCGCACTCCGTACGCAGCATACTCCTGTACCCCGCACTCCGTACGCAGCATACTCCTGTACCCCGCACTCCGTACGCAGCATACTCCTGTACCTCGCACTCCGTACGCAGCATACTCCTGTACCTCGCACTCCGTACGCAGCATACTCCTGTACCCCGCACTCCGTACGCAGCATAATCCTGTACCCCGCATTCCGTACGCAGCATACTCCTGTACCCCGCACTCCGTACGTAGCATATTCCTGTACCCCGCACTCCGTACGCAACATACTCCTGTACCTCGCACTCCGTACGAGCATACTCCTGTACCTCGCACTCCCTACGCAGCATACTCCTGTACCCCGCACTCCGTACGCAGCATAATCCTGTACCCCGCATTCTGTACGCAGCATACTCCTGTACCCCGCACTCCATACGCAGCATACTCCTGTACCCCGCACTCCGTACGCCGCATACTCCTGTACCCCGCACTCCATACGCAGCATACTCCTGTACCCCGCACTCCGTACGCAGCATACTCCTGTACCCCGCACTCCGTACGCAGCATACTCCTGTACCCCGCACTCCGTACGCAGCATACTCCTGTACCCCGCACTCCGTACGCAGCATACTCCTGTACCCCGCACTCCGTACGCAGCAAACTCCTGTACCCCGCACTCTGTACGCAGCATACTCCTGTACCCCGGACTCCGTACGCAACATACTCCTGTACCCCGCACTCTGTACGCAGCATACTCCTGTACCCCGCACTCTGTATGCAGCATACTCCTGTACCCTGCACTCCGTAAAACCAGTAACAAACAAATGCAGTGACAATTATTTATGATAATAAAGAGTGGACAAAAAGTCCTACAGATACAACCGGCCCTTTGAGGGCAACCATACTGCTGATGCGGCCCCCGATGAATTCGAGTTTGACACCCCTGCCCTAATATATCTGGACTGGAAAAAAAGGCAGGACCCATGAAAAGCCTGGGAAACAGGCAAACCAGAACTTAACTCTTCCCTACCCTGGGGAGTCTAAACTTGCTTGCTATCATAGAACATTCCCTTTGTAGGCACCTGCCTACAGGCTTGGTTCTGGTACTTTTTAAGCAATATCAAAACAAGCATTTCCCACTAGGATGGGGGCCACCATCACACCACTGGTATGGAACCTGATGAGCAGGGGTGTGAAACTCATTTGTAATTCATCTTCCCAAAGACCTCGCATAAGAACAGGCCATTAGCAGTGGAGGTAGAACGTCTTTCTGCACTGTTCTGCAGAGCTATTTGGTTTACAAAAGCAGATGAATGCAATCCCAAAAATTTTGGCTCTTTTATATGTTTTTCAGCTGTGTATGCACTTGCCTGAAGTCCAGCTTTAATCTTTTTTGAGGAAGATTAAAAAGAACTTCACAGAAAGTAAAATTATAGGTAAGAGAAAGAGTTCTGTACATTCAGGGAAACTTCACCAGAAGGACTGTATTTTTGAACAATGCCACAGATGTGTTAGAAGGTTCCAGGTTTTCCGCACTGCCAAAAGCATAAATCTGACAACGGGGAGGGGGTGAGGGATTATACGTCTACAAACTGACAATCAAACCTGAAAATGATTTCTTTGAAATTATTATTTTTCCGATTTGTCCGTTATTGTTCTTTTCAGTCCAGTTTATCAGTCAAGGATATATTTTGATGAATAATCCGCAGATTTAAGGATCATATTAAAATCTGTACAGGGGGAGGGCTTACATTTCCTGATAAATGCAATATCAAGTTATATAATGTATTTATACCCTTTGCAGGCCATATGTGTTGGTGGTGCTCCTCTTGTGCAGTTACAATATATTCTGGGGCCTCTGCTAGCTTGGAAAAGTGGAATGTATATTTAAAGTGGTTGTAAACCTCAGACATGAAAAAGAACAAAGCACATGCGGCCTCTATAGTGTGTATTTGTCTCAATTAAGAGCATAGCTCCCAACTGTCCCTGATTTTGAGGAACTATCCCTGATTT
This sequence comes from Lithobates clamitans, assembly GCA_037952925.1. NCBI lineage: Eukaryota > Metazoa > Chordata > Amphibia > Anura > Ranidae > Lithobates > Lithobates clamitans. Next base: position 1,753,437 of record JBBGZY010001835.1, on the reverse strand, counting down.
GGAGCAATGTCCCTCTGTCCCTCATTTTGGTCTGATCCATATAGTTGTATATAAAATTCACTTTTTATCTTTCAAAAAGTGTTTCCCAGTGCTAAACCTTTCATCTGATTTCAAAATCACTGCATTTGTAAATTCTAAAAGCCAATATAAAGGAATAGTAGTGGTAAAAAAAGAACTTGTGGGTTTCACCAATTTTTTTTTTTTTTTTGTACAATTCTCCTTTAAGAGGGTGTGGCAGGGGGTGTGTCCTATGCCTGCATACTTTTGCTGATAGGTGTCCCTTATTGCCATCACAAAAAGTTGATAGGTATATAAGACCACTGAGTGTCACATTTGTCTGCCGCTTCACTCCTCTGCTATCAGCATGAATCACCTCTGACAAGTTTTCCTGACACCAAATGGTGACAGGGTAGGGAGCGCCAGCTGGTCGTCAGCCTCAGTTCTGTTCCTGTGTGCTGTGTGAAGGGGGGGGGGGCTTCCCTCCAATAACTATTCAGAGCTCTCCTCCCTAAACTTGCAGAGTGTAACTTCAGCCCTCTACCCCTTTTTTTCCCGAACTCTCAGCACTATAATTCAGCACTTTGAAGGAATGTAGAGAAGAGAAGACTGCAGATAGACAGGTACAACGTATGTAGGAGGATTTGTTTAATATCTGTGTATCACTTGAGGCCACTTCACAAGATATATGTAAGGGTTTACAACCACTTTAACCACTTGCTTACCGACCATGCTGTAGCAAAATGATGGTTACACCGTGGTCGGCCAGCTCTGGGAGGGTGTCACATGATGTCCTCCCATGATCGCATCCTTCAGACACAGCTGATTACAGATTGGGGTAAAGAGCCAATCTGCGGCTCTTTACTACTTGATCAGCTGTGTCTAATCACAGCTGATCATGATGTAAACACACTTGCCAGTTATCGGCATTGCTTTGGAGAGGAGAGGAGAGAGCCGATGACAGGCTAGTGTGAAAAGGGCATCAGCACTGATAATCGGGGCACTGATCATCAGGACACTAGTGCTGCCTATCAGTGCCCATCAGTGCTGCCTAACCGTGCCCTTCAGTGCTGCCTATTAGGGCCCATCAGTGCCACCTATTACTGCCCCTCAGTGCCACCTATCAGTGCCCATCAGTGCCACCTATTACTGCCCCTCAGTGCCACCTATCAGTGCCCATCAGTGCCGCATATCAGTGCAGCCAAATCAGTGCCGCCTCAACAGTACCCATCAGTGCTGCCTATCAGTGCTGCTTATCAGTGCCCATAAGAGCCGCCTTATCAGTACCCATTAGTGCAGCCTGTCAGTGCCCATCAGTGCAGCCTCATCGGCGCACATCTGTGAAGGTGAAAAATTACCTGTTTGCAAAATTTTATAACAGAAACTAAGAAAAACATTTATTTTTATCAAAATATTCTGTCTTTTTCTTGGTTAGGCAAAAAATAAAAAACTCAGTTTTAAAAGTCAAAAATTAAAAGTAAGCAACTACAAATACTGCAGCTGCTTACTTTTAATATATGGACACTTACCTGTCCCAGGGAGCCCGCAATGTCAGTACCCCACCCGATCTTTGAATTGGCTGTCGGTGCAGCCACCGCCATTCCTGTTAAGGGAACCCGGCAGTAAAGCCTTTTGGCTTCACAGCCGGTTCCCTACTGCGCATGCGCGAAGCGCGCTGCGCTTTCTAATTGGTCCAGCGGCGGAAGAAGGAGGAGGGGGCTGAACTTCAGGTACCCGTTTCCCGATCCCCCCTGAAAGGTGCCAAATGTGGCACTGGAGGGGGGGAGGGGACAGATAAGCGGAAGTTCCACTTTTGAGTGGAACTCCGCTTTAAATACCACCAAAAGAAAGCTCTATTTTTTTAGGGGAAAAAATGGTGAAAATGTCATATGGGTACAGTGCTGCATAGCTGCGCAATTGTCATTCAAAGTGTGACAGCGCTGAAAGCTGAAAATGGTCTGGGGAAAAGTTCTTACATTGATTACACTGCCTGTGACATGATCTGTGAATGGAAGAGAGAATCCTGTGGCTGATCAGACTCTCCCCCATTCACAGATCATCTTACAGGCAGCGTAATCCAATGAAAGAACTTTTCTCTTGGGAGGAGGAGGAAGAAGGGGGTGTGTCCCAGTTGGATCATTTTTAGTGCAGTTGAACCCAAAGCTGTTAACCCCTACAGCGCCATAAGTTTAGAAGTGGGAAGAGGACAGGGCAGCCCCAAACTGAAGATTTCTATAGAATCCAACAGCCTGCACATTGCACCGCACATCATTTTTTACAGGTAACAGTGAGTATTGTAACTGAAGCTGTACAGAATAAAATGTTTTAAAGCCAAACTTCAGCTTTAAGTAAAGCCTGTGCCTCGATCAATCAGGCCTTGCGAATAACAAGTGCAGTTCCAAATGATAAACGTATGGTGAATATCATTCATATTTTTTCTCTGATCTTCTATAGAACTTTGTTTTATTAAACTGCAGTTACATCCAAAGGCATCAAAAAAAAAAGCATTCTACAAATGGAAGACTTCAAAGGGAATATATAGTCTTTTGAGAATTTTTTTTTTTAGATATATTGTATGTGTAGAAAAGATCAGCTTGATATAAATAATATTATCTGCATGCGTTGATGCATTAAATGTCTTGTTTCTGTATATAGTTTGTAATTACATATTGGCATGGGGACAGCCATACTTCTTCCTCATTACATATGCAGGCTTGGTTTCTAACTTGGTTTTGCTTTACAGCTCCTTCTAAAGTCCTAAAAATAATGCATGTGCATGCAAGTTCCTCTGCAGCAGAAACCTATAAAATGGAGGATATAACGTTAAATATCTGGAAACTGATGCACTTTGCATGTTACCCACCAAATATTATAATATTAGGGCTGTTACTGATTAAAATTTTCGTGTTCAATTAATCCTTTGTTTTTTTTTTTTAATCGATTAATCGACTAATTTCGATTAATTATAACGCACATACAGATCCAACTACTTTTAGCTGATTTAGCAACGTTATGGCAACAGCCGAAGCCAGACATAGCGGGGCATGGCTAGGACGTCACACGTCATAAACTCAGCCTCACCGTGCCCATAATCTCAGCCTTACCGTGCCCATAATCGCAGCCTCACCATGCCCATAATCGCAGCCTTACCATGCCCATAATGCAGTCTCACCGTGCCCATAATCGCAGCCTCACCGTGCCCATAATGCTGTCTCACTGTGCCCATAATCGCAGCCTCGCCGCACCTATAATCGCAGCCTCACCGTGCCCATAATGCTGTCTCACCGTGCCCATAATGCTGTCTCACGGTGCCCATAATCGCAGCCTCGCCATGCCTATAATGGCAGCCACACCGTGTCCATAATGCAGTCCCACCGTTCCCATAATGCAGTCTCACCGTGCCCATAATGCAGTCTCACCGTGCCCATAATCGCAGCCTCACTGTAGTCAGTGCCTATGCCTGATTTACACAGTCTGCGGGCATCTCCCATTGTGTGTCTCGGAGCTGAGTGCGAAAACTTTGGCCGCGCTGTGAGAAAAGTCCCGCCCTCCTCCTAGATCAACTCGTGTGATAGACAGAACACTGCGTCTATCACACGAGCTGATCTAGGAGGAGGGTGGGACTTTTATCAGAGTGCGGACAAAGTTTTCACACTCAGCTCCGAGACACACAGCGGGAGAAGCCCGCAGACTGTGTATGACATATAGAGGAGGAGGAGGGAGCGGAGCGCTGCGCTGCAGCCACAGCTTGGTCACAGCGGCCCCAGGGCAGGCAGCCTACCGATCAAAAAAATTTTGATCGATCAAAAAAATTAACGATTAATTGAGAAATTAATCGTTAATTTCCGCAGCCCTATATAATATAGATTTTATTTTGTTACTATTTATTTTTTTGCATCATTTATTTCACCACGCATCTGCAACCACAACAAAAAATATAGTGTCAGAAGAGTTGAAGCTGTTATAGCAGCAAAAGGTGGGCCAACTCAAAATTGAACCCTACGGACTAAGGCTGGGATGCCAATAAAGTTCATGTGCATGTAAAGGCAGGTGTCCCAATACTTTTGGCAATATAGTGTATGAAGGTATGACATGGACGGTATTTTCCTATATAGTCCCTACTATCCTTCTTCTCTGTTATTGCATAGTAAAAAATCTGTACATACAGTAGAAGTAGATAGTTAATTTGGTTTTATTTGGCCACACAAATTAGGTGAATGAAGGAATCCCCTCACCCTGCCAGGACATTGTATTCTGACAGAGGGACCCAGCACTGTCAGAATACACTGATTAGTGGTTTACAAAAGGCAAATAAACTGTTCACTTTTCAGGAGATATTTCTTTTAGCTTAGTGAATAGGGTGAAGCTCTGCTGACTTCCAACATTTAATCACGTACAAGCAAAAATACAGTTTTTTTTTTCTTGCATGTGATTGGGTATTCTTTGCATAGTGAAATTTCACCACATTCACTAAGCTAAGGGAAAATTCCCTTGCAAAGTAAAAAATCTCCTGTAAAGTGACCAGCCTATTCATCCTAGACATCAGTATACTTGTTGGTTAACTATTCCAAAATTTTATGAAATTGTAACCTCATAGACTTCAGAAAATTAATATATGTTTGTGATCTCTTTAAAACACTGAGCTTACATATGAACATTATATGTGTTTTAAAAATTTAACACAGTTTTTTTGTGATATGACAATACAGAGAGCCCATGATATAAATGGAAGCCAATGTATTTACAGTATGTATATATGGATCAAGGTTATCACTCACCCAAGTCAAGGAACAGCCAGGCAGTGTGCAGGCAGCAGGTCATGGCTGGCTCAGTCACATGCCCTCTTTGAGTCTTCAAGCTGCTGCCTGCCTGATGAATTCACCCACGCTCATCCATCCCTGCCTTATCAGCATAACATGCAGTGTACAATGTCAGGCTAGGTTTACACCTCGCGTCTCTTGATTGTGTGCTTTTTGCATGCATTTCCATGCTACATGCATAGGAAAACCAAATCATTTCCATGGGCTACCCTACCTGTAACAAGCGCCAAAGAAGTTAATGACACTTTTTAGGAGTTGAGCTTTGTGCGTTTTTCTAATTAACAATGATAGGCACCACAAGCACGACACGGAACATTCAGGAGGCAATTCAGCCTTAATGCACCCCTTGGTGGGAATAACTGGTTCTGAGGATTTCGGGTGGCGTACTTAGTGGGTACCGCTGCCACTGATATGGATTTTCAAGTAAAACAGTGATGGTTAGGCTGTGTAAGCCTAGGTAGTATTGTTTAAGAGAATTAAAGTGGACTTGCTGCCCCCTCCCAGGAGTAGTGCTGCCCTAGACCATACACTATGTAGCCTTGTGGCAATTCCAGGTCCTATGGACACCTGAAACTGCCTGCACATACCTTTTACTCACTACATGTAAATCTATTCCTGCACCAAGTGTGATACACGCTCATATCCACATTAGTTATTAAGGAAATAATTAATATTAGTATACAATGTACAATGATAGGTTCACATAGGTTCACTTTAAACAAATATAAATCTGCAAGGTTTCAAACTAAAAGTGTAGGTACGATCTAGGCCAGCCATTCTAAACCAGGGTTCCATGGAATCCCAAGGTTCCTCCAGAAGTTGCTAGGGTTCCTTGAGCTGTTGCTGAATGACCACCCATTCAATGAAGCATGCATAGTTTCAGAACCAACACCACTTGCAGAGCCAGCTGCATGACACCAGCAATCTCTTTGGCTGTAAACGTAGCATTCTGACCACCACTGTAAGGATATTCTTCCTACTGGCCACCAATGTAAAGGGCATTTTCCCTATGACCTCTAATAAATTGGTTGTAACAGAGGTTCCCTAAGACTTGAAGATTATTTCAAGGATTCCTCAGAGGTTAAGGAGGTTAAGAAAGGTTGATCTAGACAGATCTTTATCGATTTAGTCATATATATATATAAAGTCATGATCTTTGTTTACAAACAGTGCTGAACTTTTGGATTTGATGGAGGCCAATAGAATTGGCTTCAAATGCTGGCATTTAGTATATTTTTTTGTGATACAGTCCCAAACACATTAGATATGTGTAATGGTGTGCATTACCTTACCTGCAGGTGGCTGCAATCAGTGACATTTACAACTCTCTGTAAATATCAGGGGCTGATAATTTGTCATGCTGTGTGGACTTTAGTAAGCGTAAACCAGGCAAATTACTCGATATGGGTATTGTCAGTGTTTATCATGTTTATAATATTTAAATATTGGTTGTCTTAGCTCTTAATAGGAGTTCCATCATTTTTCAGGTTGTCAGTAAAAAATGTGCTCTGTCAGTCAATTTCCCATGTCTTGTCAGTAAACAATGCAGCGGGAGTTGGCCGTTGGCCACCTTGGTTTCTCGCCACCAGTTTCCCCTCCCAACCCCTACCCTGCCCTGCTCCTAAACATGCCCTCGTAAATTATCTCATGGAATGACACTGTTAAGGGTTTAATGCAGAATTAGGTTACAAAAATAAATATTAACAACAACTTTTACAATATTAACATCAAGCATATTTAATTGATCTAAATTTGATAAATAAAATAAAGGTATCATATGATTGGCTACTATAGGCACTGTACACATCATTATTACCTTGATAAATAAATATTTTAATGCTATAATAAATGTAGCATTAAAACCATATCCCCCCCCAATGTGACTCCACAGTTGCCCTCAGCTTATTTCCACTCGCCTAATGGGAGCAGGCAAGTGGAAATTTTAAGGCCTGGCTGCAATCATCTGCAATGTTTCCTTCACAGTCACCAAATATTGCCCTGGTCTTTCTGCTTTGTGAAGGCTAACAGCAGCTGCTGCTACTAAGAAAAGTTACACCACTCACCTTCCTCTTTATGCTCTTTCCATCATTCATATTGCTCGTATTACTACACTCCTATGATGCACTACGTTCTGTGAATGGGTAGAACAGTTCCAGTCATTCAACACGCATTGTGAATGTAGGATAAGGCAGAAGAAGGTTGGTGAGCAGTGCAACTTTTCTCAGTAGCAGCAGCTGCTGTTAACCTTCACAGCACTGAAAGGCAATTACTCATGGCAAGGAGGATTTTGAGAAAAAGCATTGGCTTGCAGGTAATGGATACACACCATTACACCTACCTAATGTGTTTAGTACTGTATCCAAAAATAAAATAAATATGAACTTCAGCTTTAATGGTTACATACTGTACCTGTAAAAATGTATTTGACATATAATCGCATCTATAAACTCATCTTTTGTGAGATATTTTTTCAATCTGTACATTAATGGTTACATGTATGGGTACCTTTAAATAAGCAATTTGGGTTAAATTTATGGAAAAACAGCAGGGAGTGACAATGCTAAATATGTGTGCTTATTTTCAGTTTATACTTTCATGCATCCAAAATACATAACACTCGGCTGTTTCTTCTGCAAATCAGTATGTCATTAAACATACATCAGAGAAAATGAAAATCAGAGTCAGGGCTTTTATCAACCCTGTCTAAATATTTTCTAAGTAACGTGCCAAGGGAAAATTACACATGTTCACATACAGAGCATGCAGCAAGCAAAAGAATATGTCTAATATACTGTATTATGGAACATATCGCCATAAGGTTTGTATCGGGTCACAGTAGGTTAGATTGACATTTGGCTTGGTTAGATTAAGCCTATAGAAGTTTTCCTAAAGCAGACTTGTATTTAAAATCTAAAATGTGGCTGTTTGATAGGATTCACTAGTTCAGTTTATTGTGACCAAGAAATCATTAACAAAAAAACTTTAGCATGCAGTATAATTCCTGATTAGAGGCAGCAGAGCCCAGGCACACACGTGGTAGTGCCTAGTCACAAAGGGCTTGTTTTACTAAAGGCAAATAGACTGCTCACTTTGGATAGGAATTTTCTCCTAGCTTAGTGAAAGCAGTAAAGCTGCGCTGACTTCCATCATCCAATTATGTGCCACCTATCACATACAGTACCTGGTGCTGGAGGCCAGTGTAGAGAGGGCTTCCCTTACAGATAAGTTCCAGACTCCCCTATAGGTGGAACAGGAGGAGTCAGCACCAAAGTAGCACGGGTCGTCTTCTGGGATGCTTGCAGGGAAGTTCTGACTAGGATGCTTGTCAGAGGAACCCAGGAATACAGCTGATGCCCTGGAGTGGTGTCAGCAGACAGGTGGCGCCCATGAGATGTAGCAGATCTTGGGTAGAACAGAGCGCAGGAGAGAAGTCGGTATGAAGCCAAGGTCAGGTGCCAGGTGGGTTGCGGAGCAAGCATGGTCAGCTGGAAAGATAGGGTCATACGCAGTAAGAGAGAAGATCCTTTTATCAAGCCAAGGTCAGGTCAGAAGGCAGGCAGGAGACAGGTTCAGGACAAGCCAAACCAGCAACAGGAAATCACAGGAACAAAGCACTGGAGGAGCCGATGATCATCCAGCATACTGATTGTCTTCCTTATAAAAGGCTCTTTGGTGCTAAACTACGCTGGGGGCATGTGTAACAGTGCACATGCGTGTTCCTGTGGACATGTTCGCCAGTGCACATCTATGCGCGCATCTGTTCGCCAGTGTGCACTTGTGTGCCAATGCATATCAGTGCACGCCCCTGTGCAAGTGTTATGTGCCAGTGCGAATTCTTGCGGCCATGCAAGGCACTGGCAGGGATGCCAGGTCTTCGAGCACCTCTGTTGTGGGCGTTGCCCTGACACCAGCACACACACAGTCTTTTTAAAAATGTTCTTGCATATAATTAGTTACTCTTTGCAAAAATGAAAAATTTCCACTTTCACTTAACTAAGGGCAAATTCTCTTGCAAAGTGAACAGCCTATTTGCCTTTAGAGAATCCCCTTCCTCTCTGGACTCTGATATCATTAGAGGTATTTTCCATCCACAAAAATGTTGCACATCTATAAAACATAGCGGCATGCTTTACAAATGTGTTTCGCACTTTGGAACTGTGAAGTAAGCAAAGCTTCATTCAAATGAATGAATGAGATTGAATAAAAAAGTATTATTATTATAAAATAATTATAAAATTATTATTATTATATCTATTTATGGGGAAAAAAATTACATGGTTTATTTTACGCACGACCGCGTAATTGTCAGTTAACCTCCCTGGCGGTATGATTATTTCATATTTTTGATGCTGAAAGCGGTACAATTATTTTGCATGGAAATTTGTCGTTTTATATTGTAGGCCTGTAATTCTTAGGAATAACTCACTTAAATCTGTCCAAACAAGAGTCTAGTAGACATCTCGGGTATGATAAAGTTTGAAACACGAAATCATAAATTATAATAAATAACTATAAATAATTATACCAAATAATAATATAATAATAATAAAAATTATTCAATAATGTAATCAAATCAAAAACACTGAAATGTGCTCAGTTGCAGAATTGTCGCTGTCATTACCTTTCAGTGTTTGATGACGGATCTCCCCACAAATCACTATCTCTCAATTCTGCAATTGATTCTAATTTATTATCGCTGTTTTCTAGCTGGTCTAAAACCACTTTTGATGTAAAGGGATGGTTTTGGTTGCTATGGACAATCTCCAGTTTACAGGCAGAAAGAACAGTTTTTATAATATAAAACTGCATTCAAGCCACTGGAGAAACCACTAGGGACAAAAGGGAGGTGAAATAATTTCATACAGTAATGTAATCTGTAAGATTACAGTATACTGTATGTATTGTGTGTGTTTCACTTTTTGAATTTGGCGCCGTTCTCCGTCCCCGGGCGTCGCAATGCTCACAGGGAACGGAGCGGGATCGAGCGGAGGAAGAGCCGCTCATACTGCGGGGAGACATCGTAGGATCCTGGGGACAAGGTAAGTAAGCTCTTCCTGGATCCTGCGATGCGATCCCGAGTCTGGCTCGGGGTTACCGCTTTTGGTTCTGAAATTCCACCCCGAGCCAGACTCGGGAATAGCGCCAGGGAGGTTAAAGTAACTCAGTGCTGTATCACAAAAAATGGCCTGGTCATGAAGGGGAATATATCTTCTGAAGGTCAAGTGGTTAAAACCAACCTCGTGATCCTGCTAAGAAACCCCTTGTCCAAGCACTTTCTGTTGCAGACTGACAACAGTTTGTCTTCCAATTGCCCTACTGCGTACCCTCCTTGTTACATAGGCTTTCGATGGAGACCACAAGATGGAGACGACAAGTGGCCATTGAAACTTTCATTATTCAGACATGGTTCACTTCTGGTACCATAAGAAAACCTACCCTGAAAAATGCAATGCAACCATTCCTGGAGTACATGCATGTAGACGGAAAGTGGCTACAAAGAGGAGTTCAGCCTCAGATATAAAAAAAAGTATTTTATTAAAAAGACAGTGGCCAATATACATCACTTTAGCAAACTAAATGTCATTCAGTTAGGGCTTACATCTACTTTAATAAGTGAATATTCCATAATGAACTATTAATTTAGCAGTTTTTCTTCTTGTGAAGTCTTTTTGGCTGTTCTGTTTGGATCCACTTACAGAGTAAGATGTCATAATGTGCCTGACCGGCAACTTGTTCACACAAATCTCTTTTTATCATTTTAGCGCAGTCACTTGGCATACCAGGAATAGGAAGATTTGTGCCCCAAGAGCAGAAAGTCCTGGCTAAAAATCTAGAATCTTTTAACCTTGTGCAAATCATTTTATTTCTTTGTCTTTATGGGCTCCTATACTGGATTCTATGTTTTTGAAGATCAAAATGTATATTTCCAGTCATTGGAACTTAACTATTTCCAGATCAGAATCCGCCAATAACACCTTGATATTCTAAGAACACTCCATCAGAAATGTTTGTTTCTTGTTTTTTTTATATATTTATTTAAAGTGGAGGGCCACCCTAAAAAAAAAAATCACCAAAAATCCTAAAAAAAAAAAAAAAATTAAACTTACCTAAACCCTTGTTGCTAGGCAGTCTTCCTAATCTGCCTCTTCCTATTCTGCAGTGAGTTCTTCTCCTCGGTGAGCCACTCCTTTGTCTTCTGGGAACTGTGTGTGTTCCCGGAACACCATGGGGCCATTCACAGAACGGAGCACCGCTCGCACATGCGCAGTAGGAAACTGGCAGTGAAGCCGGGACCCGAGAGCCGAGGGACGGGTGGGCCTCGGGCAGCCGACATCGCAGGCACCCAGGACAGTTAAGTACTTATTTAAAGTCAGCAGCTACAGTGTTAGTAGCTGCTGACTTTAAATTTTTTTCTTTTCAGGACGGAATCCCGCTTTAACTTTATTTCACGTTATTTTTTGCTGTCTGTTTTTCTTTTAGTGAAAATTAAACGTTTAAAAATGAGGCTAATGCAGGGCTGATTTTTTGAACAAGAAGAGGTTCAAAATAGTTGAAATGACCTTACTTTTGCCTTCCCCATTGACTCCAATGCATTTGACCAAAATGGCAAAATTTTGCTGATATTTCAGGGAAATTTAAATTCTCAGTTTCACTTATTTAAACTTACTTGACACTAAAAGTATTCTAAATTTATGCAGTCTCACATCAAACACTTTGAGTACCCAATGTGCAAAAGAATGCAAGTTCAATGGGATGTGAGAATAGCGACAAGTACATCAAGTTAAGGCATTTTGGGGGAAAGGGCTCTCCCTTCTTCAGGGTTGCTGCTGCACGCTATGAAATGGGAATGATTTACATGCCGGTTATATATTTGAGACATTTTGGAGCTAAAACTGACAAAGTGACAGCTGAGGTTCCAGGGGCAGCAAACATACCAAACACAAACTGTTCCCAGGTCATGTTTGGTATGTGACTGCATGAGTTTATGATACTGCTGGTTGCTTGGGCCTTGGCTCCAGGTTCCTCTCCCTCCCTTACATATATTGTACACCAGCGTTTCTCAACCTTTTTAACCTGAAGGAACTCCTTGAAAAACCTTTCCAGTCTCAAGAAACCCCCTTCTAATAGTCACTGTAACTACTGCAACTTGCAAAGGAACTTACAGCCCCAGCTTAGTGAATGCTGTGTGAATTCATTTTACAAAAAATACCTAATCACATGCAAGGAAAATAATAAAAAAAAGTGTTTTGCTTGCAAATGATTGGATGATAGATGTGAGCAGAGTTTCAACTCGTTCACTGAGCTCTGTGGAAAATTCCTATGCAAGTCAACTCTCTATTTGCCTAGCAAATAATTCCCGATAATGCTGGCCATACACTAGTAGAATTGTCCCCCATGAGGGGTTTTCTAGGCAGCAAAAAACACTTGAGAAATACTATGGGAAATAGCGTAATTAGAATTTTTTTATTATAACAAAGTATCAAAAAATGCTTTAGACATAAATAGTCAAAACATGAGCTGTGGTACAAAAGATAAAAACAACGTTACTGACATGACAGTATACAATAATGATACACAGTGCTCAAACACCATGGAGAAAAATGGTACATGAATCTTATATATGAATCCTGATTCATGTACCTTTTTGACTATTTATGTCTAAAGCATTTTTTGATACTTTGTTATGATAAAAAATTCTAATTACGCTATTTCCCATAGTATTTCTCAACTGATTTTTGCTGCCTAGAAAACCCCTCATGGGGGACAATCCTCTCATTTGACATTTTCACTTGGAGTGTGCAGCCATTTTGTCTTTTCTCTTATGAGTGTCTTTTCATTCAATTGTACACTAGTAGAATTGTGTTAGTAATTTTTTGTTTCAGGAAAATTTGTTCAATTTTCTAATCTTTAGTGGGATCAAATGAACATTTGGTTTTGATCGCTGTAATGAGAAAATTCAAGGAAACAAAATGGGAAATTATTCTCAAATCAACTAACTTATAACAGTCTATGGGGGTTATTTACGAAAGGCAAATCCACTTTGCACTGAAAGTGCAAACTACAAATGCAAAGTGCACTTGGAAGTGCAGTCGCTGTAAATCTGAGGGGAAGATCTGAAACGAGGGGAAGCTCTGATGATTTTATCATCCACTCATGTGCAAGCTAAAATGGTGTTTTTTATTTTCCTTGCATGTCCCCCTCGGATCTATAGCGACTGCACTTCCAAGTGCACTTTCAGTACAATTTCAAGTGCACTTTGCATTTGTAGTTTGCACTTGTAGTGCAAAGTGGATTTGCCTTTCGTAAATAACCCCCCCACACGTTTTTTTTTGGGAAAGTCAATTTATTCCAAAATCGGATGTTAAAAACAAATTCAAATTTGAAGTACTCTCAAGCAACTTTAATCAACTATTTGAATGTAATGAGAATTTTCCTACAGACCTCCATTTGAAAATCTACTGGTGTAAAGCCAAGAGTCTAATCTCATAATCTTTTCCTTATCCTTTCTACTGTACAGTAACCTTGCTCTTTAACCACTTGCTGCCCACCATATAGCAGAATAATGGCGGCAAAGTGGTTGTGATAGCCTGACAGGACGTCATATGACGTGTTCAGGATAACATAGCCGGCATGTGCCCGTGGGGGCACGGCGATCGGCGGTGCGGTGTGTCCCCGCAACTCCGATCGTGATATGCAGCCTATGACAGAGGCTTCTTAGCACATGATCAGCTGATCATCGCGTGAACCAGGCAGTGCCAGGGAGAGCCGATCGGCGTCTCTCCCTGTCAGAGGTGGGGTCTGTGCTGATAATCAGCACATTAATTATTAGCACAGCCCCCATCAAAAGGTGCCCATCAGCTGCCAGTCAATGTCCATCACCTGCCAGCCTGTCAGTGGCCATAAAAGTACAGATCAGTGCCCAAAGCAGTGCCCAAAAAAGTGCCAAAGTGCCAATCAGTACCCCATCAGTGATGCCTGTCAGTGCCCCATCAAAATGCCAATCAGTGCCACTCAGTAAAGCCTGTCACTAGCTCCTCATCAGTGCTGCCTATCCAGTGCCACGTATTAATGCCCATCAGTGCCGCCTATCAGTGCCCATTGTTTTGTTTTTCAAAATTGTCGCTCTTTTTTTGTTTATAGCGCAAAAATTAAAAACTGCAGAGGTGTTCAAATACCACCAAAAGAAATCTCTATTTGTGGGAAGAAAATGATAAACATTTAGTTTGGGTACAGTGTTGCATGACCGCGCAATTTTCATTCATAGTGCGACAGCGCTGAAAGCTAAAAATTGTCCTGGGCAGGAGGGGGGGAAAGTGCCTGGTATTGAAGTGCTTAAGAACTTTTTACTGAGCAAGGCTCAGATGGGAAATCTCTCATTCATTTACTTTTACTTTTCATCTTCAAATATATAACTACACTCTGTATTCCTGGCTAAGCACTTCAGCTACCCTACCTAATCCCCCTCTATGTTTCAGATATGAGTTAGCAGGAGAGACACAACACAAGTAGAGTAGCAATCAGTGCCCAATACCTGCCAGCCTGTCCCCATAATAAACGCCTGTCAGTGTCCACAACAGTGCAGATCACTGCCCACAACACTGCCAATCAGTGACCAAAAAAGTGCCAATCAGTGCCCCATCAGTAATGCCTGTCAGTGCCCCATCAAAGTGCTTATTAGTGCCACTCAGTAATGCCTGTCTGTAACGCCTCATCAATGCTGCCTATCCAGTGCCACATATCAGTGCCGTCTATCAGTGCCACCTATCAGCACCACGGCCGCCTATCAGTGCCAATCAGTTTTCTTTTTTTAAACTGTCGGTCTTTTTTCATTTATAGCGCAAAAAATAAAAACCTCAGAGGTGATCAAATACCACCAAAAGAAAGCTCTATTTATTGGAAGAAAATGATGAAAAATTTTGTTTGGGTACAGTGTTGCATGACCACGCAATTGTCATTCAAAGTGCGACAGCACTGAAAGCTAAAAATTGTCCTGGGCAGGAAGGGGGGAAGTGCCTGGTATGGAAGTGGTTAAAAAAAAGATTCCTGCCATTTGCTTTTCCCTTTGTTTTTAGTCTCCTCAACCTTGCCAATTTGTTCTTGTTCAACTTATTGATTCATCTTTACTTTTTCTGCCACTTGACTTTCTATTTACTTTTCACAGCCCTTCCAACCTTGCCAGCATGCTCTCCCTCCTCTTTACTTTATATACCACTTGCCATTCTATTTACTATCCACCTCAACCATAGCCAACCTTTAAGTGCACCTCCGAGCTCCCACTAGGAACACAGGTTGTAGCACTTTAATATTTTGTATTTTATGGGAGTTGTGAAATATTGCAAAGAGAATAAAAGTAATTAGACATGGTCAATTGGCTAAGGTTGACTAAGGTTGAGAAAGAAAGCAAATAGAAATGTAAGTGGCAGAGAAAAATAAAGAGGGGGAATATAATTATTAAGAAAGGGCCCGATGGCAAGTTTCAGAAGAATAAAACACAGAGTCAACCAAATGGCAGAAAACTTCTTTTAAAGGACAAAATGAAGAACGAAGGAGAAAGTTATAATAAGATTAGACTTATATGTTGATTTACTAAGGCAAATAGATTACACTTTACACCTGGCAAGGAAATTTGCCCTAGACCTTGGTGAATGAGGTGAAGCTCCGATGACTTACGTCATCCAATCATGTGCAAGTAAAAACTCTTTTTTTATTTTCCTTGCACATGATTGGGTATTCTTTGAAAAGTCAAGCTTTTCCACATTCACTAAGCTTTGGGACAAATTCATTTGTGAATTGCAATTTTTCCTTGCAAACTGAGCATCCTCTTTGCTTTTGTATATTGACCTCATAGTAAGTGAGAGTGTGAGGTAAAAAAAAAGAGAAGAAGTGTAAGAGTCTGTAGTGTCCAAAAAGGGAAGGATAGTGCAGATTCTATAGGACTATACTGTTGCAGTGGTATATAACTCATATTTATAAGTAGAATGTTTAATTAAGTAATGACAGATGCAGATAATAAATGTATTAATAACAAGAATACTTACCTAAAGATGTCTTTTCGCCATGGAGTCCTGCCCGCTTGCAAGGCATGGCACAGATAATCAGACCAGGTGCATGCATGATGC